>JAQISU010000044.1:4265000-4810000 GCA_029339505.1 Unio delphinus | reverse complement strand
TGGCCATTTTTAATTTTATATTCAGCTTTTTCCTCATCTTTGCTGTTGAACAATTCTAGTATTCTCTAAACGAACCTAACTACTCGTGATGGGAGGTGAACGAGTTCTTCATTGACGTATTGTATTATTCCAATATTAGCTACATCAGCAGATTTTTTGATAAACTCAACCCAAACGTCGTTGTCTCTGATTCCTTCGTGTTCATTGAAATCAACTAGGTTCTTTGTGATAGCGTCTATTAATATGACAATACAATTTTGAATGTCAACATCAGACCTTTGTAGTTTATAATGTTGATGTTCGAAAATCACAAACTCACCTAGATCAACACCAATAATAATTGTGCTTGTAAACACATTCAGATCTGCTTTGGTTGCAACTCTGTTCAGGTCCACATTAGCACGGAGTCGTTGGGCTGAGAAACGTCCATAAATGTTGAAAGAAATTGTCCACAATATTAAACGTATTTTAAAGTGAAATGAATAAGCCATTGCGTGGTTGTAAAACGCTCCAGTGCACACAATCCTTCAACGACAAGATTAACTCATATTGGCCCATCCAACAGAATTCTTACTGGTATAGTCGAATAAAGCAGAGGTTGTCGTCAGTGCCTGGTTAAATCGTTGCCAGCTTCCATTGGTGATGCAAATCCATACTAGTCGAAATACAAACGATGTTGAGGTGCTGCCACGTATGCGATACAACGAGTACAGGTCCTGTTGTAAAAACCCGGTTGACAATACCGGTTTCACCTGCGCATGGTACCATAGATGTAAGTACATTTCGCAATGACACCACGAAAATGCTTGACTGATTTGATTGTGAGGGAATCAAACTTTGTCAATGGAACGGTCAACGGCGTGATCTTGACCAGGTAATCGAATACCTCCCTCCTTTGGTATTCGACGATTTGTTCCTGGTAAACGAAGCCCTTTAACATTTTCTACGAGGACGAACCATAACAAATACAGTAAACAGTGGCTGCGAAAATCTCACGAATGTTATCTCAAGTCATAATCAAGTTAGCGGGTGAATAGATCTGCTGTTTAATCGATTTTCCTATCACCTCGAACGATTTAAGATGCATCTTAACCGAATTATTGTTAGGATACAACATTGGTGGTCCACTTTGCCCGTCACACCTTACTGCTATGTAACAAAATCTGTATCGTAGCTGCTCACCAGCTTATGTTATTGTCGTTGGACGAGTTCTAATTGATTGTTTGTCTAATTGATCGTAGTCACATGATATATCGACCTATTAGAGCAAATATATATATATATATATATATATATATATATATATATATCTATATCTATATATATATATATATATATATATATATATATATATATATATATATATATATATATATATATAAATAAGGTATTTGCTGTTCTAGGGATTGAAAGTGGACCATGAAATCCTAGCACTGGGTTATAAGATGATATTGATTCTCACAGTCGCCGTTATTGTGTCACTGTATAAGTCTCAAGTGGTATTAATACAAATCCCCGCGGTAAATCAGCCCTTGTCAAATAATTATTAGTGCCTATTTCAGGATCCGTATAGAAAACCTCCTTTACGGCGCTAGATAACATATTTTTCAACATCCATTACTGATTGCTTCCCATGGTCGCGCTGCTTCTCTTCTGGCTCGTGGTATATTAATTTGTAAAACTGTTCAGGTCTATTCCCGAATAATATCCTCCAAAACATCTCTGCAATTGCTCTGCACTTGTATAGCTTCACAGTTACAGCCAGAACATTCGCTAATATCATCATAAGTTTCAGGTGCTTCAGACGTAGTGGACGATTACGTTAGAGACTACTTGTTCATGCATCATATTATACAATGTTTGTTTCTTTTTTAATTCATATGCTTGACATTACGACCTAGTATATTCCGTTCCATTTCTAAATCACTCCCAAGTTATTCAGTTTATTATTGTGGTTCGTGTATGTCTCTGAACACGCATATTTTGTGAGCTTCTTTGATAAATCGATTTGATGCACTCAAACGATACAGAGATCGACGTGTTCCTGCCACATACTTTATATAACAGTCGTTGGGTAGCTTAATGTCATTTCTAGAGACATCAATGAACTTCTTCAAAATATGTCTAGCGTCTATCGGATTTTCTTGTCATGATTTGACACAATGATGTTATAATAACGGCTCTTTTATATGTTTCTATACCAGTGCAAAGTTTTCATATGAAAGAAAATTATCAGCTTGTACAAATTCCATGCTATAGGCTATAACACGCTGCTAAAGCATCCACTGGGTGATCATTGTATGTGGATTGCTTTCCAACTCATAGGGGTGGAGACTGTTGTTGACTGGTCATAGTTCTAAGGGAAAAAATCCACACGCCCGATAAAAGTACATCTTAAGTTGTCATAGACGTCCAGATTCATCTAAACACAAATGTTGAATTTCCATCAACCTTACACTGTCCACGTAATGTTAAATTTCATTCCCTCGGTAGTGACGCATACTATATTGACCCCTCTCAACTTATTCCACAGAAACTTGCATCCTCCTTATCTCTCCCCTTCCCCTATCTTTCCCCCATAGTGGAGGTACATTCGTAGTGTCCCGATCACTACTATTATCAAACGAGCATCGTCACTTTCCTTATTTCTCCAACAGCTTGGAAGAAAACGCTGTTCAATTAATGTGATGTTGTTATGAGTTTAACGCCATTTTCAGCACATGATAGGATAGAATATTTGGTGGAGGAAGAACCCGGGTGAACCCCAGATAGAACCACCAACATACAGTGAGCTATTGGCAAGCTTTCTCGCATACCCACATTGGTCAAGCTTGAGACTATATCCACTCTGACAGATCAGATGTCAATTATTTCTAAAGGCGACCTCCACCGGGGAATTAGACCACACGGTCACCAAGGACCCACTGAGATCATGACGAGCATAATGTTTTAGTTACCATCATAATATATAATTTTCTCCATATTTATTTTAGCAAAACTTATTAAATAACAAAACATTTGCCTATAAGTGAGGCGTAAATTGTAATAAAAACACAGTTATCTGTATGTGTATGCTAAATGTTTAACTTGTCGGACATGCATTATTGATCGTTGATGGCATTATTACAGGAGGAGCAGCGATTGTTCTTTTAGGTTTTTACATTTAAAACAAAATATTGCAATGTTTATATAATATGGTGTCTATACAGGTTCGTTAGACATTCCACGACCCAAAGAAGAACTTTTTTTATATTAATTAAGCAGTTTCTTTAAAACTCATAGTGTAAGAACGCCACCTATATTAAAAGCGTTATTACGTTTCCTGACGTCATTACATTGCACGTGATAGATTGAGAGACATCAGTTTGTCTATCCAACCAATTTTCATTGACGAATATTCTTTGTTATTCTGTTTAATTTTGTAATTTACATCCATCCGGTGTTTCCTATTTTTTCCTTACTTTTTTCTATTTTGTTTTTCTATAGCTTGGTTTTAAGAATGATGCCTTGGATATTTACAAGTTTATCACTTTTCGCTTTTATTTTTTGAACTAATTGGTTTGTTTTGTCTGGTGACTGTTTAAAGGTTCAGATGTCTACTCTTCTTTCGTAAGTACAAATCATGTTCTTTTAAGTTTACAAATACCCAAGGACATCAACAAGCAAATATATATATATATATATATATATATATATATATATATATATATATATATATATATATATATATATATATATATATATTTTAGTCTTAAAAGACGATCTATCACACGTTGTGTTTGGCAAAGTCAATTACAATGAAAAAAATATTAATACAATCTTAAGTAATACAGAATGAAGACAGTGCATACATGGTATAATACATAGTACAAGTTAGAAAGCAAATCATATTTCCCGGGGATGGGTAGATGGATTTCTGACTTTGAATTTAGGAAATAAACTAAAATTTTATACAGCTAATGGTAACTTGATGACAGGAGAAGAAAACTACTAGTAATTATAAAATGTGTATGACGTTCAGAAAAGGGAAAAGACACATAATTAAATTGTCAAAATGGATCACGAAGAAGAAACATGAAGTTTTATTACCTATAGTTGTTATACTTTAGTGCCATGTCGGAATACTCATTTAATTTGCCTTTGTACGAAGCGACATTGAACCCACTCTGGGTCTGAAATGGTGATAATAATAATAATAATAATAATAATAATAATAATAATAATAATAATAATAATAATACTAATAATAATAATTTTAATAATAATGATGCTGAGAAGAAGAAGAAGAAGAAGAAGAAGAAGAAGAAGAAGAAGAAGAAGAAGATGATGATGATGATGATGATGATGATGAAGAGAGATACATAATAAGGAAATGAATATGCTTTACATTTCTTGGCATCTACTACTTGTCATATTTTTTTGACAATCTTGAGTGTCAAATTTAATTAAAGTTCATTTAATTGTTTTATTGAAGATTTAAAATATGAATTTTGTCAGTCTCGGCTGCCAGAAGTTGCCTTTGCTTCATGAAATAATAATATACGGGTATGATGAAGCTAGTTGTATATTGCGTCTTAAACACGCTAGGTTTACACTGGTCAGTCATATAATAAATTGTTACGTGTCTAAATATGCATATGTCTTGTAACTTCCTTGATAATTAATTCACTCGGTTTTATCAACTACTAATACGAACCGATTGCCATTTTCAAAACATAAGGAAGAGGGTTCTTTCTCAGTAAAAGACTTTCCAAAATAATAATCCTTAAGACACTGCAGTTTCTAATTATCTCTTAAGTTTTCATGTCCAGCTATGATCAGTCAACTTTAATGGAAAAGTAAAACTTACATTTTTCCTGAGGTCCTGTATTTTCGTAACGACTATGTTGAACTGTTTAGACATTTCTGTAAACTGCGTATTCACGTCCGTTGTTAGTCCTGTAATTAACGACATGATATTATTATAAATATAACTTTGATGTTTGTACCTCTTGACGGGACTATATATATATATATATATATATATATATATATATATATATATATATATATATATATATATATATATATATATATATATAATAAATACAACAAAGCACTATTTTTTATGTTAGTAATACAAAATATCTTTTTAACCTTTGCACAAATGTGAATGAGTTGCTTTAAAAATATTGAACTAAATTACCGATGCAATATAAACAGTCTTAAATTATTTTCTTTCACTGAATAATAAAGCCATTATCTTGCTTAAAATCAGGGTTTTGTTTCATTAAATGGAGATCGTAACGCTTCAAACTACCTGGGAAATTATGAAAAATATCATATTTTAAATCAGTGTGAATGTCTCATAGACGAAACTTTATAATATTTCACATTGTCTGAATCCGACTGGTATTTTGTCCGAATCAGCCGTAAACGAGGCTAAATCAGCGCTTAATTTCCTTGTAACCCTTTAATAACAAAGATCAACCCTCTGTGATGCAATGCTGAATCAGCACTTAATTTCCTTGTAACCCATTAATAACAAAGATCAACCCTCTGTGATGAAATGCTGAATCAGAGCTTAATTTCCTTGTAATTCTTTAATAACAAAGATCAACCCTATGTGATGCAATGCTGAATCAGCACTTAATTTCCTTGTAACCCTTTAATAACAAAGATCAACCCTCTGTGATGAAATGCTGAATCAGCGCTTAATTTCTTTGTAACCCTTTAATAACAAAGATCAACCCTCTGTGATGAAATGCTGAATCAGCACTTAATTTCCTTGGAACCCTTTAATAACAATGATAAACTCTCTGTGATGCAATGCTGAATCAGCGCTTAATTTCCTTGTAACCCTTTAATAACAATGATAAACTCTCTGTGATGAAATGCTGAATCAGCGCTTAATTTCCTTGTAATTCTTTAATAACAAAGATCAACCCTCTGTGATGCAATGCTGAATCAGCGCTTAATTTCTTTGTAACCCTTTAATAACAAAGATCAACCCTCTGTGATGAAATGCTGAATCAGCGCTTAATTTCCTTGTAACCCTTTAATAACAAAGATCAACCCTCTGTGATGAAATGCTGAATCAGCGCTTAATTTCCTTGTAACCCTTTAATAACAATGATAAACTCTCTGTGATGCAATGCTGAATCAGCGCTTAATTTCCTTGCAACCCTTTAATAACAATGATAAACTCTCTGTGATGCAATGCTGAATCAGCGCTTAATTTCCTTGTAACCCTTTAATAACAAAGATCAACCCTCTGTGATGAAATGCTGAATCAGCGCTTAATTTCCTTGTAACCCTTTAATAACAAAGATAAACCCTCTGCGATGCAATGCTGAATCAACGCTTAATTTCCTTGTAACCCTTTAATGACAAAGATCAACCCTCTGTGATGAAATGCTGAATCACCGCTTAATTTCCTTGTAACCCTTTAATAACAATAATGATAAACCCTCTGTGATGCAGTGCTGAATCAGACTTGCTTTGTTCTTAGTTATGACAATACTGTTTACAAACTGTCCAAAATGTAATAAACTGCGACGGGTTATGTCATTCCAATCCAATCCTACCGCAACCTTAAGTCACCGATATTTTATTTGCAACCTATAAAAGTGAGGTGAAATTGCTGCTAGGAGTGTGGGCTGTTGTTCTTAAAGAAAGAGTGCAATTTACTAAGAACCTATTCTGCAGCAAGTTTTCAATATAATACAATTACGCTTGTTTTGCTAAATACCGGATATATTAAATGAATCGTGTGGGACCAAAAACAGTATAATTTAACTCGTGGCTTCACTATTCCTTGAAATATCACTTGTTTCGTACCACACGATGAAATATATCAGGTATTAACGTACAAAGGAAAATATGCTCATTTTATTATTAATGATTCTGAACATCAATGATTCATATGCATAGCATATATAGTGGAGAAAGAAATATGATAATTATTGGCAATGCAACTGAATACAACCCGCACTAACCACGCTTTTTTCATTCACTTTTTATGATGAGTGCCTACAAAATTTGTCAGAATATCATCTTCAACGGTATGCATAACCTCTGAAGAACAAGCTTGCGAATATTCAGAAAGTTCTTGTTAAACTAACATACCTGACTTAAACTACTTGCATTGCAATGCAGTAAATGGTAGTATGGCGGCATGGAAAATGAGATTATGTCAGAAAGTTTGGGAATATTTCGTTTATAGACAAAGAGTTTATATTTAATATTTTAGAACATTTGTTTTTTATTCTTACGAACATTTGGGCACTTAGTAGCTTACCGTTTGTACAGAAATTTTAGGCCTATACTTTAATAGAATATTGATACGTAATTTGTAATACTTACCAGGTAGGTTTGCATTTGATAATTTACCATGTACTTGAGTTCCAATTTGGTCTCTTATCTGCCAATATGTAAAATTTGCATGTAAGTTGTTTGACGATATTATTTAAGCTTCAATAATTCTTAAGCAGTCTTGTGCATACTAATGCCTAAGACAGTGTATGACTGCCACCACTTCACTTTTAAATAATTTTATTTATAAATACATTCCATATTAAATTAATCTCTATATAACATCAACGTTTATATAACAGTGTTAGCCAAGCGTGGCTCATTTGCAAAAGTTAGCCTAAATTCCGATGATCAATGTTACTGGGTAGTGAATATAATGATCAAATAGATTTTTTTGTTCAAACCATATATCCATACAATGCTTAGATTATGAACAAACATGTAAATTATAGAGTTAAATACATTAATATAGCGTATACCTTGGAACAATAATAATTGAAGTTTCTCACAAAGCACATCTAAAACTTTGAAAGCATGGATTCTGGGCCATAGGGGAAAAGTTATAAATATGACATATTGCAATGTAATTATTTCAAGTAGGTCTATATCGCATGTGAGACATAGACACTGACAGCGAAACTAGACAGAAGAATCAATGCCTTAGAGATGAGATATTATCAAAGAATCCTGAAACATTAAATACTTAAACAATTTCTCTAATGATGAGGTACACATTAGAATCCAAGGTTCAATAACATCATAGGACGATCTACTAACCACTGTAATGAAATGCAAACTAAAATGGTACGGTCACGTCTCACTCTCATCGGACCGGTCAGAGACAATTTTACAATGCACAGTGAGAGGAAAGAGAAAACTAGACATACAGAAGAAGAGACGTAAAGATAACATCAAAGGTTAGACAGGCGTAGACTTAGAAGGTACTATAAACAGCGGAGAACAGGGCAAAAAGCAGAGAGATTAAGCTAAATCATCAATGTTGCCCCTACGACCAGTCAGGTTACGGAGAAAATGAAACCAGGTTACGGAAAAAAAATGAAATAAAGATGTTGTCTGAAGGTCTGTAATGCTCTCTTAAGCCATATTGTGCGTTGCATATATCATTTGAATTTTCAAAATAGCTGCATATACAACGATTAATTACAGAGATGATGATCTTGCCAAGACTACAATTGACAGCATTGCAACAGCTGTATGGTTTCCGCAAATCTCGCCTTTTAGGAATCGGGCTTAGGAAAAACAGTGTCCAGCTATCATGGAACATTAAAATCGGTAAAGATTTCAAAAGCTATATTAAGACGACAAAACACATATGGAATTGCGCGTTTTAACATTTCCTTGAGACTGAGGTCAGGCTCACTGGCTTACCCATATTTAAGATAATGATAGCTTGAATAATATCTGCTGTGAAGGCCTGGCTAATTAAGTTTTTACAAGGAATATCTGGTCTATACTTTAGAGAGATAGCAGTAGCGTGGCAACATTAGGTTATTACGACTCTCAAAGTGGTGGATGCAAAATGTATTATCAACTTCATTTTGGAATTGTCATGCATCTCATATATCGGTCAGCAGTGTAGCCAGTTGTCAGTATTCACTGGGACTGGATGTTTAAAAATCAGCTTCAGAGTGCTTTTTTGGCGAGGTTTAATATTGCAAAATATTAAATAGAGCCGGGCTACAACATACAGTCCTGTTTAACTCAGATTCAATGCTAGTGAAAACATTGGTTTGAAATTCTGTTATTGGGGTTGACTAAATGAGTCGACAGATGAACATCTACTGCCTACATGAATTGTTCATTGAGTTTTGAGTCTAGAAATTTGGTACCAAAGACAACATAGATTCCGTGATAGGTATTTGTACAGAGCAAAGTTGAACATGTTTTATGTAATGCCAAACTACAGTAAGTAGTTGCGTTTGATACTGAAAAAAGGGGGTTTCCATCAAAGGTTATTTTTACAGCAGGTTTCACTGTATTGCCATGGACCATGAGAGTGAAAGTGAAGTCAGTTTTAAAATGTACGTTACCACAAAGCATTAATTTCGGTGACGCAGATATTTCTATGGAACTTGATTTTCACAAGCAAAGAAAAGAAATCACGATGCCATTTGCACATAACGTTATGTTTTGCCATTAATTAAGAGTCGCTAACCTAGAGCCAACAGTCTATCCACAACAGTACTGCAGGGCAGTCTTCAGGGTGTGGCTAAAGGAGAGGTAGACAGAGAAAAACGTGGACTGACAACATCACATAATGGATCAGGAAAGGTTTTGCGGAGACACAGGCATTAGCACATGATCGAGACAAGTGGAGAGAACTGATCAGATGTCCAGCAGCACAGTGCCTCAACGATCACACTAGGCCAAGAGACTGATGATGATGAGCCTAGTCTATTAGCTTAGATAAATATTCCCAATTAGTCCCTTTCTTCATCACCCCATCACTCCCCACCCCTTAGCACTAGCTTTAAAAGTGAATTTCCCTAGTGCTTAGTACTCTCGAGTTATATTAATTCAAACGTTTTAAGTCTGTATTTCCAAGACCACAGCCGAACTTCATTACGCTAGAAAAAGGCGTGTATGCAGTTACGAAAGGTATTGATAATGTTCAGAATAATTGATAGCTTTTAGTTTCTTTGAACCTGTCAATAAAGTTAGTGCCAAACGATATGCAAACTAATGTTCTACAAACTGATTTGCAGATGCACGATTAGCGCGCTTGACATATGTGGATAACTGTGCATGATGTAACAAGGTAAATCGCAGTAACCTACGTAACTAGGCCAATCCCAGTAACGTAATTATACCAGAGGAGTTCAAATACGTTACTGAGATCCGAGCATGCTGTAAATTCAGAGTTTTGTAACGGTACTTTCGATTGATATAATGGCCAACGTCGATAGAGTTACTGTAAATATATTCATATCCTACAATTTTTAGGCGGTTTCAATTTTGTAAAAGTTGTCACGAATCGCTGTATACAATTGGTAGAGGGAAGTGGAAGCCTTATGTTTTGGAAGATCGCTGTATGCAATATATAGCGGAAGTGAACACTTGATGAAGATACTAAAGACTGTGTAATATAATTCTGATATTCTAGGTCTGTTTTAATAATATTATTAAGAATCTTTTAAAGCTCAGAAAGGTTAAATCATATGGGTTTAACATTTGTTGACGGCTGCTCAAAAAACAAGCTCGGGTTTTGAATCAGCCAAAAATGGAAAATGTGATGAGAAACATTTGACTGAGACCATTACGGGCACTGGGACATGCATTTTCCTTGCTGAAATTAGTTGAAGAGAAAAGGGTCAGAGAAAATGAGCAGAGACTACAAATCCATTAACATAGCCAGCCTGGTAAAGAGAGGTTTATTCGCATTATTTTTCGATGCAAAATACCAGTCATTCAACAGCAACAACAACAACAACAACAACAACAAAAACAATAATAATAATAATAATAATAATAATAATAATAATAATGACGCATTCTGAAAACGATATTACGTTTACGCTTCCTGGCTTCAAGGCGTGACGAAGCTAGAAGAAAAATATGTTCTTTGTAACGTATACATAATTGATTGCATATGCGCTCCGTACACATCTTGCACATATATATTTTGTGCGCGGCTGTTGAAGACTATGAAGTTTTCAGAAGAATCAGTCTGGATTTTGGATATGATATTATGGTGTCCAGAAAGGGAATGTGGTGCGAAGGAAGTGAAACCAAATGTCAAGAAACGGATTATAGTGCAAAGAACATTTTGTGGTGATACTTGATGCCAGGAGATCCTTCACTCCATTACTGATTCCTGCTTTTTAGGAATAATCTTTATATTTTTCAAAGGCTTTTTTTCTCAAATATAGTTTGATATTGTTTAATTCTTCTCACAAATATTGTATTTCGATCAAACAATAAGGCAACCTATGTTGTGCATGCATGAACACTGATGTAACATTCGACTAGTCTAAACAAGTCAAACAAGAAGTTAGAGGAGGAAGAAAACATTTCAGCAATGACAATAACTTTGTAGATGAATCTATATTAACCATGACAAAAACAAGCAGTAATCAGCCAAAGCTGTATCGTACTCAAATAATACTTCATATAGCTGTTTATTGTATATTTATTATTAAAACAAACCTACCTTTGTATTTATGTCCACGTTTATGAAAGCATTAAACTCATTCTTCTTTCCCGTTATCAAGGTGAACTTTAGAAATAAAATAAGTGCATGCATCATGGGCATATGGTGAGTGAATGTCAAATAAAAATGACCCCGCCCCAATCCCAATCCGAAACTTATATATATATATATATATATATATATATATATATATATATATATATATATATAAATATAAATATATATATATATATTCTCTTCTTAACTTTCAATATGTTAAAGTGGGTGATTTCTTAATATTAAGAATTAATTTTCCAAATTTGCAGACATATGCGGTGCGAAATGTGAAGGTTTGTAGCATAATGCAGATGTGTCTTCGGTTTGTTATGAAACAAGTGCAGTAAATACAAACAGTTGGGCCTAACTTCAGTTCAATAATCTTCTTTAAGCGCTTATAGCCGAAGAATACAACAATGGTATTTGAAGAACATCATGGATATCAGGAGTCTTAAAGACGGTTCACAGAACACACTCTCTAATTAGCTTTTCGAAAATGAACATTTTTACAAAATCTTAAATTTTCCAACATTTTATTAGCAATCACACATAATTGCTGTCGTTGTTGAAGTGAGAGTACGTTCTGATATTGAATAAATTGTACCTAGAATTTCTGTTCATGAAGTTTTAATATTCTTTCCAGTCTTGGTAGGTAAAAGGTAATTGGGTTTCTATATTCATGTTCAATCTGGTCTGAAGTATCACGGTACATCCGCGATATTTGCCCTGGCCATACTATAACTTGGGAACTCAGTAAAAATCCTAGATCGAGAACAAGGCTGGTTTGAGTAAGGGTCGATTTACATCTGTTCGCACAAACCGACGCTAAATAGGGACGGGGACCGTTACAGCCTGTCGCACAATCTGTTAACATTGCTCAACAATCCATCGTGCAATGTGAACTGTAAGTTGAGATTAAATCAGTCTGCTGATGGTGTCCTTATGGCGAGAACGAAAGCTGATTTTAGATTTTTTTAAAATGTAGTTTGTGTTCGTGGTTGAAAAGTTAAAAATATTGTCAATATGACTAAATTAGATTAATAAAATTAAAAGTGAGCTATCAAATTATTCTGAAATCCAAAAATATTCCCCCACAGTATTTTAAAATATCTAAATTAAACTGGTTGCTTATTTGTGAGCGCGTTCATTTGCAAAACGATTTCCCGATTTACAGGTAGTCAATTACCTTGCGTCTGATAATTTAATATTTTACCAAACCGTTAAAACACTAAACTGATTTGAATTCCATGTCAAACCATTGTATTTTTCTTTCACGATCTCATTCTTTCTACCCCCAAAAATCTATGACGGCATATGGAGAAGAATATATGTATATATATATATATATATATATATATATATATATATATATATATATATATATATATATATATATATATATATTCTTCTTTTGAATCTTTAAATTAATATGTCATATTCCACTATTTGTGTGTATAACTTTTTATGATGACAATATAGAAGATTAACTTTTAAAATTAAACATTTCTTCTTTAACAAGGATATTATTATTATTATTATTATTATTATTATTATTATTATTATTATTATTATACTGCTGGGTCCATTGTGCTGCATAAAGGACATTGCCCATAAATAGCTTGAAAGCCTGCGATCGCATGGTCAACCTCAGCAAATACTGTATCAGCTCTCCGGATATCTGGAAGTACAGAAAATATGAAGACACATATATACAGCTTTGATATTAATACTCAAACGTGTTTCACTGAATATAAATATTTGAGCATTATTCATTTTTTATACTTAAAATTGATTTATAATTGTTTACTACAACCACTGCTATATTAATATCACTACTACAACTATTACTACAACTACTACTACTACTACTACTAATAATAATAATAATAATAATAATAATAATCACAAAAATAACTTAGTACAGTTTAAAGCCACTAAGAACTTTACAATATAAGTTAGCATATTATAGCATATTATATATATATATATATATATATATATATATATATATATTCAGAAGTATTGTGTTTTTAAAGAAAACAACGTATATATCAATTCGATAGAACGATGACTAGATTAAAGTAAGTAGGCATAATGTGTGCGTTCATCTGTGTGTATGTTTGTATCTATGTATGTGATGTAGTCTCACTTCAGCACAATGTTGCAATATATTATTATTTAAAAACTGAATACTAAAATGTGAAGATAAAGCTGTAAGAATATTAGGACGAACCGAACTACAGAAGAGTAAGAGTCTACGTGTTTTTAAATCGTTTACTTGACTTTGGTTCATAGAACTCGTCGCATACATAGGCATGATCTGTGTTATATTTTAAGCACGTATCTATATATAAATCAATGTCTGGTCCTTACGCCTGGTCAATTATACTGTACAGTAACGTATTTGTTTACATTAAAAGTTCCTTTTGAGGAACAGGGCCTAATAATAGGAACATGAAAACTCAACAACAACAACCAGTTCTTCACTAAATAACACAATTTATCTACTCGGTCTCTTTTCAGTAAATGTCAATAGCTCTCTTATTGTACCCATCTTTGATTTTTTTCAATCGTTTAAGATAATAAGATGTCTACAAATCTAAGGAGGTGCGTTGGGGGCCTGGTGTGTTAGACTAACGATCGAAATGGGGGCAGCCACCACCGGATCAGCCAATATTGCCTACCGTGATGTGATCTCATGCTAGACACTGTATTTGTCACTACATAACCTACTTGTGTTGCTGTCGAACAAAATCAACTAAAGCCTAAAATCAGACTTAAGGTTAGGAATCTAGACAATCATATTACATCGTTTCATATGATAAATGTCAAACACGATCAATCAAACCAATGGTCTGTATTACTAATTATGACCAGTGTTACAGCAGTTCAATCATAACACAGTGATTGATAGTGGAGGATAAAGCGAGCGTCGGTGTATCATAGACACGACCAGAGAAGCTTTACAAGACTGTGTTCCACACCTCTGCCGTGTTCATACGTCCGTGCCTAGAGTCATATAAAAGTTCGTCAAATAATACTTGCATCGATCGTTTTGCCGTGTTCATACGTCCGTGCCTAGAGTCATATAAAAGTTCGTCAAATAATACTTGCATCGATCGTTTTGCAAAACAGTTGTCAATCTGTTACTACAATTGTGAAAGCTGAAAGATGTGAAAAAATTAACTTCAAACAAAATATATGAAATCATAAAACAGCAGTGATTGATAAATATTTTATGAATCGATCGACATAAGTCATTCTCATTTTTAGGGAAAATACATTTTTCTGTGACGCTCGGACGCTTCACGGTACGGAAAACCATACTTGTTAGTTAACTTCTTTTTCATTTCAGTAACACATACAAGTACATACCTTCCACCTGAGACCGCTCCGGTAGCCTAGTAGATAAAGCTAAAGATCGCGGGTTCGATGCCTGGCCCAGTCTTACCAAAGACATAAAAGTGGTACTAGCTGCTGCATCACTGTGCGCTCAGCGTTAAGCGGTTAATGCTAGGATTGGTCGGTCCGGTGTCAGGATAATTTGACAGGGTGCAACATGATGCTACATGTCTGCGACCTTATGCCCGATTGCTAGAAATCACTATAAACTATCACACCACGATATGACTGATTTTTTTAATTAAAGAAAACTTCGTTAAGTTCCAAATCACACAGTCTTATTATTTTGTTCACTTTTTAATCTGGTTGGACTTATTTATTTAAATTATTTACTGGAACTACAAAGTCCTCATTAACACCGCTTGAACTAAATTATAACTTTGAAATTATAGTATAGTCAAGGGCATTTTGGATATATTATCGGTAGTCAATTGCCACATTATATCATGCACACGGGACAAAAACTATAGTGAAAACTTTGGTGTGAAAGAAGAAAGAATCTGAGCTTAATGAAACCTTTGCTAAACATGAAAATACATCAAATAACATAAACGAACATTTGTATTTGTATACTTTTCTAATCTGAACAATCTCTGCCTTTCCCATCAAGACGAGATAGAAACGTTGGATGTCATTGGTCAGTAAGAACTCTATTCTAAACTACTTGTTAAAACAGGTCAGCGGAAGGAGGCAAAGCATCAATTGGAACATTCTATGTCTTTGCTGTCGTAACATATCTGGGGCACTCCGCAAGATTTGATTCATAGAACACATCAAATTGATGGGTGTTCTACAACTACTAACGAAGTTGTTTCACAGCCAGACGGAAATGGCCGAGTGATGAACCAATAGCATCTTTTCATGGGGTTTATCTATAGTGTTCACAATACCAATGATACAAATTTGTAATAGACCTATGGACACCATACGGTAATTGCTTGGTTAGGCGACACTTACATTCTGGAATGTATTCAAAATGCTTATTTTTTATGTTATATCATTAATAAGGTTCTAAAAGTATATCAAATTTCAATATTTAAACTTCCGAAGGCCACTCTCTTTCTCTATCTTGCTGTCTCATTAGTTGGTCAAGCAGATAAAGAGGGAGGGAGGGAGAGGGGGTGGGGGTGGAAATCGTCGTCTCAAGTTACTGGTGATTATGCGCAATAAGATCGAGCGTAGAGGATTTTTGCCAGTGGCATGAGGCAATAGTATTATGCGAAAAGGTGGGTCCGACAGCAAAATATTTTTTCCTTAAACCGCTTATCTCGTTATGGACATAGCTTGTTTGAGCCCAACCCTATGCACCCATATAAGCATTGTTTTCCCATTATTGTCAAACTGGTTTCGAGTCCAACCCCGTATCCGCATTTTTAGAACAAATTATGACCAAAGTGGTGTCGATCCACTCGCATGTGTCTTCTTCAATGGGGCGACTACCTAGCCGCGTTTACACGTTGGTAGTGTAAACAGTTCGAAATGTTGATCTATGGTAATGAAACAAGTCCTGTGCTGTAGGACGAGGTCACGATTGTACGATAATTACCGTGTTCTTTTTTTTGTATAATTCTTTCTGCTGTCGGAGTGTTGACAATAATCGAATTATGCTCACATCCTACCATTCTGGTCATATTTAGGTTGACGACAATGTCGATTTTTAGCAACTGCTTACTTAACGCATCTTCGAGATCCTTGCGACGATCGATGGTCACATAGGTGAGGTACATAGACTCTAATATGGCTTATGTATATGATATTGATACATTTTATGAATGTTAAAGTAGCTCATGATGTTAACAATCTTATGATCGGAACATAGTTTTCGTCGTTCTGGTGCAGCTGCATTTACCACGTGCTATTCTTACCGCTTTGGTCAACAATAATTCTAACGTGATATCAGAGTTATTTCTTAACACAGCGTCAATCGTTTCATCGACCTCGTCGGGATTTTGTAGTATCACGTTCGTGATATAAGTGTGCTTGGGCAAGTTATTTTCAACGGATTAAACTAAAGAATGGTCAATGATTTGCACGAGAAGCTCAATGATTATACCTCGAAATACTTTGCGAGACAAAAATCTCCCAAATGGCAAACTCTCGTCGAGACCAATCTTGGAGGTTCAGAATTAGTGACGGTGATTGGCTTTGATCGTGAACACACAATTTATCCCCCCTCCCCCAATACTTCTACGACATTACCGTGCTTACTTGGATCTTTGTTTGAGCTTGCATCTTATGTGTGAATCATACGTGATTCTCTAAGTATTGTTATCAATATCATTATCATACTGGACTGTCAGTCACACAATGTTTTCCGAAGTCGTGTACCTGGTAATGACGGGATGATAATTAAAGGCATTAGGCCTGTATTT
This sequence comes from Unio delphinus, assembly GCA_029339505.1. Taxonomy (NCBI): domain Eukaryota; kingdom Metazoa; phylum Mollusca; class Bivalvia; order Unionida; family Unionidae; genus Unio; species Unio delphinus. Next base: position 4,792,726 of record JAQISU010000044.1, on the reverse strand, counting down.
GCATAAACGATCCTACAGGGACGTTAATATCAATCAAACACATCGCGTTTGACGGAGATCACACAGACAATAAAAGTCCATGAGCGACTGAAATGCCTTAGTATCAGTAGTGATCCGAGTACGAATCGTGGTATAATTTCGGTAATATCAGTCGAATACATCGTCGAATACATCGTGTTTGACGGAGATCCCACAGACAATAAAAGTCCTTGAGCGACTGAAATGCCTCACTATCAGTAGCGATCCGAGTACGAATCGTGGTATAATTACGGTAATATCAGTCGAATACGTCGTGTTTGACGGAGATCCCACAGACAATAAAAGTCCTTGAGCGACTGAAATACCTCTGTGGCAGTAGTGATCCGAGTGAGAATAGTGGTATAATTTGGTTCGATCTTAGTGCTTACAGTGTTATGGAACTTAGCTAGCGTGAGTCTGGAAATTTAAATGGCGATATCGTTGATGTTATAATCAATTTGGGACAAGGTGATGCTACGAAATCTACATGTGCCAGAGTCTGCATTACCTTTGTGTGTGATATTAAACAACAGTTGACAAATTCACCCGAGTTATAATGATGGGTTATACCGTGGTATATAACTCGCCGACGAGAATGAAACAACAACGTCGTGTCCTCGAGCGACATTTCATATACAAAAAGAGTCTACAAAATTAGATCATGGTACAACACCTTATAGTGCTCACGCGTGACCCAATATTGGCTTACAATATGGTTCAGGATCTCCGCAACCTTGAATTTCACTCTATATTTACGCCATATTGTTATACGCGACCAACAATTTCAGCGTCTACAGGATCTCGGCCTGGTGTTGTCGATGCTATGTGTCAGTAAGGGTGAACGTTTGAGTGCTTTAGCAGCTTGCGTCATATAATCGTATTTAGTAAAATCCCCGGTTTCTAAGTCCGTAGAGATCACTGGACGGGCACGGCCAACATTTATTTCCAGCTCCAAATTTTCGAGACCTTTTTCGAAGTTTTTGACCTTGATATGATCCAAGACATAACCCGGAAACAAAGTCCATGATGAGCATCAAATACAAACCGATGTCGACTCAGCCATACTCTAGTGTTATTTACGGAAAAGCCAATATGAGAATATCCAGTTTTAGTGATGCCCAGATGTTACAACTCATTAATTCTCAGGTGACAAATATCGCCATCTTCGTTTGATTCGTATCGATCAAAAGCGGGGGATGTTATCCAGTGTGCCGTGAGTTGTTTTCATTCTACGTCGTTAATTAATCGCACATTTTTGTAAACGCGTAAAACCGCTATAGTGATCGAGTCGTGGTAATTTTTTGTGGTCCAATGTAATATTTGCGCAGTGCCATTAATTTAAACGGAATGAGGACGGTAACATTTTCTCAGGGCAAATCATTTGAACTTTACCTTAATTTATAATATTGTGTTCGACCGTGTTCGTTATCACATCCGTCTCGAAAACTTCTGTTTTGCAAAAAATGATAACGCATGTAGTTTACTCGGTCATCGTACTCGTCAAAATATAGGATGAGACTAACGGCTAAAGTCATGTTTTATTTGTATACGCTCCAGAATTCCCTATTATGGAATTTTTTTGTAATCATTCGATGAAAAATCGAGTTTAACAAACGCGCGTTTACGGATAAGGCATCGAGGAATAAAACCTAGATGCATAGGCGTTACCGTGAATCCGGCTAGCATCTGCAAATGATAATAATCTAGCATGTCCCCTGGAGTCTGGAACATCTCAAATTTTTTTCGGCCGATATCGAAATCTGATTGAGGTACCAATGTATCGCGAATAAAGTCTGTTAATGGTTTCATCAGACGGGTTTATAAAGTAAGACGTACACAACTATAAAATGAAATTAATTGAAGGACAGTGAAGCTGTCCAAAGACATTCTTCGTGTGACACCGATCACAGTTTGACATTGAATTGTCAGCAAATGGTGAAAGCCACGACAACGCATACCATGGTTAACAATAAACAGATCCATGCGCAAATCCGGCATTGCTAAAGCCATTATTCTTTTCATCAAAACTTGGGGGTCTAAACTTTTCACGTCCATATCACCTCTATTAGCTGTCTCAGTTGCGTCTACGGGCATAGATAAGACAGTGTGTTGAAATGGCGACTCTATTTCGGAAAGTGCTCTCACTTTCCACAACGGAACTTTCTATCCTGTCGTACCGATAGGCACCACCAGTGCACCTGGTGTTCGTATCAAGCGAATGCTCATTACCTCTTGAGAAGGTTATCATAATGCCGAGGGATACCGTGCATAAATCAAAAACTAAACCATAAACAATAAGAGCACACGCTCTAAATAACACAAGTTCTACATCTCCGTCGGATTGTTTTTAACGCTGCTGAAGAAAACGAATAGTGCCATGTGAGGGTAGAACGATATGGATGCGTGGGAGGTTGTGTCAGATGTGGAGGCTGTAGGATTACAAGTGGTGCTATCGACATTCACAAGCCTATCGGCAAACTCCCTATACCTAAAAAAGGTTCAACATCGTCTGGGGGTAAATAAACAGGACTGTGGAACCCTCTCTAGAAGCACCTAGATGTAAACTATCAGTGTTTCCTGACAAGGAGCTTTATTACGGGTAGACTCTAAAAAGCCAAATACGACAAGATGATGTTAACTAATTACAGTATTTAAAACTCTTGAATTCTCCAGAGCGCGTCGGCTTCATGTTTGTATGGGTGATAATGTGAAACAACACAAATTAGGCACGGGCACACTGGGTACAAAAAGTGCACTGTATTACGAGCTGCAGGCATTAAAAACCTCTGCAAGATTAGATAATACTTTTCGCAGCAGATCTCGTGAATATGGAAGATCATAGCGTGCATAACACCAAAATATATTATTTGCTAACGACAACCGACGTATTTCGCAAATTTATCGTGCGCGAGTTAGAAGGAGTGATAACAGATCATGTTAGACCAGGAACATTATGTGTCGAGCATGGCAGCGAGTTTTAGAGCAAGACTGTATCGGACTGGCTTATAAAAAACCTTCATGCAAAACTATGTAAAGCCGTAGTCGTCGAACGTTTTCACATGACTCTGAAAATCAGCATATGAAATTGAATCATCAGTAATAACACCAACAGATATTTTGATGTCTTGCCAGAGATCGTGAACGATTACAACGACATGCATAATCTCATCACGAAGACGAAACCCACATAATCGTATCAGACATGGTGTAAACAGATGATAGACAAATTACTTAAATTTAAAGTAGACGACCGTGCCAGAATAAACAATTTGTTTTCAGAAAGGATATACCCCCCAATCAGTCAGAAGAGGTGTTTGTCATGCATAAAATGCATAAAGCTCTCTCGGTGCTCTATTATTCCGCTGAAGGTGTTCTCGAAGGCTTTTTTTACGATCAGGAACTATAGAAAAAGGAGTTCTTATGAGTGGAAAAGTGCTTTCAACGAAATGAAAATAATCCCTTGTCAGATGGTTTGGTTATCAAAAAAGTTCATTCGTGGATAACTGATATGGCGTTGAAGGTGCTAACACTTACTGAATCCGGGGGGGAGGGGGGGGGGCTTAAGGTAATAACGCCTTCAAAATGATCTTATCGTATTTCGTTGAAACACTTTTACCTGATTAGGGCCTGCATTTTGCTGCACAATCTAGTAATCACACCGTTCAAATATATGCTTAAACATGTAATTTAATGAATTTCATTCGGCCAGGAATTGGTATTCGTGTGATATTATTCAACAACACATAAAACTGTTCTCGGTGTGACACAATAAGATCAAACGGTTTCAGCTTGTTGCGAATATGGTATTTTAGTTGGTATGTCGGTACACAAGGCTGATGTGTACACAATGACACGGTCCCGTACTATCAAGGAACATATGTTAGTGGCTCGTATGATAGAATCAGATCAGGAATATAATTCAAATCGTTATTCGTTAACACCACAATCTCGTCATAACGTTTTAGCATGTCTTCATCGATAGGCTCAGGTGGTAATTCCAAGTCCTGACTATTGACTCGATCAAGGTATCGTCCGAGGATGATACTCATTTTGATACTAGTTTTGTTTTTCAAATTCTCATTCAATTATTTAGAGAAATACACGAACTAGTATAATAGTGGAATTCAGAAAACGATTGCAGTGATTCCAGGATGCTGCCAATTTCGTTGAAAATGTTTTGATTGCGAGCATTATGACGACACTATTATGATCGATGAAGGCAAAACATTACAGTAAGACGTTAAAAAGTTTCAGTGTAACAGTTCCGGACGTTTTATGGAGGGAATGATATAACTCATCGTCAACAAAGCCAAATATATTCCGCTCAGAGCAAGTTAGTAGTGCCTGACAAAAAAAGGTGAATAAAATTTGTACCAACTTTTAAAAAATTCGACAATATGTGTTTTGTTGGCGGTATTGTCCGATTTGCATTCCGCTTCAACAACTCCCGGTAAGACAAATACCTTGATACGATGGATGCTACTGAGCTCGATTTTCCGGTGCAAATCAATGATATCCTTAAATTTTAATAACAAAATCAATCTGTATGCATGTGGCGCTTTTGGCCAGCATGGAAACTGTATGGTCATAACATTGACATATGTGATTGATGACCGTCGACAGTTCAAACCTCCACTTGCTTAATCTGCATTTGGAAAACAAAGATGGCCATTATTGGTGGATCTAAATCTTTACTAGAATCATGGGCATGTAAGTGTCCTAAAACACGAAATGTAGTTTTGCTTAATAATGTTTATCCACATTTACAAATCAACAAAACTTAAACCATCATGAATGTGATATGTAAACGTCATGGTGATGAAACCATTTAAGGCGAAAGAAAGAAAGAAAGAAAGCGTGTACGAATTCAGTTTATGGTTTACGCCTATTTTGAGGTGTTGATCATCCCGTAGGTTCATGAGGATAACAATGATGATGAGAAATCGTCCACAATTGCTTATCAGGAACATGTACTAAGTAATGTGCAATTTTAAATTTATGCCGGCATCGCTGAACGATCTCGTAAAAGCATCAAAACAGTTTTGTGATACCAATAACGCATTTGGGAATAATATGGATTATGTCAGAAGAAAGAATGTTTACTACTACATGCATATGTTGGACTAGAGCCAAACTGACGAAACGTCGTTGTCCCACCAAGAGGAGTTTGTCAACACACTCATAGATTCGTGGGTATCCGACGCAGTTTACGAACATGCATTAGATGTGTGGAAGGTGTTTAAAATGGCCACTATGGGATATTACCATGATTTGTATCTGAACACGGACGTGTTGCTGATCACGGAAGTGTTCGAGAATTTCTGGGACATGTGCATGCATTATTACGGATTAAATCGTTGTTGGTATTGATCATCGTAGGATGATGTGTTAAACAATCAGTGCGGTCACTTTAGACTTGTTTACGGACATCGATATCTTGAATTTTGTCGAAAAAGGAAGACAAGATAGTATCAATGTTATCATGTACCGTTCTCTGTCGCGAACAACAAATATCTGCGAAAGTATGATCCAAACTTGAATCTAATACATAGTTCACCTGAATAAGAATAATGGACCATCTCGAAACCGATGCCAGTTGGAAATGTATCGTTGATGAATACCGACGAATCCCATTACCACGAAAAGCTCGCCTCCTCATTACAAAAGTATATAATTTGTTAAAAACGATCTCTTTCTATATGTGGGTGACATATATCCTATGGATCAGACAATCTAAGCACGCCATGGGGAATTATATTACGGTTCAACGGTATGTTGAAATTTCAAACCGAGATGCACTATGTAACAAATAGTTGTGGTTGAGAAGACGTCTCTTGTGGCCGGTCGCACGAAGGACAAAGGACCCTGTTCCATTAGCTCACTCATTCTCTTGACTGATGAGCTGGAAACTAGACTAGTTTTTAAATAAGTGCATACATGTAAGTATAAATTTATATCTTACTTGCTTCCATAGTGGCTAGGGCACCGCCAGACAATGTCTCTATGATGTAGTCAGACAGTGTATTGCTCAAATCTGAAACACAATAATTGTGATGCATATTGTTCTCTGGAGTTTCATATTTTTACTTGGACAGAATGCAATCTTAACCTATATGTATTTTTTTAATTCATGAAATATGATGGCCATAATTGCACACAAACATTAATATTTCATGCGGAAAGTACCTATATTGTTTCTATGATAGATATTTTTATTCGAAGAATATATCTTGAAAATACAACACTTAAAATGTAAGACAGCTACGAACAATTCTCATAATTTTAAACAGTAAGAACAAAGACAGCAGAAACATCAACTAGCAATGACGACAGTTTTCTCAGTTAGAAAGGAAAAATCAATTCATTAATGCAACGTCTAACAATGCTGTTCTTTGACGTAAGGATCCACAAAACAAAATATGCCTAATTATTTAGAGTTACCGTGATTAGATTAATATTCATTGAAAGACAAGTGTAATAACTATTTAGGTGACAAGCAATACCATAGGTGCTATTTCTGCGAGTCATTTATGACGTCTAAATTTTGATTAGAAATACAGTCCATTTAGACAGTTTAATAGCGATGATGAGACTATCCTGGACATCGTCAACCATAGAGCAATCCATGAACAATCAATTAGTGGAAATGTTTGTTAGGTGATTAGTACATATAAATAAAAGTTAAATAGGTAAGGGTATCAAACCTGAGAGAGAGAGAGAGAGAGAGAGAGAGAGAGAGAGAGAGAGAGAGAGAGAGAGAGAGAGAGAGAGATTACTGGTGGTGTCCATGGTAGAAATCACAGCCTTCTTTGTAATATCTAAATTTGCCACACCCAGAACGTTAACTTGCTGAAAAGAGTGGTAAATTTCTAATTGGGTAAGCTGCAAATTAATACAGTATGTAAGAAAAAAATGCAACCTATTATGAACGTCAAATTCTGTGATGGCGGGTATTATTTGTATTTCAATTTAATGGCTGTTTTACCGATGTCGCAGTTATTATCGACCTTGATGTTATTGACTGGAGCAAGCGAATATTAAACATATGTTATTGAACGATGAAAGGAGTAGAGTACTCATCTTGGGTATACAATAGAACAACACGACCCCCTCCGTGTATATACTATTTAATAAAAAAGATTTTAGAAAATAACTTGTGCAAGACCAATTGTAAGATTCACCTCTTCAAGATGATACATTACTCCAAAGTTCTAAAGTGCAGTTAGCAGTTCCTTTTATTTATGTTAGGCAAATGTTCATCACAGATTGAGTATTTCGAAATGAATTGTCCAGCATGTCTCCATGACCTGATCTGGTTGCAGGGCACCTTGAACAATCAACAAAGCTTGTTGGTTGGGTCAACTTGTACACGAACATTCTATTTCAGCTGGTCTTTACTATTAGTTAAGGTGTGGATTCTTTAATCACCCATGTATCCTTACTATTCTGTGTGGAATCTTTCTATCCGTCTTTTCAATATGAAGGTTAGCTTCCTAAGAATAAACTAAATGCAGCCGAACATTGTGCTCTATATATCTCTCTGGAACGAACTAGTATTCCATCTCGCCTCCCCTTCAGAGATTACATCTAGCCACCATTACTAATTGATCGAAAAAAACAGTGTCTGCTCACGCCTATTAGGCCCCTGCATTGTGAAATATTAATCTATATTGACTACTGTCAGACACATGTATGCATACGGTAGACAATAATTTCTAATGTAGTCTCCATTGCTGCAAGAAAACTGATTCAACCGAATCCCAGGTTAAAAGAATTTACATCGTATTTGTATAAATGATTTCAAGGAAAAAAAATTCTTGTTTTGGCTACATTATTTGCTAACACTTCATTGGCATAAACATCCCCAAACCTAATAATAGTCAAGTTTTATTATGCATGATTTATATTACATATAAACAAGTCAATTCAAACAATTATCTTAACACTCCTAACCAAAAAAAACATAATGTAGTAAATTAATGCAATGTACCGCTTTTTTCTCTTCTTTTGAAGAATCGTCACTTTACACAAAACACAACGTCTCGTCCAGTTTCATATTCGAATACGTGTCTTTCAAATGTTTCCAATTATACTATTCCGTTGGACTAAATGATTGAACTCTTTTGGGAGCTATGACTACGCCTCTTGCAAAACTTAGGCTAATATTGCTGGGTAAAACATGTATGAAACAAAACTTCTCCTGACCCACCCCCCCACCACCACCACCACCACAAAAAAATAAAATAAAAATACGTTAACCTATCCAATCGGAATTTAAGTTTATTTAACCGTCATCATTAACGCACTCTCCTCCAGAGTTTGTGAAATTTCACATTCTTCCTCTATTTATTAATAACTCGATAGCTTCAAAGTTTTAACGCATGACAAACTTTTCAGGATATACAAACTTTTTTTTCTGAAACATTTCAACCGTAAGTACCTTTTGAAAAAGAAAACCAATTCGACTCCACCCTACCAGTTCTCTGACAGTTATTAAAAAAAACCTAATTAAGAAATAAATCAAGCCTGCATCAAAGGCATTAAACTACCGTGTCATTAAAATCCAATTGATTTAATTCCGTGCCAAATATATATATTAATTTCATATTGTGTCAAAATGACTAACACCTGAACATTACTGACATCTGCACAATTCATACGTGTGTTGGAAGACAGCATACCAGAGAGTGCAGCAGATGTCTTGCTAATTTCAAATAATTGAAATGATATCAAACAACGCTTTATAAGCTTTGCTGACTGGCAAATTTCATTCATTGATGATACAGTTGAGATAGGAATTATGAACCCATCATAACTGGGTACCACAAACAATTTTGAACCGCGATATTTCTGAAAATATCACGGTATACAAAAATATTGATTTGGAAGCAACAATTTAATGTTCTGTGGGAAAGGACCTGACACCTCTTCAACTAATTTTCGTCTGTCAAAGAGATGTAAAATAGTTTGCTCTGATTTATAGTATAATAACACTGTATTATATGCAATATATTATAAAACAATGAATTATCTTGAGATAAAAGGGAAGAAAAATAAATGCATCAATGCATTATTTAACAGTGATTTAAATATTTTCAAATTCCACTTGCTCTAAAAAAGCAAAACATAATAAAGAAGAAGACCTACACACTAACGTTTTAAGAGTTTGTTAGAAAAAATTACATTTCATCTTACTTTACAAAAGGTATATGTAGTAGAAAGATTTGATAGAAAGTTACAGATTAGAATGAGCATTTATTTTGTTCCAAATGAAACCAAGAAATGGGTTGACAATTTATATAGACTGTTTGTGAATTACTATGGCACACATCACATGTGAAGTACAAATTAAAAAAAAACAGATCAAAATTGTGAATAAATTTTTGACGATTCATGAATACAATTATGTTTGAGACTAATCAAGTTAAAATAGGTAAAAATCTATCTATCTATCTATCTATCTATCTATCTATCTATCTATCTATCTATCTATCTATCTATCTATCTAAAGTGTAGTAAAGGGTACACCTCCATCCATCCATCCATCCATCCATCCATCCATCCATCTATCTATCTATCTATCTATCTATCTATCTATCTATCTATCTATCTATCTATATAAAGTGTAGTAAAGGGTACACCTCCATCCATCCATCCATCCATCCATCCATCCATCCATATATCTATCTATCTATCTATCTATCTATCTATCTATCTATCTATCTATCTATCTAAAGTGTAGTAAAGGGTACACCTCCATCCATCCATCCATTCATCCATCCATCCATCCATCCATCCATCCATCCATCCATCTATCTATCTATCTATCTATCTATATAAAGTGTAGTAAAGGGTACACCTCCATCCATCCATCCATCCATCCATCCATCCATCCATCCATCTATCTATCTATCTATCTATCTATCTATCTATCTATCTATCTATCTATCTATTTAATGTATTCTATTGTAATGAAACATTACATGCTGGACTTGACCTTGTCCAAAACTGAGTTAATTTTTGCTTGACCTGATTGACATTGTTATTATATTGCTTAAGCACCTATTATTAGCTTTTTTTCTTTATGTATGAGCTTTTTGTCATGATTATTATTCAGGTAAACAAGAAGGATTAGATATATTAAACATGGTCAGGGTTTTGTAGATTCATTTGTGAATTATGGATGATATTGTTGTGTAAAAGTAATTATTATCGCTGGAAATTAAAAAAGGCTGTTACAAAATTCTTGGATAAAGACATTCATTGGAATTTATCCTGATTTGAAACATGGACTAATAAGTATGCGATTCAACAAGAGACTGTTGGCATATCAACATTTTGCAGGCCATAACAGATGCGTAATCGGCTTCAATTTTCGATCTTTTCGGGACTTGAGTTTTGTTCAGGATGTTTTATTATTAGGACTTGTGCCTTTGACTACTCTTATAATATTTGAGTATTTAATTTGCAATACCGTAAGTTTTTTTTCTAGTTGGTCGCTTTATATTCTAGAAAAATAAAATATTTGTTGCAGTTTAAAAAGCTTGTTGTCTTCACTCTTTTTTCATTTTAAGAGAATAGTCATGTAACAATATCGTAACTGTAACCGACAAATATTATCAAACATTTGATTCCGTGGGTAAGATATCGCAAGGCTACGTTATATTTTTCATAATGAGATACCATGATATCTATGCATGTGACGCTAACTTCAATTTGATGTTTTTTAAATTATGTTTGAGATGACACTGCTTTTTATATTTTGATTTGTCGCGCTTCACTTCTTGAAGTGCTATCCCTGCGACTACCCGCCGTCTTGCAAACTTGTTTAAAAGACCAATCTGTAGTAACAAGATGAATTACGAAGCAAATTAGGCAGCTCAGATATTTTTTATGCAAATTACGAGCAGGTTGTCACGATCTCAAACGAACTGAATCTAAACAATATTGACGAATACCATGATGTATATTTGAAACGGAATGTGTTGCTTTAAGTCAAGCGGTCATAGTTTGTGCATATTAACGCTCAACAAATTGTATTATCTGACTATGAAGTTGAGAGGTACACTCTAGACAAAATCATTCATAATTTAGCATTTTGTCACCATGGCACACAACACGATCTAAATGGAACGAAATCTTTGATGATCTTGTAGTTTCTTGACACTATCGCATACAGTAGCTGTGAAAATGCCAAGGTATAGGGCCTTGCTCATAACCAAACTGAGAGCTCTCGTAAACCTTAGTAATGTAAATAACCCTTATGATGTAATTTTAATGAGAGAGCAAAGAATAAGTCACAAAATCTTCAGTCAAGGGCTTCATCATTGTCTGACTTCAATTAGGGTTCAGGTAGCAAAACAGTTGCCATTTGTTCATGCGACGGCATGCCTATATGACCGTCAAACCATATCTTACTGTTTCACCCATAACGCTTGTCGTCATACACAGAAAATGATACCTCTTCTTTCTTTTGTTATACTTTATTTCCTTGAATGTTCATTTTGATTAAATCATTAGTCTTTGTATATTTCAAATTAGAAATCTTTCTTCAGAATTTTGTTTTATATTCGTTTCGCCTTTGCTAGTCTTAAATTAATAGTTTCGATCTTAACCCGCAAAAATCTCAAATTTGAATATTGCTCAAACCATCATTGAAATGTTCAGTAACTTCCATATTCATGTGTGATATACCAAATGTGTTATCCTTTTGGATAATGAATTGTGTCATATAACAATTTTTGTTTCCTTAATGGCATTGTAAACGTTTTGTGTCTCAACACAAATGCATACAGAATTGGTATTAGTCATTTGTTTCATACAACAATTCCTCGCTGCAGCCCATATCAACTGATTTGTTATTCATGTCAAATATAAATCGTTCTCACCCAATAGTATGCTGAAGAATGTAAAATAAATCCAAGTAGACGACACTGTATTTGATTGCATAAGGTCCAAATACCTTATGATTCTTAAAAAATATCCTAGCAGACGAGACTGTTTTTTTTTATACAGTGGGAGTGGCTTGTAGTTATAAAGGAATTTTAGCAGGCAACACTAGTTAATGGTATGCAGTAGGAGTGCCTTCTGATTCTACCACGACCTGGAGTAGTCCATACATTTTGTTATAACCCTATATGAGATGGAAATACAAAAACATACGAATATGTCATTCCTATATGTAGATGTTGTCGAATGCCTACACAAGATAGCCGCAAACAGATTAGTATTTCATGGCACGTACCAGCGAATGTAACCTAAACGCTTAATAAACAAAAGTAGTCATATTGCACGCTTATACATGGGAATATCCGGAAGAATCATTGAGTTAAGGAATAAGAAAGATGTGTTTGACGAAACTAAATCACACTAACATAACATATTCAGAATGGTGTACATTAGGATTTATGTTGCAAGTTGGGTTTTGCCGGATTACTGTATTATTATTTTTTTCCTCCGATTTTAAATGTTCTTGTATCACTTCACGAGAACATTTAATATAAAACAAATTGTTGACTAGGTTTTGCAACATCGATACTGCTGTTGTCTCTAAATTGCTACAAGTGATTATGATAACAAATTGTATAAATGACTCATAATAAATCAATTTAAAAGAAGAAAATGCCAGTTCCTACTTCTTCAGTAAGGTTAAGGAAGGTATCTATGTCATCCAGATTGTTAACTGCATTTGACTTGATCTCCTCCAGGCCTGTCGTCATTCTTTCATTCGACACATAGGTACAAATATTCCCAGCCCTAGAAAACATAATAAAGAAAGTAGTGCAATACATTGAGATTTAGAATATCATGTTTCGAATAATATGACACAGAAGATAGTTAATGAAACAGACACGTGAATGTTGCTTTAATTTTGTTAAGTTTGTCAGATAGAGAAATCATGATGTAAGCATGTTACAATAAAAATATAACAAAGCATTCTTCAATAAAATATTCAAAATATAAACATATATATAATGGCTTTTACTTGCTAAAGCGGTAGTTTTTCTTTTTTTTAGATTATTAAATCGAGTTTCTCTTATTAATTTTGGGAGTACTTGTACACTTTTCTACTACAATTACGTTGATATCTTCTTCTTCTTCTTCTTCTTCTTCTTCTTCTTCTTCTTCTTCTTCTTCTTCTTATTATTATTATTATTTCGTCCTTCCTGCACCTTTCTCTGTATTTTAACTATTTATACATATGTTTCTTGTGTTGGGAATTATATCCAGCATGTAAAGATATTAGCCAGTGGTTCGCAGCCTTTTCGAATGTAATGACCTCTTTTTAAACTTCACAACATTTTGCAAGACCCCACATGCTAATAATGGAGAAAATACATATCCCCTTGGAATAACCCCGCGAACATCAAGAGATCCGCGGTCCACAGGTTGGGAATCACTACTATGAAATCCGATCTCTAAACAGTGACGTAGAGAACTTGGTCAGGTTAAACAGCATAACACACACACACACACACACACACACACACACACACACACGCACACACACACACACACACACACACAACTAACGGTGAAGGACTGTTTATACATATTTTAGGTTAGATCTGTTAACCAAATTGTGACCAATTCGAACATAAATTTTCTTTTGTTCACAGATATTACAGGGGAGACAAAACCATCGAATGATGCATTGGATAAAGACCAAAACCAGTTCAAAATAAATGAAAAGTGTGCTATATTATGTAGTTCCTCTATTTGTGCTTATTACTTGATTAAGTAGAATTGCGTATTACTGAAAGTACATCGAAAACACAGCAGATGCAGCATTATTTATTTAACTGTTATACTATATCGATTTTATTCAAACCGGAGAAGACGGATCGGTAGTTATTAAGATCTAGTGTTTCTGACTTTAATTTAGAGATGATTTATCAGAAGGCAGATTAAAACGGGGTTAATCAGGAGGCCAAAGTCAGCAATCCGGACGGGAAAAATGGACTCTTGTTCACAATAAAAGAAAGAAAAAAGAGTTTTCAATCTAAACAAAAGATGTAAGTAATAATATAACCTGCTAGAGAAACGTTTCTGAGAATGTTACAGGAATCAAGTCTTATACTTACAAAGCGAAAGTGGCGACGACGAACAAAGCACTGGAAAGGATTAGTCGGTGGCAGTTAGCGCTTCCAGAGCACTTGTGGCTGCTATTCGCACAACAACAGCCACAGCAAACGCAGCAGCCCAATATTGGGAAGGATATGAGGAACAGAAATCCTATAGCGATGGCCACCACAAAACCAAGGAAGTTGTTTTTTATCTGCATAGGAGAAGCATGTGAAATACAAAACCATACAAATAGACATATCCGATAAATTTAGGTAATTTACATTAACCTACATTTCTATTAAGACGTTTTACACACACACACACACACACACACACACACACATATATATATATATATATATATATATATATATAGTTAACTAGAGCTAATCTATTTTAGTGGTACAGTTAGGCTGTTATTTCTATTCAGATTTCAGTCAATATGGTTCGTATGCATAGTTGTATAATATCATACGTCTTAAAAAATAATTCCACTCAAACTCTTTTATAAATAGTTGTGTAATATCAAATGTCTTAAAAAGTAGTTCCACTCAAATTCTTCTATAATTGATCATTTGGATCGAGCTTTTCATATTTAACTCTAGTTGTGATTGTTACCTATTAATGATCAATATTAATAACACATTTTTGTTGTTATGTTCACAATGCTCTTAGTTGTCAAGATAAACAAATTAAAACAGAATGTATTTTAAATGTTTTAGAAACATTACACTTGGATCAACAGTGTCGTTGATTAAGTAAAGATAATTTTATGAAAAGAAACTTGCCTGGGACTTTACTTCTTCTGAATCCAACTGTCCGTTCATGACATCTGCAAATACAGTTACAGCGCTCTGAGCTATCTAAACAAAAGTAGATACCAAAAAACAAACAAAGAAAAGTTAAAACTTCTACAAGATTCTGAGAGGTCTCTTCGTCTCGCCTATAACTTCAAACTTGTCAACTTAAGAAACAGTAGTGTACATTTTGATATGGTGAGATCGAAAACCGCCGCTGCGCTGTAACATCTAGAATACGAAACCATAACAGGTCAAAAATTAAAACTCAGTGGTCACTCGCATTTTGTATTTTACCTACTCGTGTGTTGAAAAGAGAAAATTGAAATCACATTATAAATTATTTGACCAATAAGACAAAGGGTATTATGAAATAAATATACAAATTAATAAACCAGTCAGACTAGCTTAGAAGCGATGACAGGAAAATTCATGTTGAATTGACTGCATTGTATAAATACCACTATGTAGCTTACAGTGACTCCCTTGTGTGTGTGTGTGTGTGTGTGTGTGTGTGTGTGTGTGTGTATGTATGTATGTATGTATGTATGTATGTATGTATGTATGTATGTATGTATCAATTATATACCGGGAGATGTATACATTTTTCATTAAAAGGAAACAAGTTTGCCAACACTATAAGTTTAATTAGTCGTTTACGAAGCGCACATTTCGTAACGTATTTAATGCTTTATTGTTGTTGTTTTTTAAAAAATTATATCTAATATAATGTTCTAAAAATCAATTATTAAGAAATAAATATCAACATATCGAAACGGCGTTCAACAACCTCTCTCTTTTCTTTCTTTATTCCTCTCTGTCTGTCTGTCTGTCTGTCTGTCTCTCTCTCTCTCTCTCTCTCTCTCTCTCTCTCTCTCTCTCTCTCTCTCTCTCTCTCTTCCTTTGGACGACTTGATCTAACTTTAACATCATTCATAGGTGAAGAGAAACCGTGGTCTAAAGGGCTTTCAGTTAAGGATCTCTGCATCTCACCTAACTCTGCGTGGGTTCGAGTCTCGGATTCGGATAATGTGGATATGTGAGATAGCTTACCAGTAGTTTCTCGTGTGTCGGTGGCTCCATGGGTGGATCACAATTTGATATACCAATATCATTTTTATGTCAATTTGCTTTATACTAACACTTTAAATGCCATGCTATTTTTTATGTATGTGATATAAATAAATAAATATTATACACACAAGGTGTTACCCGGGTTGTTGTCGAAAATGATATCCTGCGCGACATGAACATGGAATTTCTGCATGACCAACATGCAGTGTATCAATTTCAGTCGCAGAAAAATCACATGCCTACATATCGTTTCATCAAGGTAAGTGGGTCTCCGTGGACACCAAGCGGTGGTTTATCAATGACAGAACACACACACACCAGCGTTCAGGCACAATGCGATTGGGCAATAAACAGATCTTGATGGAAATTGTGTAGTCGCAGGACTAACTTTTAATTCCACCAGTCTAGATTCCCTACTAGGATGTTCGATCCACTCCTGACCGGATGATATCGTGTTGGTTGTTCAGGAATATAGATCTAGTTCTTATATCTGGATTGTATAAACGGATCAAACCAGGTCAGTAGCACGATTATATATATACATATATATATATATATTTATATATATATATATATATATATATATATATATATATATATATATATATATATATATATATATATATATATATGTATATATTAGGGCATAACCGATTAGCACTTTTCTACCGATTTCCGATTCCGGATTTGGGCATGAAATTTTTCCGATTCCGGATACGATTCGATTAATCGGAAATGCTAAATCCGTATTTTTTTTTCTAAAAAATTTCATCTTCCGGTTCCGGGTTTCTGGTATCTGGTTTTGCCGTGTCTAGCATGTTACTTAGTACTTTACCATATCTGGCTTCATTTCCGGTTTTCACCCGTCGGTTCAAATAGATTGTCTCACAGCGTGGTTGTGTTGACCATATTGGACTTTTATGACTTCTTATTTAACTTTATTAAAGCACTATCGAATGACACGCAGTGTTAGACACAGTGCTATAGAAATTCAACTTTATTATTTTTATTATCCGAATCGGTCGTTCCTGCCTTGTCCGACTCCGATTAATCGGAAGTTCATACTATCCGGTGGAATCCGATTTCCGGATCAAAAGTCGGTTATGCCCTAATATATATATATATATATATATATATATATATATATATATATACAACCTGGTACCATAAGGCGTGCCCCATCACGATTTGTATAAATATAAAAAAAATGTTAAAAAATAGAAGGATGTCGAATTTGTACTTGCACATGCCCAATAACAACCACTCGGGTTCTAAAAAACCGTAACAATTTACCAAGGAAGCACGGATAACATTTTTGAAAAAGATCATAAGGGTTTATTCACTAATCTACTGGCATGTTGGGTAGAAAATATATTGAAAAATGAAATGTCTTGGGATAAACAAACTAAAAATATCATATACAAATGACACGGATGATTAGCAAACACATAACTACCCAGTATAAATCTTACGTTGTTGATGTTTAAGTAACTGCACAATATGCACGGATGCAAAATCAATTAAAAAAAAGAACTCAAGCATAATTTTCGTGGTACGTATGAAATGTTCTTGAAAACCATTTAGGAGTCACCTGAGGAGGATCAACCAGCCGAGCAGAACTTGCCTTCAGCGGCCTAGGTAGATTACCTATTGTTGGAACCACCCGAATATCGAACAGAACTCGTTTGTAGTTGACCAAAATGTGGGACCACAAAACGTTTAAAGGCAAAATTTTCAAAGTTCGTATCCATGACCTAGCAACAGATTGATGAGCTCGTGAATCGTCTGGACACACTCGATGGGTCGAATTGCGCAGGCAACAACGATTCGAAAGATATCAAGAAGGCAGTGTCGATTTGTCAGCAGTCGACAAACATCCCCATTGGGGATGTGAATATGTTCCTCGTGCTTATGCATGACTTCAATGAATACGTCGATGATCTATCTATTAGATCATTACATGTGCTTCATGAAATCATTGCCTGGATGCAGGCTGTGTCTGCAACAACAACCAGACTATCTGCAAATACAACCGCGATTATTACAAAGTAATCTGGCATGTTTTTGGATGTCGATCACAACTTGTTTGTTTTTATTTTTGAAGCTTATCTCTAATGTGAGTGCGCGTAAACCAAAAGCCTGTCATTACTAGTGAATACAGTCAATCAAATCGCTCCGTTATTCAATACAAATAAGAAAGGAAATAATTTTGTGTTGAATTTGTGTATACACAACCCTGCACAGTATAAAACAATCGATAAGCAAACGCTTATTTAAAAATAAAATAAACAAAACTAACCTTGTATTGTTATCATTTAATCTTTCTGTATCGAAATTTATTTTTAAAAAAATATATCCTCGAACTCCGTATATGTCCCTTACGCGGCTTGCGTATGCATCCTTACTGTAGTGTGTATCGCTTATGTCAGATAACGAAATCGCAAGAGAGATGAAAATATAACACAATTGCTTGAAAGCACACCCTTCACGCATGTAAGTTATAAGGTGCAAACTGACCATGATTGATTTGTATCCAGATTTCTGTACGACGTTATAAAGGATATAAAAATCAGTCTTTGAAAATACATTTACTGTTAGTCATACCGATAATATTTTCGCTAGCATAGATTTCATAAGTATTATTAAAGCCAGTTATTCATGTGTATACTATTGTGCTGCAATCACCAATGCCAGTTTGTAATATTATGATTACATATGGCAAACGAATAGAAGCCTGGGTGATGAATAAACACAACTGGCAGCGAGCAATAAACTCCTTGCTTAAATTTACCGACATGATATAAAATACAAATGTTATTATATTACAAAGCTAATTAACCCAGTAAACTGACTTTGGTGTCTTTTAAGTGTCCCGAGTTTTTGGTGTGATTTCGGCCGACATAAGAAAACCAACTTTGATTACTTTCTACCTGAATTAACGCGAAGTTTGAAAATAAATTGAAACAATGGAAGTTTTGAAAGCGACATAATCTAGTGCTTTGTGCACGCATATCAGGATGAACAGTACATTAGTTTTCAATAGTTCCATCTAAATGTTCACTATTCATAGTTCATAGTGTCTTGTTATTCGACAACAATAAGCATGTATTTCATCTTGATAGGATACATGTACGTCATTTCTGGATGGCGTCCTCTATAAGTGGGAAATCGTAGCTAAGGGGAAGGAACAGCATGGTATACATCTATTTCGAGTAATAAAAATATTTCTTCTTTACACTTGATATGTTTTTCATTTTGTTCGAGTATAACTAGTTTTAATCATGTAATGTTAATCTGATGTTAATCGAAAAATGTTGGCGCGTGGCTGGTGACCTTTCAAACAAGTGTGTATCAAATTTATTGCACTGTGCAGGCGGCGTGTGCACAGATTCAACACACAATATTTTTCCTTTCTTTCTTTGTATTTGCGCTCGCATGCACTAAGAGATCAACTTAAAAAATCAAAACAAACAATAACATTAACTGGTAAGAGATTCACATTTCAGCAAACAAACACTGACAAAATTGCTCAACATGTCTCTCCCCCCCCCCCCCCGCCTCTCTCTCTCTCTCTCTCTCTCTCTCTCTCTCTCTCTCTCTCTCTCTCTCTCTCTCTCTCTCTCTCTCTCTCTCATGTGTTTAATTGAGTGTGTAAAATTAAATATATTTGTAATAATATCTCACGTACGCTACTCTTAGAATAATGGATACGTATTCTGTAGAATTTTACCTGTTATGTATTATTGTATTATAAATCAAAAGTCATAACGTGATCGGAAGACTTAAATTGACAAGGTTGCAGTGCAGTTGCATGTAATTGTTTCAGCATAAAATATATATGTATATAAAATATATCAATACTTTTATTAGAACGAGCAAGATTTGTCAGTTTGTGTTTTCGCTCATATATATGTACGTTACCAAGAATGATTATTTTCTTTTAAAGAATATCACGATAGTTTAGTTATTTTAATTTATTTATTTCCTAAAACCTATTTTATTTTACAGCCTATACAAATTGTTACAACATTTTATCAACATAAATTGAAAAAAACGGCATAAATGGTAGAAATTCCCATTCCTCACCCTATTCGATCCCACAGCTTCAATCAACGTTTTCCTCGTAAATAGAGAAAAAAAGTAACCCTTTTGTCCCATCATCGCTCTTTTGGTTACATCCATATGCAACACAATAAACCATATTTACTGCACAAAACCACGATCGTAAGATATGTCACATACACATTTACCTGGAGAAATTAAATACAGGAATGGCTAAGTAGAATATAAGAGATAACGTACGTCATATCCGTTTTTTTTCACGTGGAAATTATCAATTGTTTCTGGAGATTGACGGAACAAAATTCATTTATGAAAGCGAATTTTAAGTCTAAGCAAACATTTGTATGGTGCGCATACATAACAAATGCGTTTTGTTTAAGACTTATAATATCTTACGTTTGTATAATATAGGTGACCAGTGACCTTTAACAATTGTAGTCATATCAAAAATATGTCTGCAGTGTGTCAGTTTATAGCGAGGTCTATCACTGGGGCATCATGCAGCAGACATGTAGCATCATGTCCCACCCAGTCACGTTATCTTGCCACCAAGCCAACTAGTCCTAACATAAACCAGCTGAGTGCCACACGAGTAATGCTAAATGAGGCAACTGCTAGTATGCGAACCCACGAACTCCCACATCCGAGGCGGACGCTCTAACCACTTAAGCCACTGGAGCGGCTGTGTGTAAATAAAATTATCATTTAATTATTGTGTTATTTATACATTTCATTTTTTTAATGTTAGCACAATCGTGTTCATTAGTTATAAGGTCTTTTAAACCAAGACTTCTCTTCAGCACTAACATGGTCTCAACATATTAAATTCTTTCGGAACTAAATGAAATTAGTGGGATTTTAGAGTAAGTGCTCTTTGGGGAAGAGGTTTGAATCATCCCCGTTTGCTGTGTAGACTCACATAAATCCTTCGAAACAGTAACATTCAAGCAACATCTTATTTTCTGTTTATGAATAGATGTTTTATGATGACTATAAATAACATTTTGGTCTATTCAACACCTCTCCAGGAATAATAAGATATAGCATATTAATGATTTATTTTCTTATGCAATACTAATTGGTTTGCTCATTGTGTACGGTAATACAAAATGCCATGCAATAACAACTGAACTTCTCAGTATGGTGGTACACAATGGTATGCAATAACAACTGAACTTCTCAGTATGGTGGTACACAATGCTATGCAATAACAACTGAACTTCTCAGCATGGTGGTACACAATGATATGCAATAAGAACGTATTGGATCAATTGGTTTTATAATATACACAAAACAGAAAAAACAAACTAATCAAATTGTGCTTGGCCTTTTCTAATTTTGCAAGGTTCTTCAAGACCTGATAAGAATTATTATTATTATTATTATTATTATTATTATTATTATTATTATTATTATTATTATTATTTATGATATTATGTTATCAGCTGTAACGTTAGCAATTACAATGTCCTTACAAAGTTAGCAATATCAAATATAAACAATACCAACGTTGTCAAGTAACGTTTTAATTGATCAATATCTGGGATGATTATTATGCAGAATAGATTTTATCTTACTTTCTAAAACAAGGGTTTGAGTGTGTATAATTATACCAATTAATTATCCTTACATTGTAGTTCTCTTAATGGGAATGTTAAGTGTATTTGAATGTTCAGCATTAAAAACAATACTTACGTTTAATGAAATCATTTGGAAATTCTGTTGGAAGGGATGTATGAATAAAACTCCTGGCAAAGTCAAAAAGAGGCTCCATACCACCCTTTTTATATACTGTACCCGACGCCCTGTAGTCTCCCTCCTCGGGGAGGGGATTCAACTTGACGGAGTATTTGCTCGCTCCATTGGTCAGGCAAATCGTCGCAAACCAAACAAGTATTAACACAATCAACTTGAATATGTTCATTCTGTTATGTGAAGACTATTCTGAACCAGGATTCGTATCGCATCCGAGTCCAAATTTGGGTCCGAATTAGAATGTGAACAAGTGGTGGACTGACGTCCTGTTGTTAAGCCATGCTTTATCAAGCTTTATGTACCGCACAGCCCTCCTCTAATATCTGTTTTCCTAATCTTCTTATCCAATTAGGTTCGCGTACATCGATACCCGAACTAAGGACGATTTAAAGATTTAACTTTTAAACAGAATATTGACAATCGATAAACCATTATCTTGACGAATATAGTATCAGCACGTCAAGAACGACAATGTTTAAATAGTGTCCTTAATTTTGTCATGCAAGTACATCTCTGTGTACTGATACTAACCCAAACGCGTCCGCACACTATCACTGCACCGCTCGACGTCTCCCGTGAATCGGACAGGAACATATGCCGGTGGTAAAGAAATTTGTAATAACCGTTTTCTTCCAGTTTCACGCTTTACGCTTCCGCAGTGGAGAATGCGTAATATGGAGATAAAATTAATGTGTATCGGTACTGTTTTGTCAAAATGTGACCAAAGATTCGAGAAACCTTCGATGGTCAGTCAATATTCGCTCTATACTATATGACAAATTTCTTACTCATTTGATGAACTCATGGTTTGGCCCCGGGCTTGACTCATTTGTCATCTTCACATTTAATTGGCATACCGTTTCGTTATGCGGGGGGGGGGGGGGGGGGAAAGGGGGCGATTATATAGATTAGCACACGGTTTAATTGATATATGATATTTTAATTTGTAATACTCTCATAAATGATAATATGGTTAAAAACATTTTCTTGTAAAATATTAGATCTAATATTTTATCAGGATAAAATCCAGAAATATGGCTTTTATGCAAGTATTGTCGATGACTTGTGCTAGATAATTCAGTACAAATGCATTAGATTTCTGATACAATATTTCATACTGGAGAATCATTGGAAAATGTACGTTCCATATAAAAAAAATTAAATAAACAAAAATGTGATTAGTATATACAGAAATACAGGACCAGATATTAGCATTATGCCATCAAGATAGTGTAATAGTAAATATATGTTACCAAAGCAGAAAATACAGATACTGGACTTGTATGCATTTGATATAGATGGTAAGGTCTTACATTGATATACATGTATGTGTAAAAAGGTTAATATAATAAGCGATGGAAATGAGATTGTAATAAGTTTGTATTCATGATTAGAAAGATGTTATGTAACATTTTTTGTTACAGACATACACGCTTACAAGGATGATATTTACTCATATCAACCTAACAACAACTCGAACCCTGCCCGTCAACTACACAAATCAAGCCCATCAACCACCCAAAGTACGCCCATCAACCAAACAAACCCTGCCCGTAAATCACCCAAATCACGCCCATCAACCACACAAACCATGCTCGTAAACTTCCAAAATCATGCCCATCAACCATCCAAAGCCCTGCCTAACCAATCAGATGCCAACTATCTAAATGAACTACTAAGAAAGTACAGGAGAAATTAAAGTGATTTAACTTAAAACAATTTCATCAACTACATGTAGAAACATGTTTTACTATTTAATATTTTTTCATGGACGGATCAAGGATTTTGTTAAAATTGTGTTTGAATTTTAAAATACACTGAGGAACGTACTCATTTTCCAAGAATGGAGGTGAAGCCGAATCTCGTAAATCCGTTTCAAGTGTTTCACCGTTGAAATATAGATTTTTTTTAAAAAAAATTCTTGTATACACTCATCAAATAACCGTATCACATTGTTTGACACTGATACAGTCCTGGCATCTGTTACGTAGTTAAGGCTTAGGACTCTCGTTTATCAAACATACGAGATAAAGCATTGTTAGCTTAAACAAACTTCTACATTTTGCATACATACATACATACATACATACATACATACATACATACATACATACATACATCCTGAATTTGATTAATCTGATGTAATCTCTGTTGAAGAGGAATGTTGGTTTGCATACGGGACACGATATAAGTGGGTCATCTCCCGGAGGGTTGATAGCACGTGCTTTTCTATCTTGCCTCTTGAGTTCTGCTGCTGCTGCTGTCCTGTTAGATTCGCACAACTTATAGCCTTTGTGCACAAAGGAATGCTAAGTGATTCGATCGCTTAACGTTTGCTTCCAGGACTCATGGTTTATGGTGAACGCTTTCAGTGCAGCTTTCAGATTGTCTTTGAAGCATTTCTTCTGACCTCCTTGGGATCGCTGTCTTTGCTGCAGCCCGCCATAGAAGAGTCTCTAAGGTAAACGGTGGAATGACATGCGAACAATATGACCCACCCAGCGTACCTTTCACTGAATCAGGATGGTGTAGATGTTGCAGAGACCTGCTTGGGCGAGTACCTCAGTGTCTGAAACCGTATCCTGCCATTTGATGTTCAGGATTTTCCTGAGACTTGTAGTGTGAATGTGGTTCAGCTTCCTGACATGACTTTGGTACACCGTCCGCGTTTCGCATATGCAATGTAGTGTGGGAGTAAAACTGCCATGTAGATCTTTAGTTTTGTCTGGATGCTGAGGCATCTTTTATTCCAGACATTGGCATACAATCTGCTGAAAGTTGCACTGGCTCTGACAATGTGAAGGGAAAATCTTAAGACTGACTAACAATACAAAGGAAAGCACTGAAGTATATAAAAAGTTACATGACTTGAAAGTAACCAAAATCTCCCAGCCAAGTTACTGATTAAAAAATCTCAACACAACACATGAAATATGGTTGTACTTAAATTGCATAAGTGAACAAGACGCTAGATCATTAAGGGGACAGGTCTTTGCTTGTTTCAAAGGTTGAAAACTTCAAGCGACATTGTGTTCAATCTTCGCACAGTTGGGACATTTGCCAGATATTGGACATTAAAGTAAAATTTATTTTGTTCTGTTGCGACTTGTTTGTGTTTGGATTAAGTAAGAAAGAAAGCAAAAACATAAATTTTAGAAAAACTATAAAAAGTATATATTACTCTGGAAAACAAAGTGAAAATTTAAAAGACATTTAGAGCATTCTGAATTGCGTCAGAAACTAAATGTAAAAGCATAGTGTTCAATACATTCCATTATTGAATGTGCTGATGTTCCTACCATCGTAATGTATCACAATGGTATAACCAGAATGTCCTTGAATGAACTCACAACAATCCCGAAATAATCATTCAATCCAAAATGTTAATGGGCACTTTGTAATTCCAAAGAATATTTTTAAAATAAATGATTCATCCCAAATATAAATCTGAACACAACTAACATTGATTCTAGAGACTGAACTTAAAGTTGGAATGGAATAATGATGTTTCTCTGAACATTATATATATATATATATATATATATATATATATATATATATATATATATATATATATATATAAGATTAGATAAAATTTCAGGATAAGGGTCAAATCTTATCTTCCAAAGCCATCCAAATGTTTGAAAACAAACAAGACATTGTTCTCAAATATCGGTAAAACAACATATTTGTAACTTACAATAAAGGCAATCGGAGATACGCTTTCTAGCACCTTCTAATATCATAAGGACTTGCCAACTTGTTTAAATTATCTTCAAGTACAATGGAACATCAAAACCAAAAGTTAAACCCACAATATAACTATACATCACAGTTTATTGTTAGTGAAACTGATTAGATACCACGTTATACGTTTTGAAATTAGACTACTTAAATTCAGAGTTATAGTGATGAAAGCTCATGGATTTCCAGTTTGTTGTCTTGCTACTTTATCTTCTTTCCCAAAATATCTTTACAAAGCAACTGACTTTAATGACATTGTCAAGTGCCTGCTTCAAGCTTCTCACTCTCACACATTTTGAGAGAGAGAGAGAGAGAGAGAGAGAGAGAGAGAGAGAGAGAGAGAGAGAGACTTAAAGCTGTAATCGCCCATACGGGCATGCACGTCTGTTCTATCCGTTGGCGGACTATTTAATTGGTTGCCGAGAACAGTATGGGGCCACGTTCCCCGCACTTTACTGTGCATATGTGCACTATTTAATTTGCCGTCGGGTCGAGGGTCAATATGACAGGCTTCATACTGTTCCGATTGTAGGGCGGTGCGTTAGTGGGGTTAGGCCCAGTGTGCACTCACGATGTTGTGGTGACTGATGTGGCTTGTTGTGGCAAAATGGGGTAGTGCAGAGATGTCCAAACATTTTGCAAAGAGGGACATATTTGATAAAATGAAGATGCTTCTGATGTCGTTTTAACCACAAAAGTTACATGCAAATATACATTTTTATAGAACAATACATAAAGAAACAACAAATAAACAATAAATAATATTTTTTTTTAAAAATTCATTGTCATAATTATCTTTTTCTTTCAAACGGCAATGTACCTTAATATAAGCGACTCAAGCAGACATGAACAACTATAAAAACACAATTCTGTCTTTCATTCATATCTGGAGAGTCAGATAACACTGAAGTGTATGTAATACCTTAAATCTCCATGAGTTAGATAAAAATCCCTGCCTCATGGTCATTTTAAACAGGAGTTATAACTAATGCAAAGTTTTCTGTTATCATTAAAGTTTTATACAAGTGAATTGTGATTTTGTCTTTTAAAAGATCTTTCAGAAAATAATAGTCAGTGTCACATATACAGGTACATAACATCAACAGTTATCACCAAATATTATTCACGAGTTTAATAAAATAAGTGCCATAAGTCCAAGTGCATAAATGTGTTTTTGGCGATTTAATGTTAATAGCGACAGATGTTACAGTTCAAAATATTCAATTTTAGATTGATCAAGAAACCGATAAGTTGCTGACACTAATGAAAAGGGTGATTCTGAGATCTGGATTTCATTAAAGAGGCCATGTGTGGTTTGATTGCAGTTGTTGAGATGCGTAACATGTCACATAAGTGGGAGTCACTTAGTCTTGACTTCAATCGGTTCGCATTTATGGAAATGTGCCTTGATTCAGAAGCCTGTAAAAGTCAATAAGAGAAAGCTGCTGATGTTTGGCGAGAAACCCATCGTCAAACTGCAGCTCAATTAGCTCCAAATGCAGCTGTGGAGGAGCATCATCAGTGTTCACAAAGAAGGGAGAAGATAAAAGCAACATGTCATTTTCAATAACTGCAAAATCTTGAAAGCGTTTGTTGAATTCCACAAAAAGAGAAGCGATAGCAGTTGCATAACTCTTCATTGGCACATCGATGTTGTCCTGTGGATAACTGTCGATTACCTCTTTCAAAGCTGGGAACTACGCTGTGCAGAGCTCTGTTTGGGACAACTGTCTTTTGAAAAGTTAAAGCTTCGTTACAAAGGCCTTGACGTGGGCAATGCCAATGCATCCCGCTCTTGAAGATTAACATTCAGCTCGTTCAGATGCTTCGTTATGTCACCCAAAAACGACAAATCTGCCAGCAATACAGGATCGGACATTTCTTCCATCGGTTGCCCTTTTTCACACAAAAAATGTCTTATTTCTTCTATAAAAAAAAGTAAATCGCTGCATTGCGGACCTCCGACGTAGCCACCTCTCATCGTTTCATATATTATGTCTCCGTATTTAGCTTTAACGTCAAGCAAGAACTGCGGAACTTTCGGTGTTGTAGAGCTTTAGAGCGAATACAATTGATTTCGTTTACCACTGATTTCATAACATGATCAAAGTTGTGATGTTTGGCGCAGAGAGCCTGCTGATGAAATAAACAGTGTAGTTTAATAGCTTTACCTCCTTCTTCGCTGACTTTATGCAGATCAGCGTGTACAATCCGCTTTGCGCACCAGCCATGACAGGCGCGCATCTGTAATGATCCCAGAAACTTTACTCCACCGTAGTTTCATATCATCAACAGCATCACATAATAAATTCGTTCCTCTGGTTTGGTCTTTAAGGCTTTGGAGGCCACGCTCTCTATTACGTTCATGTTGTCATCAACTCCTCTTTAAAAAATATCAAGAGCTGTGCAGTGTCAAAAGCGTCGGTGCTTTCATCGCAGGCTAATGAGAAATAATCAAAAGTCACTCCCCTGTCCCTCACAGGTATCTGAATACCTGACGGTATGTCCTCAACTCTCCGTGCCACAGTGTTACGTGCTAGGCAGACATTTATAAATTCTTGCTTCTTTTCGGGGAAAATGTTCTCCACCATTTTCATGACACAGTCTTTGATAAATGTACCTTCAGTAAAAGATTTGCCATGTTGAGCTATTAACATGGTCGATTCGTAGCTTGCTTGGAGTTGTTTCACTTTGTCAGCGCGGTCACTACTTGTTAGCTTGCCGTTTTTGTTAGCATATTTAGTCTGATAGTGCCTCTTTACCTTGAAATCCTTCAACAATGCAACCGTCTCGTTACAAATGAGACAAACACAACTGCCTCGATTTTCAGTGAAAAAGTACTGTAATTTCCATCTCCTCTGAAAGCGGCGGCCCTCACTGACACTGTCATCTTTCATCTTTTTTTCTTACTCTTCATGGCAGAAATGAGCGGAGAGAAGGGTTATCGTCCTAGCTGGCCATAAATAATACAATATGTCACCGAAGCTGCGGGCCGTATGAAATCTGACCGCGGGCTATGATTTGCTCGCGACCCGGACTTTGGACACCACTGGGGTAGTGTATTAGATGATTGCTCCTAAGAGTGGCTCATCCCCTGTGCAAGTTTGTGCCAAGGTTGTTTTAAGTTGAGCCGTTGCATTTTTAGTTATCCATAGCGAAATGCTCCAGCAAGCAAACACCCAACACTATTTATGCCCCCTCCTCTCATGCGATTGGATGTTTAAATGATGTTAATAATTGGTATCTGGCCGCAGCAAAGTAAAGTGACCATCAATCGGGCGGTACTTCCTGGAAAGCTATTGCAAGATTTATTTGGGTCTTTAACCCATTGTGTATAGAAGAAAAAAAATGCCGCATTGTACAACAGGGCCTGATGGTGCAAGATTTAGACCACCTCACAGAGTATAAAGTTTGAAGTCCTAGGTAAAAGTTGTTGTATGTACAGCTAGTCCACATTCCCCTTCGTAGTACAGAAGATGTTAGTATCCTAAATATTTGTTATATAAATTTAATAACTATTTTTATTTTATTTTTTAACATTTTTGTATTCGGTGATAAAATGATGGTGTTAAATAGAGTTAAAGACTTTTTTGGAAAATAAATTTTTAAAAATAAAAACAAACATTATTAAATTAATAACTTTTAGAAAATTTTTGTTTAATTTTTTTTAAAATTTTAAATATTTAATTTTAGTTTATAGTTAGTCGACTGCCAGAGTCAAATGTTTTGGTCTTGTTGTATTTAGATACTCTCTCTTTTCCCTAAGTCAGTCAGGTAGTCAATGATGTTTTTGTATGTGGTTCCCATGTTGTGGTTGTTGTTCATGAGAAATGCTAGGTAGGTGGTTGGGGAGCCTATAGTTTTCTGTTTATGTCTAAAGCTGTTTCTCTGGGCTCTGTGTCTAGGGCATGAGCTAAACTTATAGTCTAGGTTCTCTGGGAGTGAACAGTGTGGGCATTTGCCATTTGCATTTATGTTGGTTGTAAAATATTTTCCAAAGCTTGTTTTCCCTATGATGATTATGTTGATGGTTACATCTTCGTGGTTTTTAAGGGTCATAGGTGCTTGGAAATTCCTTGTGACCCTTGGTATTATAGCATGCAATGTGTTTCCGTTACTACAGACGTCCCAGTGATGTTGCCATGTGGTGTTAATTTTCAATCTGGTGCAGCTAGTTCATTACGCTATAGGTTAATGTTGCTGTAGTGAAATTGTTGAGATAATGTTTGGCCAGTTTGTCGGAGCGGTCGTTCCCTGCGAGTCCAATGTGTGAGTGCACCCACATGAAGTGGACAGCTTGGTTGTTAAGTTGGAGCAGCTTAAGTATATTATTAGTCTCTCTAAGGAAGTTATCTCTTGGAAAGATATATTTTGTTTTGATTGTGGTGATAATACTGAGAGAGTCGCGTATGATTACTGCTCGTGGTGCGTTCAAATTTGGCCAACCTAAGTGCTTGGGTAATGGCCCACAAACTCTACGGTGTAGATGGAGCACTTATCCGGTAGCATGGCTCCAATGTTGATACTTTTTCCGGACTTTATATTGCCGTCGATGTTTTATCTGGGTTGTTGGTCTTTGAGCAATCAGTGTATATCATTGTGTATCCTACGTATTCGGTTTCGAGTTTGGCTAGTATTATGTCTGTGCTGTAATGGTCATGTTCTTTTTATTGGCCGTATGTGATGGCTGTTATGTTGCACACCGGTCCGTTGTCTTGTCTAGGGTGTTGTGTCTGGATATATATTGTTGTTCGGCCTGTATTTGTGGGAGGATTAGTTCATTGGTAAGCCGGTGTACTTGGTGTACACAAGGTCGTCGGGGTACCTTTTATGAATGTGAGTTGATGTTGCATTGTTGGGTTTTTTCGTCGTGGGGTGGCAGGTTATATTAATTGATACCCACGCAGCATATCCTAAAATATTTCCCTTTCTTGTGAGGTGCAGCGGTATTTCCCTTGTGAGGATTTGTAATTCCGCTAGAGAGGTGGAATGGAGTGAGCCGGTATAGATGGTTAGGAGGGGCCCTGAGTAGCCGAGTGCTCTAGAGAGCTATCTGTTACGGATTACTGCCATTTCACCTCAATCTACGTGGGTTCTAGTCTCAGATTCAGCCAATGTGGGTACGTGAGAAAGCTTGCCAGTAGCTTCAGATCGGTGGTTCTTTCTGGGTTTTTTCTCGGGTTCTTCTTCCACAATTATTACTGGCCGCCATGTATAGCCTATTGTGTGCTGAATAATGGCGTTAAACCCTACAACAACAGATGGTTAGAGCTATACATTGTATGGAGTCGTATTTCATCAGTATCTCTGGTGCTGAGGCATCCCTAGTAGATTTTAGATATTATATGTAATTATTATAACATCATTAGGGTTGTTTGATTGGCTCACCAGGTGGTGTCTTTAAGGTTTCTCAGTAGGTTAAGGTCGGATATGTGTCTTTTGGTGAGTTCGTTGATATGGTGTTTCTATGTGAGTTTCTCATCAAAGTACATATGTGTCTGCCCATCGACCGATAATGTTGAGATTGTCTTGCAGATGTTGAATTGAATGACTTTTGAGTTAGCGGGGTTGCCTGTTCTCCATATCCCGCTGTCATCAGCACATTAATTTGGATAGGTCTACGATGTTTGTGTTGACAACCTTATCTAGGTCGTGTATCATGTGGTTGAAGATTGTAAGGCTGAGAACACTGCCTTGTGGAGTTCCAATGTCCAGGGGTAGCGTATCTGAATATTGATCCCCAACGTTGGTTGTTATTTTCCGGTCAGTGAGGAAGTCGATTATCCACTTGTGTATTCGTCCAGATATCCCAAATTGATTGAATTATTCAATAAGTTTCTTTGTCCATACCATGTCATTTCTTTTTTCAGGTCGATAAATACTCTGATGAAGTGTTGCTTTTGCATTTGGAGTTGAACGCGAGTTTAATGCTCGCTTCCAGGCGTACCTGTTGGTCAAGGGTATATCTGATGTTGCTGATTCCACTTTGAATCTCGGATATCAGGTTGTTCATTCCCAGTTGATATTTAAGTCTGTTGTTTATCATGGTTTCCATGATTTGCAAATGTCGTCCGTTAGTGATATAGGCCTATATGAGTAAATTCAATACATATTTTGGTGTAGTAAGTCTTCTTTATATGCCAAGCAAGGACGCGAAGGAAAACCTCCTTTACAATAACTTCACATATTATCTACTATCCACACAAGGAGAAGAGAAGTAAAAAAAACTATTTTAAACTATCCACAAAACCAAAATATACTCAACTCAATGTTGATTCAGCGAACTTCAATTTTTCCTATAAAACTAACTGGGATCTAAGAGCAATTAATGTGCGTTTGAAATTGTTAATAGCATCAATAAATAGAGTTTTCAACTTCGAATGGTTGAATGAAGGAAATAGTTGTAATAAAGACTTGTTCTCGGCTTTACAACTTGGAAATTGTTTACGCTACCTAAGTCATAGCGAGTACGGTCAAAACATGTGGTGGAATCAAATAGGAAGGCTGATCCAAAAGTAATTTCATACATGAGTGCAGGTTTAAGTTTTTGTCGTCTGGATCCCAGTCTTCGCCATCCTAATTTTTTAATGCTTCAGTAGATACTAATTTTGTTGCACCAGTCACAGTTCTGGCTGCCTGACTTTGTATGTTTTCGAGTTCTCTTTTCTCGAGTCATGTGCAATAGTCCCAAACAACATTGGTCACTTTCATGGAATGATCTGTATTTCACATACTCATACTCACTAAATTTGGTATTAATTTATCACAGTTAATATATTTACTATCTAATCTTGGGCTAATGTAACCTAATATTTGCGTTTTCACATATAGTCGTATATTAACATAACAATTTCTCGTTAACTTTTAAAGTTCCAGGTACTAATAGAAAACAAATATGTGCATCATTTCGATTGAATCAGTCAATCTAAATCAATTACTCTACCTCATCTTTCAAAATATAAAACCCTTATTAACATCATCTAATATATCACATGGTATTAGTTTACGTCGGTCTTTTCCCGCCATGTTATCCCCTCAGATAATATTTGCTTCGTGTGTAAATAACTGACCCATTTGATGCCAGAAATGTTATGGTTAGTGTAGGAATACACCTACTATTATCAAACACACATATATCGCTATGAATTAGTGCGCATCCAACTTTTGTTTTTGCATCAAACGCTGTTCGACAAAAGCAGACGAAACATGAAATTAATAGATACCTTTTGTCATCTTTATTTACCTCATAAGAAGACTGATTACACACTTTATTGGTACAGTATAAGTAACATAATTAATGGGTACACTATGTAGTAACATAACTAATTGGTACATAATATAGTAACATAATTAATTGGTACAGTATGTAGTAACATAATTAATTGGTACATAATATAGTAACATAATTAATTGGTACAGTATGCAGTGAGATAATTACTGGTACAGTATGTAGTAACATATTTAATTGGTATAGTATGCAGTAAGATAATTACTGGTACAATATGTAGTAACATAATTAATTAGTATAGTATGCAGTGAGATAATTACTGGTACAGAATGTAATAACATAATTAATTGGTATAGTATACAGTGAGATAATTAATGGTACAGTATGTAGTAACATATTTAATTGGTATAGTATGCAGTAAGATAATTACTGGTACAATATGTAGTAACATAATTAATTAGTATAGTATGCAGTGAGATAATTACTGGTACAGAATGTAATAACATAATTAATTGGTATAGTATACAACAACTGTTTTAATTGGTACAGTTAGTAGTAACCGGTCTTACGACAAGCATTTTAGAGAATAATTAAATACAAGTAGTGAACAATGTAAACAAAAACAAAAAAAATGAAAAAAATCCGAGAAGAAAAAAATATTTTTTTTTTTTTTTTACCTTTATATACAAGGTATGCATAAGGTTCTGCAAGCACAAAAGTTAGATCCAACAACGAGTACCTCTATTTCAGGGTGAACTAATTTTAGTGCCATAAAAATCTTAATCTCTAAGATTGAACACATAAATTACAAACATTTGAAGAGAATGAAACATTTGCAATAACTATACACCGCATGCTTTATTAGACCACACTCAAGTTTGTTTAGGATCATGTAGCTTTAAACTTAATATTGCTATTCTGTTTAAAGAGAAAGATTTTAAATTACCGAGAAATCGATTTCGTTAGTAAATATTTGAATAAAACTGTCAAGTATTTGCAACTCAATTCAGAATAAAGTCATTACACATTTATAAATGAACAATCATACAAATGACATTGGCTTGTTATTCTTCTTTCTAATATCAAGGATCATAGATCATATAGAAACATATCATACAGTACCAATCTCAAGAAGGGACGGGAATCATTTTGGAATTTGAAATATCCAACACTTTGTATATTTGAACAGTAAAGAGTGAATGACACTCGGATTCAATAACAAACTACCTCAATTGTATTCATCACTGAACCAAATAATTGTTGTAACCTTAGTGTACAAATTCCAGGGAAATAACACTATTCATTCAAGTGCTTGACTAAAATAAACGATATACAAAACAAAATGAGAATAAACTCACCAAATCTATGTTTCACTGACCAAAATTAATATCACTAAGATTGCAATCAATGATAAACACAGTGAAGATATAAATCTCAGCTTTCCGAAAGGATATACATGTAATCCTGTTAATTTACAAAGTGTTTCTTCTCATCAACAATTTTCAAGTTCCAGGAATTGTTGTAGGATTCACCTACTAAACTTTGAATGGATCCAATGGAAGTCCCCTACTCACATTCAACTGCTAGTTGATCTCCAACTGTTTAAAAACATCACAATACATGTATTGGTCATATGCAAATCAGTCGGGCTGGAAGTAGCGCAGTTTCGCTGGCTGCAGCTCAGTGAATCTAACGTAAACGAAGCTATAAACCTCATTTAGTCACACAAATACCCAAATCAAACACGACAATGAAAGCTTTGATGGTATAATTTCAAATCAATGCTACCTTGTGAAGATTTCCCGTGAAAGAACTCACACAATACAAACTAGACAAATACACACTTTTTTATCACTCCCTATGCAGCGCAGCTACATCCGGAAATTAAAGAGGCTGAAAATGTATTATTTGAGGTAAAATAGGAAATTTGATATATTATTTTATGTGGAGTAGACGACGCATTGTGATAGCATTTAGCTATTGCATTGTAATCATCTTGCTGGATGAAGACTAAGCAAGATTCAGAGAGCATTACATTTTTTGGTGTACGTGGCAAAATCACGATGCCTTTAATGAAGGATTCCGTGTATAGTGAAAGGGTTTACGCTTTTTTGCACAAAATGTGATACAGTGTTGATTTAGTGGACATATTTATAAAAATTGCGAAAATAGTTATGTTGATTTTTGGTTATGGCATTTGAATACTGGTTAAATCAGCACCGGGTGAGACCATTAGAGGGAGTGACACAAACATGACACGTCTTTGATGGTTTTGAATTTTTGTGCAGGAAGGCGGTCCATGTGGGTGACACCAACCCTAGTGACGCCACTGTTCAGGACTGACTAGAATCCATTTTGTTTTCAAACAGTATGTGCAGATAAAAACAAAATCATATTTGGCTCGCTGCTAAATGAATTATTCGTAAGCTTGAATGGCATTTCGCTTTCACTACATACAGACTCCATATTGCTGTACAACGCATCCACTTTTGTGGACAAAAAGGTATTAAATTATATTAGAATATATTCGTTCATCCCACACAATCACTACTGCTGAATGTTGCATGATATTCAACTGAAAGAAATGGGATATCATTATTGCCATTTGTGCTTAAGTGTGCATTATCATATACGGCTGGTTATGAATTTAGCAGATGTGGCATCAGGTGTAATGATAATCTGGTTCCCGGCTTAGTATGTTCCTTGCGTTGCACTCCGATATTCTAAAAAGTCAGGCGAACGCCGACGCTATATTGTCACGTGATCAAAACAAGTTGCCTCTACCGAGAGATATAGTTAATCTAACAGCTGCACATGTATTCCTTTAATATCTTAGTGACACACTGTGAAATTTACTAATACTTTTGATTTGAACTATTGCAGTCGTTATCTTGTGTTCAAGGTTAACTACCAAATAGGTCAAATAATAATGTCATCTCAAAAATTCCTTTTCCAATCGATTCCTTGATAAATTTTACAATACAATTGTAATTTCGTATTTAAGTGTTGGGTGATTTCTATCGGTGCGTGTGTCTTTGTGAGTGTGAATAGGATTTTTGACGGAGCTTGTACAATTTTTCAGTCATATCGATACGATGTCTGCAGTGTGGCAATTTATAGTGATGTCTAGCATTGGGACATCATGCCGCAAACCAGTCCTAACACTAACGTCTAGCGAGGCAGCTGTTAGGTACATTTTATGTAAGTCTTTGGTATAACTCGGCCGGAGTTCGACCCATGAACTCCGGCTTCCGAAGCGGACGGTCTAACCACTTGGCCACCGGAGTGGTCGATTTCAATAGGTAAAAATTGAGCTACTCAAAACGTATCCGAATAGCAAATCACGTTCCCTGCTACAAACCCCTCAATTTGAAGCCTTAAAGAAACAAGACTTCCGAATGCTGGTACTTTATACGTCCACAAGCATGTGGTAACGGTATCTTTCTTCTTTTAGCTGACACACCGAATGCCCATGATCTACATTATCATTCGGTAGTTTAAGAAAAAGGATCACGCTGTGGAACATACAACGGTTGTTTCTGTTCACTACCGTTAGATTAAGATATATGGCAAGTATAAAATTAATCAATTGAATCGAAACTATTGTTTGCATACTATGTTTACTAGTTGGGTAATAGCTTAGTAAACATCCTACTTGGTAACCTTATATTTCCCTGTGAGTAAGGAATTCGTAATTGCGATAATCTGCAAACTTGTACACTTTGAGAAATGTGATAAAAGATATGTTTCTAGCCATGAGTGGCCAAATATTACAACGCTGTCTGGTAACAAGACACCTAGTGCACTAAATCAGCACTATTAACCCGTGTTCATGACCATTACATGTTTGGGGGACGATTTTTGGGACTAATAAACTTCTTAAAGTTATTAATTGCTAGAATATCTTGTATTAGTTGATCTTAGATTAAATAAGCGTGTAAACAAGTGTGACCACTTTCTCTACAGTCTACAGTGAGTTAGAAGTATTGTATGCGAGTATATATATATATATATATATATATATATATATATATATATATATATATATATATATATATATATGAGAGAGAGAGAGAGAGAGAGAGAGAGAGCAGTTATAAGATACAATTATTTCTAATTCATAAGCTAACATACACTCTTAATCCGATATTTGATATTTTATTCTTACGCCAGCTAAAGCAGAATACAAATGTGTGTGCCATTATTCCAACTGGTCTCAGTACAGACCCGGAAGGGGAAGCTTTAAACCCAAAAACATCAATCCATCTCTTTGTACTCACCTTGTTTACGCCTTTGCCAGGATTTCCGGGAACGGTTGAACCACTCTCGAATTGAACGATGCACAACTGAGAGAGAGAGAGAGAGAGAGAGAGAGAGAGAGAGAGAGAGAGAGAGAGAGACTACTGAATGTTTTTAACCAGAGATGACTATAACACAACCATTATGATGAATTTCAACAACATCAAAGTAGTGAAGTCATGAACACAAATTATTGGCATGTGGCGAAGGTGAGAGGCAAAACTATAGGCAAAACTATACACATGGAGATTTAGTTGTGAAACTGCGCACTGGCGACTTAGGGCATATATTCTTTTTTCACTGGATAGATGATCACTCAAACTCGGCAGCCCCTGGGTGATTGAATAGCCTTTTTACGCATCACGCTGCTTACCTCCATAGCTTGAGGAACGGGCTTGACAAGGAGTCCTAAACATTACCTACTTTATCTTAATCCTGGTGAGCATACTGCAGCTGACGGGGATCCCATCTTATTGATAGAATATGTAACAAGAAGACAAAGGTGGGGAAACACATGACACCAGTGCCTGGAACGTGCGGACATTAATCGCAGCTATCAATGGCTACCACTTGACAATCAGTGTGGCTTCGTGAAAGGACGAGGGACCATATGGGTAGTGTTTTGAGCAGGTCAACTCCTGGAGAAATACAGCCTGTGCATACGCGACATTCGTAGATATGATAAAGCTTTTGACTCAGTCCATTTTGGGTGTGATTAGAAGATCATGGTAAACTTTGGATGGCCAGAGGAATTCATCGTAATGGGAAGACAATTACATTCTGGAGTGCTTTCCTGAGCCATATATGAAGCACTCCCAGTCGCTTGTGGAGTCAAGCTAAGCTGTGTTTTGGTCCCAACTCTCTTGAATATAATGTGTTATGCCATGCTTATTGATGTCTTCCGCGACTATGACACTGAGATAGAACATCATATACTAGAATCACGGCAGATTTTTGAATCTGAGGATACTGCAGGCATAGACAAAGTCATGGGAAATGAGTTTTCGTAAACTCAAATGTCATCAACATTGTTCCATGAAGGCCAAATCTGAGTCTAATATGTAACATAGTATAGACCATTGCTATTCAGATTGAGATAGTATCAGTTTCATAAAAAAAGTATCAAGGAAAGTAATGTTATGCCCCAACCTGCACCAGGAAAGCCTTATGTACCTCCTGTCACAGTAAATAGCCAACCCTCATGGCAGTGGACATGTTCACCGATCTCGGCAGCACATTGTTAAGTACAAGACTGAAGGTCTAAAAGCCATTGTGTTACTGACACTGCTGTCTACATGAAAATCGTAAATGGCGTACACATGCCATGTAAGAAGCTGAACCACTTTCATACGGGATGCCTGAGGTAACGGAGTAAGGATAAGACGCATAACAGGGTGTCAATCACTGAGGTTCTCACAATCAGACATTGTAAGCATCCACACTCTGCTGATGAGATCATTGATGATATGGGCAGGCACATCACCTGAATGTCAGAAGAGCGACTACCAAAGATTGTCTCTAGCGAGCTGAAGAAGGAAAACTCGTTTTCAGGGTTGTCAGAAAAAACAACTAAATAGTTCTCTTAAGTCGTCCTTTAAACACTTTATCATTGAATCTTGGGGAGATCTTGCACAAGATAGCACCCTCTGCTAAGTCTCATCCGTACTGGAGCAACAGACTTTGAACTGTGCAGAATTTCAGAGGGGTACAAATTCGCGCGCAGTACAATCTGAGAACTGTAGCAAATTCTCTGTTTGTTCAAGCGGAATCTCCTGTTTACTGTGACATAGCTTAGGTAAATTGGCATAATCAGCCACTCACATAGGCATCATCAAGCAAACCTTATAATCATTAGTTCTTGGCATATGATGCCTGTAAGATTTAAGACAAATACAGTTCAAATAATTATCGTAAGTCACATGAAAAATATATTATATATGAAATTAGGATCTTAACATTTGAGGTTCGCTTTCTGTTTTTCAGCAGCAGAGAGGGTGAACAGACCACGTTTTCAAGCAAAAATAAGGCTTCCAGATCATGTTTTCGAACAAAATATGGCCTATAGATAACGTTTTCGAACAAAATATCAGGTTTCCAACAAATCTCATTTAACCAAAAAAAAAGTCTCCATTTTTGCAAAAACGGAGATTTTACGATTTTTTAATCAATTTTGCTCGCAACGATGTGGTCATCCACCCTCTCTGCTGCTACAGGATAACAAAAAATAATAAATGATTTGATCAAGTCTTTAGGATCTCACAAACAGACTAATCGCTAACACCTCTTCTTGTAGATCAATTAGATTATTGGACTGATCTGTGAGTTTGAAATTAATTCTCGTTAACGAATTATTATGGCATCGCATGTAGACAGGATTAACCGGAGACTCAATTATTAAAAATCCTGGAGGAGCTGTTGGTGCAAACGAATAAAGAATATATCCTTGCTGAGCTTGATTTGATCGTTCGAGATTAATTTGATAGCTTCCTTCGA
Source organism: Unio delphinus (assembly GCA_029339505.1). Classification (NCBI taxonomy): domain Eukaryota; kingdom Metazoa; phylum Mollusca; class Bivalvia; order Unionida; family Unionidae; genus Unio; species Unio delphinus. The sequence continues at coordinate 4,753,189 of JAQISU010000044.1, read as the reverse complement.
TAACATCACATACTAAATTGAGCGCAATCACTGAGGATATATTCACGTTGAACGGAGCGATATGCCTACCGCCGCCATCTGGATCATTATTATGTTTGAGGATTTTTATTTCCTGTGATGCTGTTTTTTTCCATGCATCATGAATTATTTTAAAACCAACATCGATGGTGTCAGTGAGAAGTTTTTTTAGTTCCGGTACGTTATATCCCGGTAGTTTGAATGTCGGAATATCTTTGACGGGGATTTTATATTCTGATGCAAATCTTGTTCTCGATAGGGGATTATCGTCATCTAGTATATCCTGAATAATTTTCAGATTAAATGTTTCCATATCGTCGATAATTTTGTTGCATGTTTCTACGACGCTGATAAATTCATCTCGGGTGAGAGAGCCGGATTTAAGAGATATTAACAACAGTGAAAAATCATTATTCATTGCTGTGAAATTTTTAATGATTTCAGGTTCGTTAACAAAATGATGTCCCTCTACTCTCTCCCCTGGCTTCTCTCTTCCAGTTGAGTGATATCCGAAACCAAAGAAATCTATAGTGAATTCGTGATCTTTATAACTCCTTATTGGATTATTGGGTTTTATCACGTCGGTGATATAATCAGTTTTTTGTGGTTCTGGTAAATCAACGGTTTTCCCCCCTGGTGGTAATTCAGGCCATCCTAGTACGGTTCTAATAGAACTTTGATAGATATCTACGACGTATCCTTCTGTGTTTATCTCAATTGCGGATGATAGCGTCGGTTCATGAACTGTTATAGCGATTTTTGACTCTACTCCAGTAATCGATTTTATTCTACGCGCGAATTCATTATTGATTTATTCGATTTGGTATGACCCTGTTGGTATCGAAACGACGTTCCAGTCTGGGTTTCCGTCGGGTTTATTCTTATTTGCAAACACTAAAGAATTATTGGGTTGTTGACCACCAAATGATTTTGATCTGATATTAGGCCAACTGTGATACATTCGTAGTTTTGCTAGCGCTATCTCCTTCACGGGGACTGGGCTAGGGAAATTCACACTAAACTCGGGTTCCGTTGATGTTATTGATATCATACTTGTTTGTACTGGGTTCATGTTCTCCACTATTTGTTGAAGTAATTCCATCGGTGTCGTCATTGTTATTATACTCATGTTGTCGCTCTAATTTTGACACCGCGGAATCATAAATACTGACCATCACTGAGAACTCACAATTTGGTATGGTTGAGGTTATTGAGATCATTCTGGTTTTCGGGTTCGTGTTTTCTAATTCCATCGGTGTTGTCATTGTTATTATATTCATGTTGTCGCTCTAATTTCGATATCGCGGAATCAAAAATACTGACCATCGCTGAGAATTCACTATCTGATATAATCGTATTATCGAGTGACGACGATATCATCAGGGATAATTGCGAGTATGCGGTTGATGCAATATGAAATTGAATTAAGTAATTCTGCAGTTTACTCTGGCTGCATGATGATATCTTTTTTGCTATCCCGGTTGATATACCCCCGATTGTAGCCAGCGCAGAAATGCTAATTGGAACTACGACCGGGGCAATCATTGTAACCGATGCAAGTATTATTCCGGCGCCAGCGAGAACGCTTGACACCGAGTACATAGTAATATCAATTGCGGTGATTCTTCGTCGGTATTTTTTTATTTTTATTTGATACTCCTCAGTGAGGGTTTTGAGTCTATTTTGAAATTCTCTGACCTAATCATAGCGACATTGAGTTGATGAAATCATTGTTATTTTAAAAACGCTAGCGTTTTCAATTGTGAAATCCGAACGATTTTCCTTTCAATTTAGTTATTTACTTAAATCCGCTACGAATTCCACATACCATATTGTTGAAACCCCAACCAAATTTTTATCAGTAGCTGTTATAGTGAACTTTTCAGTTGTATCCTTGTCGATGATCGTTGAAATCGTATTATTGACCCCGGATGAACTCGACGATGATATATTAAATTGAGTCAATGGTGTTACTAGTGTTAATCGATAAATACCTTTAACGGTTGCAGTGATATCTAATTTGTTGTTTGTAGGTGTCCACTCAAATGATCCGTGTTGGATTGTGTACACGACGTTGTTGGTTTTCTCATGAGGAATTTTTGTTTTTTCAATGATTGTTATCATCCTCGAAAAATCACCTTTGATGGCTTCGATGAAGTTTTTCGTCTCATCGATGGATTTTTTAATATCAGGGAGTTTTATTTCAATTTTATCTAACGGGGTTCCAATAAATCTATCAATGATATTTCTACGAAATGATGTAAACTGTTTTCCGTTTTCTTCGGTTTTAGATTGAAGTGTTGCTAGTTCTAACAGAGAATTATCCAACTCATTGTCGTGGGTAGCAATCTTATCAGTGATCGTAGACAAAAGTGCACCTTGTTTAAGTCGTCCGTCGCTGGAATATAGCGCAATAGAGTTTTCAGCGGCGTCGCGCTGCCGTATCAAAATGTCATTCAATGACACATCACTGGATTTCAATTTACCCTGCTTGTCCTGAAATACAACTATTTCGTTCGGGTCAACATTTACTAAATTTAACGTCTCAGCGATTTCATCTTTAATTAATTTTTTTATATCCTTGACAGAATCAGGGGGTGCAGTGCCATCGGGTTTGGGTTTCAAAGATCTCCCCCAAATATCAATCATGTTATTGTAAAACTCTTTCTCTCTCTAAAATCGTTTTTGACGACTTCGTTGAAAAATCTTCGATTTTCTCCAGCAATTACTAGTGTATTCATTCACGACAAGATGTGGTGGTTTTCCGCTTGGGTTACTCAAGGAGTTAGAAATAGCGTTAAGGACATTTAATACTTCGCTGCCACATATTGGTGGGTCATTCATTTGTTGTGTTGGTAGCGTAGAATACCAAGTCTTCATTGGAAGGGTTTTTATATAACGCATAAACTCTTTTGGTGGGGCTAATCCATATGAATCGAAATAAACAATCCCACGTGGATCAATAGCGTATGCAACCCAGTGAGTTCCAGGTCCGGTGCTGTTATCTAAATTAATGATTCCGGTTTCAACGCTGTTTGGTTGATGTGGTAATTGATCTTTCATAAAGACACCTCTGAAGTTTTTAATCGCTAGTTTTTTAGCAGCATCCATTAAATCAAAATTGGACATGGGAACCATCGAAGATTTCTGAATTAATAAATCGTTCCTGGTAGTCTTAGACCCTTTCCGCTGTACCACGAATACGGGGTTCCTGGTAGTCTTAGACCCTTTCCGCTGTACCACGAATACGGGGTTCCTGGTAGTCTTAGACCCTTTCCCTTTTTTTATATCCTTTCCCAGTTGCTTTCTTTAGTGCCATTCCTGCTGCAGTACCAACGGCTCCTAACGCTGCCGCTTTAGCCACCGCTGGGGCTGCTGCTGCAATCAATGCTGGAATCGCAGCTAACAACGGAAATATACCGCCTGTTTTAATCATATTTTTGATAGCAGCCGCAGAAAGAGTAATCTGAACACCTTTTTTGGCTGCAAGTGCATCATTGAAATGTTTTATTTGACGAGTTGTCAGTGATAATTTATTTGCACCACCAGTCATTTGGTTGGGTTTCAACGTGATTGTGGTTCCACATTTTTAGCTGATTCCGATTGCAATTTTTTTAATTGACCGGGAGTTAACGCAACACTAATAGTACTATATGACATGTTATACATAATTGATTAATTCTAAATCGTTTACAATTTCAATTACATGTTTTCCACTGGTGCATCTACCACTCTCATTCTTCCACCAACACCTTCAAGTAGCATTGATTTATCACTGAGAATGACAGCAACCGCTCTATAATCAGCAATACCACCACGAGTCACATTAGCTCTAAAGTGTATATCAACGACGGATTGTCTTGTTAAATCGAGATGTTCCAGCGAAAAGTAATAGATCGGATACAGATTCTTAAAATCAAATTGTGATATTTGCAAACCAGTATCGACATTTTGATCGCGTGCCATAAATGACAACAGACGATGATAAACTCGTGCAATATGATTTTCTGTGTAATTAAGTTGTATATCCTCGGATGGTTCCTGTTGGCCGTTTATTCTCAGTGAGACGTCTTTCACACCTAATTGATCAAATATCATATGACTGAAACGTTGATCGCCAACTCGTGTGTTATCCTGTAGAGCTACAAATATATGACGTGGCGCAGAAACGCCTTGTTTTGATGCTAGGTTCCAAGTGAATAACCCGTTGATATTTGATTGCTTCACATCTGTACTCACGGTTAGCCAACTCAGCAACGACTTTCCTCCTTGGTCCATAAATGATAGTAATCGTTCTTCTGCGGTGATTGCTGGAGTCAACACTGGCATCCGCAATGATATTTTTGTTAAATTGACTTTACCGGCATCAGCATTTGGATTTGCATTGTCTGCTGGAATCCTCCAAATTGCGTCGTTATCATCACTCTTTCGTACAAGCGATACTGTATGCTTCGCTCCATAAATAACTTTTCGGACGTTTCTACAGAATCCAAATATATGATGCAGTGGAATCGCGCATGAAAATGATTTACGCACTCCTTGCAACATTGAAATACGTGTTGCAGCTCCTAGATTGAAATTAACATCATTGTTTATAATCATGTTCTCGACATCAGCATCACTATTATCACGTTTTTTTGGTCGTCTTACAACAAATGGATTTCCTCCAGCGGTATTCTTACCATCTTTTGCAAACATCATAGAGGGTCCTGCTGATCTTGTATAATCATCAGAATATCTCGCTAACCCGATTATTGTTGTAGCCACATCAACATCGCGATCTATCGACTCAATTTCTTTTCCATCAATGAGATATCTAGCACTCTCAAATAGCGCCATAATACCATTATTGACAAAACCGACTTGAGTACCATTTGGATACGGTGCTGGTACAGCAGTAGTATCAGCAGCTGTTACAAGTTCTCCTTCTACTTCAATAAACGCTTCACAGGGCAAAAAGTATTTACTGGTATCATGGACTTGAAGTTCAATTCTTGCTCGACTATTTGAGTCTATGGCATGATAGGCGTAATATTGATAATCGCGTACAGAATCATCCTTGCGAACTGGGGCATCTATATCAAACGCTGGATCAGGTGACTGTTTGAACATTTTATTCTATTTATCAGAGTCTAAATCGCGATTTTCCATTTTCATGGTCGTAGTTTTTTAAAGCCACTTCCTGCTATCATATTTGCAATATTGCTTTGGTCGGGGGTTAAAGCCATCGACGCTAATTTTTCGTCTACTGCGTTATTTATAATTCTACTAACACTTGCAGGCATTTCCGCTGTAGATGGCAATGGTACCGGTTTCTTTTTTCGTCTCACTAATGATGTTATTTTATTCTTCGCAGTGTAAAACGCTTTTCCAGCAAAATCTCCAACAGCACCAATACCCTTATCACGAATAACATCAATGGCTTTCATTCCTAGTTGTTTAGCTAACGGCATCACTTTTGGAGCCATTCTCGCAAATAACCCTGCAATGGTATTGCCTAAACCATCTCCGTAGTATGCTCTATAAACCGGAAACCGTGAATTAACTACGTAGACGGGGGTTGGTTTATCATGATTGTAGTGTATGATCATTATTTGAAATCAGAAACAATTGTTCAATTGACTTTTCAATTCAGTCACTATGATACCCACTTTCCACTAACTCGCCAATGAAATCTCGATATGTGCTGATATCCATGATACCACCCTGAAATAATCATCTACAGATATCAGCTGCTTCATTAATTATTTCCGGTGAGTTATTTCCGGCTCGGAACCCTCCTACAAGAACCTCTAATCGTGATATATCACTGAGAACACTACCAGGACATGAAACGCTAGCGTTTCCAACTAGACCACTCCCCAAAAATTTCTTCTCATCGTATGGCCGTCTTATTTGGAGTTGAAATTTTCTCTTGAAGTCTCTGTATTCCTTCATCCTTCTATCTAAACTCCCAGTATTTATTTCATACACTATATCAGCCCATTCATTATGTGACATTCTATAATCCGAATAATTGTCCGTGAAAAACTTCTCTTGTGAATCATAGCTGTTAGCAGCGAATTCACCTAAATTGTCTATATCCTCGTTGAGAATTTGTTGTTTAGCGCTCTCGGTAAATATAATTGATTTAGGTAGTCCACCAACTAGTTCTTCCTGAAATCCTTTAAATTTTCGTTTCGAAGCGGTTGATATGTCCTGAGGAAGTGATTGCAAGGATTTTTTTGTTTGTTTAGTTCTTTTGCTATTTTTTCTAACACAGGAATAAGACCCTCTTCTTTTCTTTTACCGTCAGGATCATCTCCCAGTATAGCACGCTCTATCTCCTTCGTTGCTGTGGTTACTGGTTTAAACTATTCTTCAGATCCCGCAGCAAAATCAGTCTGAAGACTCTGTCGTTGTTGTAGTTTATTCCGTACAGAGTCACGAATTGGTACAAATCTCTTAATTGCATCTAATCGTTCACGAGCCAATCGGGTTGTTAATGCTTCATTGACCATTATTTGAAATCAGAAACAATTTTTCAATTGTAAAACAATTTTTCAATCCCGACCTAACACCATCGGATGGTCATGGAAGTGTTATTTCATCCTATCAATGGAAAAGTGTGGAAAGTCACATAATTGTATATAAAATAATAATAATGTGACTTTCCACACTTTTCCATTGATCATCCATCGATTTTTGACATCCCTTGAGGGTCGGCTAAAAAAAATGATTAGTGGTCGGGCAATCAAATAATGATAAATAGTCGGTCAATCAAATAATGATAAATGGTCGGTCAATCAAAATTGTTCATTTTCTTGAATTAACGCCCGTAGGTTTCTAACTTTAGAATTAACCTCCTTTTTCAATTCGTATTCGTACCCCAAATCTTTTCGTATTCGTTCTACGATGGTATACAACGGAGCGAACACACTTACGTCACTGGAAAATGCGAGAGAGTCCCGAATAGAATTCTGAATTCTCTTGATGAGCGCATACTTCTTTGGTAGCATATACTTGTTAGTACTAACTCCGTATTCTATATCCTGAAAATCAGACATCAGACATGATTTGATCAGGATTTAACCCATCCGATAGTTCAATATCCCAACTTTTCAATTTTGAAATCTCGGATATGATGCTATTCATGTTTTCAGAATTCATTATTCTATAATAATGATATATTTCTAAATGAAAAATATGACGCATTAGACGTAACTAAATTGAACTTTTTGTCCCGTCCTTTTTGAAATAGCCGATCGATAAATCCCCTCTGCAACTTTTCGTACTGAGGGTGGACAAATATCGAAGTGCCTACCGGCTTCATATAATGATTGAAATATTGTTTCTTCGTTAGTTGTTGTATTCAAAGATTTTACTGGTCTCGCTTTTTTTGAACATTTTCCAGTCTCTCCTCTTTTCAAATTCTCACTTTGTGTGATAGCTTGCAGATTTGATAAAGAATTGTTTTTCGGATTAGAATCGATATGATCAATAACAAAATCATCCTCGATCAATCCATGGAAACACTCGTACACGAAACGATGGCAGTAATATTTCTTCTTTCCAGCACCAAACATCAAATATCCATGATTATTCACATCACCAACTGGTTTCTTCAGTCTGCGGTTTCTTACAACACCATCACTGGATGCTTCATAATTTGTGATCACAGGGTGTGGTCTGAATTCTTGGTTCATTTATATACTAAATACTATTTGTCTAATTCATCGTTTGGTTTAATGATTACATCACTGGAGAATCTTTCGATGTAGTCTTGAGGAGTTCTTATGATTTTATCCTTGATGTTGTCAGGGTCAAAGACCTTTTCAGGGTCAAAATTTCTGATTGATTGTCCATTTGTTATTCTTTTATCATAATAACGCTTCAATTCCCTGTATCGCTTTCCACCGCAATTTAGACACAACTGAGATTTTCCCCTGACCCCAACCCCACATAGAATACAGGGTAACGGACCAAGGCTTCCACGTCGAAAGCTTTGCATATGATACCTACAAAACTCATTTCTGCATGATTTGTTACACGGGGTTACTGATCCAATCATAAGCCACTTGCAGTGATTCGTTATATAAAAATCTTTCATTTAAATGCTTGTTTTAATTATAGCATGAGGGAATTAAGGAGAACTCCTTCGAAAAATGCTGATAAGGAGTTTAAGAGATTATTAAAAATCAATCCTAGATTTAATCTCGATAGACCCAAAAAACGTCCAATAGACGGAAACATGAAAGAGTTTAAGAGGTTATTAAAAATCAATCCTAGATTTAATCTCGATAAACCCAAAAAACGTAACAAACGTCCAAGAGACGGAAACATGAAAGAGTTTAAGAGATTATTAAAAATTAGTCTTAAATTTAATCTCGATAAACCAAAAAAAACGTCCAAGAGATTACCCTGGAAAGATGCTCAATTCAATCTCGATATAGTTTCTAATACACCAAAGAATACAATTCTTGATAAAGCCATGATTAGTAAAATCAGAGACTGTTTTAATGAATTCAAGCGTGATGGAGCATCTTATTGTTGGTCAACATTTCGAATTGATGGTGTTGTTGATGCTACCATGAGTGATGAAAAAGCAGCAGTGATAATTTCACGTGTTGGGGAAAAACGGCATTTTTTCCGAATCAAATTCATTATCGAAGTCGATGGTAAATGGATTATTAGGGATAAATTTGAACCAATCCTCAAGAATAAAAAAGCTATCATTGTGAGTAGAGATTCCAAACCAGGAATTCTAACCGGAATCGATAAGCCATACTACGAAAGATCTTATCCCGTAACAGCAATGGTTTATGGGATATATCCGTTAAATGATAAACCCGATATCGCAAAACTAGCTCCTATGAAATATTCGTCAGGGCTTAATTGTGTAGCAGAACGAATAATAGAACACTTCACAAATGCATCCCGAGGAAATAAACTAACTGATCTGCGACGTAGGAAAATAACCGAGTGGGAACTGACAGTGAAACAGCATGGTGCAAAGATTTCTGATATAGCTAAATTAGAAGCATCATTAAAATTCCCAATATCAGTAACAACAATAACCGGAGAAGTATTATACGAACCGAAATATCAATCGCGAGGAGCCCCAATACAGATTATTGATCATAACAAACACGCGTGGACACCTGCGGTAACAATATTTCCACGAGAACGAACCGTGAAATATATCCCCCAGAATTTTCCGGGGATGTTTTCTATGAAGAGAAATTATTCGATGCTATTCATGCGTTGTGTAAGGATGATCCTGTGTCAGTGTGGTTACTTAGAAGTGATGAAGAATTTGATCAATTTGTAAAACCAAATGGTGAATTATATCGCATTGAAGAATTAGATAACAGAATGAGAAAAATAGCTAGTGATTTTTCACCGGAGAATTCCCATGAAAAACTACTCACGGATAGCTTTACTATTCCATCAGTGGTAGCTCACTTCGCAAGAGAAAAAAACTCATGGCGTCCAACACGAAGTGATTTTCTCGAGGATGTTAAATTGAGTTGCGTCTAATTTGGTCATGGAGGACTGTGGAATACAAAATACTCACGTGATGGTATGATTTCAATTGATATATCCGCGTGTTATCCCGGAAGTTTTCTCGGATATGGGGAATGCGCTGAGTACTTCAAACGATTTGGACACCCCACGCATGAAATGACTCGTGTTGCGATTAATGGACCATTGCCTGATTTTGATTTAACCGGATTCGCTCGTGTGATATCATTTGAATTAGCGTCAGGATTACATCCGTGTAGTTATGTTTGGCTCGGTAGACACCTATCTGAAAAACACTGGATGCCAATAGTGCTATTGAGATATATGATTGATTGTGGTATGCTAATATCGTTGATTGTTTCCGAGGCTATTATATGCTATCGAGCTCAGAAAGAAGTTTGGCTACCACAACCCGATCTAGATAAAATAATCAACGAACTACGAAAACAGTTTCCAGATTTCAGTGAAGAAGAAATCATAAATTGGTCTAAGAAGTTATTTGAAATTAAAAAAGAACAAGCAAAAGATCTCGGAAGAAGAATAATCGGTAAATTTACCCAGGGTGGACGATACGACAACGCAAAATACTCTTCGCGGTTGATCATAGATGTCGCTGAATATGATTTTATTGTAGCGGATTTAATGAAACAGGGAAAACTTGTATCCCGTAAGGATGCTTTTCTATCCAATGGTGAGAAATTAGGTACGGTTGTTACCTACTGTGATGGATATAATTCCCAGTACACACATTTGAGAAGTTCAATGTTAGCCTATGCTTCTATTAATCTATTTTCGATGATAAATAGATTTCCTAATACCTTGTTTAGAGTGGCCACTGATTCGATGTATATACACAATAAGTACAAATCAGCTGTAGCTAAATTCATAGATCCCGAAGAAAATTGGGGGCGTTGGCGATTTAAAAAGGAGATGCTACATGAGTATTGTGAATCCGCAGACGTTGCCATGGATGATAAATATCTTTGTTGTAACCGTATTGAAATTCAATCAGAATTTTCTAATGCACCACCGGTATCTGATCCAGTATGTAGATACAAGACAGTTTATTTAAACGGTTGTGGTGGGTCAGGAAAGACAACTCGTGCAATTGAATTATTTCGTCGGTCAACCATGATTGTGCTAACACCGACTCACAGACTCGCCAGAGAGATGATACAGCGAGGGGTAAATGCCTGTACTTATCACAGCTTCTTTCGATGGAAAGGTGACAAATGGACTCCTGAGCGTATGGGTGATAAATTCATTCCTGAAATCATAATTTGGGATGAAATATGCACAGTGTCATTAGATGTATTACAAACATTTCTTGAGTGGTTGTTAAACAAAAACACAAAAGTCGTCATGTGCGGGGATCACGGCCAACCACCACCATTTGTCGGTGCATCTCCACATGAATGGCTAAAGGGTTTTGTAGACTACTATGAAGAAATCACCACTGATTATAGATCACTTGATGAACGATAACGAGAATTTAAGAAACTAATTTGATTACAACCGGATAGAATCCAATGCGAAATAGCGCGTGAAGTGATTTCAGAAACTCCAATGAATGATTTCTGGGAAACATGGAGACCAAATGATTTGATAATTGCAAGTAGAAAAATAGTCAGGGACACACTTCAAATGAAGTTATTTGAATTGCATAAAGAAAAATTTGCAACGCTTCCAGTACCCCTTTGTTACAGGCCATCGGATACACGAAAACAGAATATTGAAGTTGATATTCCAGGACAGAGTGAAAAACAAATTCTCGTATTAAATGATATTGTGCTGGTTGATATCAATGTCGTTGAAGATGCATTGCGTGCTAATAAATCCCCGTGGACGCTAGGATACGCAGCAACAATACACTCTTCACAGGGATTGACTATATCGAATACAATTGTTTGGATGGTGGATAATCACATCGAATGGTCGAATTTAGTCTATCTCGCAGTATCCAGAGTACGAAACATAAATCAACTTCGAAGAGTTGTCCTCGATGATGAAATCATTGGTGATGATAATGACACAACAATAAGTGATATTGATGTTAGCATCATTAATAAAAAAAATCTCCGGTTACAAACAACAGGACAAAAAAAAACAACGAGAATTTGATATTGATGCTAAATTAATAATTACACTGAAGAAACAACAGAATAATCACTGCGCGAGTTGCAATTGTATAATGCGTTGGCAGTATTCGGATAAGGATCCTCGCCAATTCACCGTAGACAGAAAAAATAACAATCTCGGTCATGTCAGAAATAATGTGATGTTGACTTGTCTTGAGTGCAATAGACGCAACGGTGCTAGTTAAGACCATGCGGTGGCAATTGAGTATCCTCGGGAATCACTTGTAGTTGTTGTCGAGTAAAACCCCGCTGAGGGGCAGTTGAATCCAGTTTATAGACTGGAGGTCTACCAGTTGATCGTGTTATACTAGATATCTTATGCGTAGTGACGCTCCAAATAGGATCAGTAGCCCTTTTTCTACCCCCTTCAAGCTCTCCTGGTTCGTATAAGTACCTCACAATGACATTACTACCAAGAATTGGTTCTTTGAAATCTTTTTGTGGTTGTACGGGTATTGACTTCTTTTTAATCGCGTTGATAGGTTTCATGTTGATTGTTCTAGTAATCTCATTATTCAGTGCAGTAATCACAGCTGGTAACCTTTTGACCCATTCACGGGATCGCTTTTCTTGAATGAATTCTTTTGCGTATTGATATCCAAATAACCGCTCAGCAATCGTCCGATTAAATCGTTCTACAATGGCCTGATCGCGATGTAGCGCAGTATGCCCTCGTCGTATGGTGACATTATGATGTTTCATTGTAGATAACACTGCACCCTGAAATTCCTTGCCAGGATCAACCTGCAATAGATTTGGCCAGTGCAGAGGACCTCGTCGATAAATCCTTTCAAATGCAGAAGCGACTTCAGTGGCTGATTTTGTTTTTAACGGTTCTGCTTCTTTGTATCGACTTGTAATATCAACTACGGTTAATGCGTTTTTGTAACCACGATCATGTGGCAGAAATAATATATCAGCCTCATGAACTTCATTAGGAACTGTCACATCAAAATGCGAGAATTGAATTTGTTTAGGCGGTGGTAGATAAATTTGCCATAGTGCCTGTTTGGATAACCAATTAGCCGCAGTGGTTTTTTTCACTTTTGCAGCGCTAGCGAGTTTATGGACTGCTGATTTACCCCTCCAGTATCCTCTTGGGGAATAATAAATTGATTCCATATTATTAATTACCGGCACCTAACATCAATTTACTTTTCATAGCCGATTTTATCAAAAATGAAGCCAATTTTTCTTTGAAGGATTTATCAGGAATAGCATTTAACGCATGAATTAATTTCACATCCGCGAGATGTCTGTGTTGCAGATTGCTGCTTTTATAAGCAACATCATGAAGGTGACAGGCCTTATCAATGGCGTTTATTGGTTCTTCACCGGGGTTGGGTTGATTTTGATTATTGAGTCTGATATCAAGTCTGGTTCCCGGTCCACAGTAGCTATATCCTGGAAGGTGCTTTTCTCCGGGGTACTTTGCCCATGGGGTTCCAGGGAGCTTTGCCAATTTGGCTGCGATATCACCTCCTCGTTTTTTTTTAAATCAGATCTCATAGACACAAATCTAAATTTCTTTGTACCACATTGCACGCATTTACCAGAAAGCGCTGATCGGTTATTTTTAGTTGTAATCGTCGTCAAGTCATCTGTGCCAGTACGCGTTTTACACTTCACACAATATAGATCCATAATTTATGTATAGAAATATGGATATAATTGATTTTTCAGCGACTAAAACAAGAGAACCAGTTAAGCATCATGCAGCGCTACCAAACTCTATCCGGATGATTATAATCGGGCCATCTGGATCCGGTAAAACGCAATTGTTACTCAATTTAATAATGAGATGGATGAAGTGGGATAAGTTGTATTTAATTGCCCCTAGCGTAGATGATCAACGATGTTATGAAGTGTTAAAGGATTTTAACGAGAATGCATCAGAAATTAAGGGTGAGAACGCCATTGATTTTATAACCGATATCGATGAAGCACCGAGTATTGATGATATTGATGGAGATATTAACAATTTAGTCGTATACGACGATATAATGTTGGATAAACAAAAGAATCCTGCTAGAATATTTTCCCGTGGGCGTCACAAAAACACTGACGTGATATATGTCACTCAACGCTACACTCAGGTTCCAAAAGTGATCAGAGATAACTGCAATTTATTGTCTGTATTCAACGGAGTTGATACTCATACTCTTAGAAATATTTGGCAGACATGGTGTTCTGATAAGGACTTCAATCAATTTCGAGATTTCTTTAGTCATGCTCAGTCAACCCCGCACGGATTCGCAACAAAAAATTTGCATGATCCTCGGACACGATATCGTATCGGACTGGATCAAATATTCGGTTAAAATCATTTATTATTTTTTGTTAACCCAGAACTGAAAGTTGTAGCAGCAGAGAGGGTGGATGACCACATCGTTGCGAGCAAAATTGATTAAAAAATCGTAAAATCTCCGTTTTTGCAAAAATGGAGACTTTTTTTTTGGTTAAATGAGATTTGTTGGAAACCTGATATTTTGTTCGAAAACGTTATCTATAGGCCATATTTTGTTCGAAAACATGATCTGGAAGCCTTATTTTTGCTTGAAAACGTGGTCTGTTCACCCTCTCTGCTGCTTTTTCTCTCCAGCATAGGGATGCACAGCTTTCTTTGGCCAAGAGCCAGATTACATTTTCTAAGACGATGCGAGGGCTGTACACACAAAATGTCTTTAATTTAATTACTGTTCGCGGGTCAGATTTCCGTGGGGTTTAATTTGCCATAAGTGCCGAACAGAACAACTTCGTGGACCGGGGGTTGTGCATCCCTGCTCTAGCAGATATGTATCATTACATCGCTTGTTACATGTCTCTCATAGGATACGGACTATAAGTCCCTGGGACAAAGTTTACGAGATTTCGGCCTTCCCCCGGAGTTAAGACCTTTCGCTTCAAGCAAAAGCTTACACTACCTGATTAGCATGTAATTCACTTTTAAAAATTATGACATCACCTGGTAAAGACACCCACACCGTTAACTTACCCAATCAAAATTCAGGTCTATCTAACCACCATTAGCACATGCCCCTCAAAAATTTGTAACAAAAGTTTATTTTGCCTGCTTTTCTTAATAAACTGATCTCTGCAAAGTTTCATTTTATGACAATTATTTCACCAAGTACGAACGCCGTTTCTACAATAGTTGAACCATTGACATGTCGATAAACAAAACCCAATCTGTACCCACTGACACCGGTTTCTCCTGACATAGTTATCCAAAAGAATCTCATTAACAATCAGTCATGTCCCTACCTAATGTACTAAAGTACTACTCTCTCTCTCTCTCTCTCTCTCTCTCTCTCTCTCTCTCTCTCTCTCTCTCTCTCTCTCTCTCTCTATATATATATATATATATATATATATATATATATATATATATATAAGCCACGGATTTAGCCCGGTGCAAAATCCTACACATCATTTTAAAATTGCTGCTCTGTGATACAATAACTGCGAATCCTGTTTTGTGCTACAAATTACACCTGCAAAATTCACACTGTTATATATATTCCAGTTTCATATTTAAGGATACGAATGATGTGCGGGTATCACGCCTTTGTTATATTGCACATTTGTTAGCCACTTCTCGTTTATCGAATACGAATGATATGTGCTTGTCACCCCTTTGCTATATGACACCCTTGTTAGCCGTTTTTTATTTAGAGATTACGAATGATTTTGTTAACTTGCGCCTTTGCTGTTACGTCTTTCTGTTTTGAACAACAGGTTTTGGGTTTCAGGTGATAAAAGCTTATAAATGAGCTAATTTTCAAACGTAGACCATACAAATCAAACGCTACATCCAATTAAACGTTGTAAGTAAAGAACATTACAATGAAATATTATTACATTGTATACATTGAAATTAGGATTTTAGTCAAGGAAACTCAATCGTGCTAAGCGTTAAATATCAAATCGATAAAGGAGAAAACAATCTTTACTGTATGCTGGATTTTCTGAACGAAATAACTAGATAATTCACTGGAATGACATATTTCTAAAGATTTGTTCACTGCCCGTCAACTGACACATGAAGCATTATATTATGGTCAAGAAATTGAAAACATTCTGAGAGGAAAGTATGGCCGTCTCCATTTAAAGATGAGCCATGTTCAAATGCAATAAGAAGCAAATTTCTTTTTTAAATGTGATGTATTACTTTGAATTGAGAAAGAGAATTTGTTCCTGTTAATATGTTCTGTGTGAGTAGTAGCGAAACACATGAAAACACAGAACATTGCTGGCATCGCGTGGGACTCAATAAGTATTCTGTCATCTCAATATGTTTACCTGTTGCTAGTTAACACGCTCGAACATTAAACAGATTACTAGCTCGAAGTGAATAACGAATATATTTAATCTCAATGATGAAACTTCTGAGATTTTTACCGACTCTTTGTGACGATGTATGTTAAAAGCTGATTTTATAAATAGTATTACAGGTTTTTCTTAGGTAATGGCCAGAGGCAGAGGAAAACGATTTTGGGATTTGGAACAAATGGTCCCCCACTACGTTCGTGGAACAACGTGGGTTGGGTATGATGATGAAACCTTTACAATTTATGTAAGGACGAACGACGGTGTATTTGTGTAACTTACCAAACTTCAAGACAAATCTGGAGGAATGATATGATAGATAATTCAAAATATATAAATTAGTGTAATGTTACGCAGTAGAAGTTTTTTTTATTGTTTTTTTCTTTTTAGTGTCTTGCAAAGTTTGGAGAGCCAAATTATTAAAGGGGCAAGTAAATCAATGTGCCGTATGTGTGTGTATTCTCATTGTTGGTATATTTAATAGAGTATATACTTGCTGATAAATAGAGTTAAACTGCAAACAACAAAGAACCTGATATAAAGTATTACTATATGCCTGCAGTTCATGGTCTGTACTGTTTATTCCACTGATTACTCCTGTCAAATTGCACAGAAAAAAGGCTATGCCGGCGCATTAGTTCTGCAAATCCGAATTACTTGAGCCATATCATGGATTTTCAAGCTTGATTACACATTTCGCAATTGTACTGTAATTTCGACTATATTCCAAGTGCAATTACACCTTCCTTGCTGCTCTCAAAACGAAACAAAAATTAAATTATATAGCATATTTTCGATAATTGTAATTGAAAGACTTCCTATTTTTCCCAGATTATGATTTAAACCATTCAGTGACTGAACAGAAACACGCTTGCAGATGCCAACACCCTTCTCCCTCCCTGCTTTAGTCAGATGTATTTCATGCAGAATTGGCACAAATACATCTAGTCCATAATCATGAAATTTCGTTGAATCGAAAAAATCCAAAATGTATTCATTCCAGATTATATGGACAAGTTGTTTCAATGGGCATTCATTCACAATATGACACACAATTTTGATTTTAAGTGACTACAACGCACATTTTTCTCTCAAAAGTTGTGTCTAGCGCGCGACTATGTTCAGATTTATCTGGGTGATGTTGAGTGAGCATTAATAATGTTGTTGGTGTTGTGTAATGATGCATATGCGGTTGTGTATTTAGTTTGGAATACGGCATACATTAAGTTACTTTATTTTATGTAGCGTGTAGTGCTGTATGTAAATATATTTAAGCCTTAGGTAGAATATAAAAATGAGCGTATAATATGAAGGCTACGGCATTTATATGGGAAAATATGAACTCGTTTTGTCAGATATACTGCACTCCCAAGGTCTGCAGTATTTCCGTCCAAAAATCTCGTTCATATTTTTCCATAAAAATGCAGTAACTTATAAAGCATTTCTTGTGTTAAGGAAAACAATTTGTGCTATAATGTGCCCATCATATATTATACATGTTTTCTGGCGTTATCACAGCTTAAGTGGATTAAAGAGAACGGTTACGGTGGTGCCATGATTTGGAACGTAGACTTGGATGACTTTAATGGACGTTTTTGTGGTTGACTGCCCTACCCTCTTACCAGACTACTGAATTAATATCTCACGGATGCTACTGGATCGACAAGGACAACTACACTTAAAACTACCCTTACCCGTCTTTCCAAGAAAACTCCTTTTATAACCAAAAGAACCATCGATCATACAAAAATGGAATGAAAACTAGAACAACTACAATCTTACATGCCAACACAAGTATTGATTTGTACATTAATTATTAATGATTCAGCCATAAGCATGCCCCAAAATAATTAACTATGTCACGTGTTTTGATGCAATAGTAACAGCGTAGTAACGTTGTCACATACAACATAAAGTGGGGCATGCGTGGAATTAATTGATAAAGGGTTCAACACAAAATTCCAGCTTTCTTAACGTAGCTTAGTCGTATCTATTGTAAATTGATTTATAGCCTCGTCCATACATCCATACATCGGCGAGTTGAAAGTTCATAAATAATTCTTTCTTTTATCTGAAGAGAAGTGTGGTATTTAATGATGTGGCAAAAATACACAGACAACGTGGTATCTGGAGTAGTTGACTCGATTAAACTGAATTGTAGTTCATTGTTCCCTATTACGATCTATTACCTCGTATTCGGTGTACGTAAATCTAAAACATCAAAAGTAAATAATTTTTCGTACAACTTAATCTTCCTATATTAACCATTATCCGCTAGAAGGATTTCAAACAGCATATATATATATATATATATATATATATATATATATATATATATATATATATATATATATATATATATATATATATATATATATATATATATATATATATAGTTAGAAACAATTTTAAAAAAAATAAATAAAGTGTGGAACAAAATACTGGAGGAGGTCATGGCTTTCATAATGACGTTTCCTACGGTAAAGTAGAGAAATAAATACGCATGCAGAAATAAACAATCTATTCTTCTATCAACTCAGAATAGTTACAAGTGTTATGTGGAATGAGCGTATGGTTTTAAGCCAGAAACGAGTAGTACCGCCTCGCCCCCAAACCCCCCTCCCATCGGAGGTCGATGTAAGTGCAATTTATCCCGGCGACTTGGTTGATCAATAAAAGTGACGATCTAAAACTAAAACAACTGAGCCTACATAGATGTTTTTTAAAACCCATTCGAAGTCCGATTGTAATCAGTAAGTCCATATAAATAAAGAATGTGTATGTATATATTCCTATTTATTCGTATTCTAGTTTACATTTTGATTCGGTTTTATTTCTCTGTAGTTATCATTCACGAAATAAAAATGGTATAGTCATTTAAACCTTTGATGACTGCGTGAAATCCTTGCCTCCACACTTCACTTATAACCAGTATGAGTTGATTAAAGAGAGGCTTGTTTACATCTGGCTGATTTATTTGTTAACTTGTGTACATTTACGCAAAATTAATTTCGAAACACAACGTAGACAGGTGTTTTGCAGCTCTGGTTTGTTGAGTTTATATTTCTAATACTTATAAGTATTTATTAAATGTCAGACTGACTTATTTCGATTTTTAATGTAAACGCCTACTAATGTCGTAATCAAAGGAGTACTTACTGTGACGATTTTACCCCAACCCCTTGTATGTAGGTATAAGTAACTATAACTTGTGATTCTGACTGGCCTTGTACATGTATAAATTGTAGGTCTGCCTGACCCAGCTGTGATGTTTCCAATTGTTCTAAGTTAGCTAATTCCCTTACGTAAGATGGTCTTTGTTAGCTCTCGAGGGGAGAGGAGACTGTGTCCATCGCGGACGGGTGACGTAACCACATCAAAGGACAGGACAGCGCCTAATAAGAAAACTGTAACAATAGATAGACACACAGACAGACATTCGGATGATTGACAGTCAAACAACTGACCAGAGTCGATCGCCATCCAATCAGAATTCGCTGAGGGTGGGCCCTTGATTGGAATCTGCGATAATAACTCATGTTTAGTAAGAATTCGTCAGTTGCTACAAGAATTTAGAAGAGAGTAGAACTCCGTACGGCCAGACGAAAATTGGTGGCAGACTCAGATTTTGGAAATCAAGGAAATCTTAAGATAGCTTCAAAGGTCAGTGTGATTTTGTTTCATTTCTGCTTGATACGTCTGCGGAATGGAAGGATTCTCGTATGTATATTCATTTTACTTGTATTGTAGTATGGATAGTTAATTATGATATTAATATTTTGCATCTTTCGTGATGTTCGTTAGTACCTTTGCTTGCAATTGATTATGATGTAAATTCGTTGCATCTTCTTCATGATATTATTATATTACACCTTATTTTGGGAGGTAAAATGTTGCTCTTTTGTTAGTAATATGTGTGCATATTATTTCATGAATTATTACGTTTACACCCTTTTGAAAGGACGATTTGTATTCGTGAAGAATTGTATTGTTTGCTAGCCGCTATAAGAATTAATATTATAATTCCTTGTGTAGGTATATTATGGTAGACTAGCACTTTGTTTACGTAATGATATATTTTGCCATTGAGTTAACGGATTTCCGTTATTGCAATTTGAATGTGAATATTGTGGATTCGGTACGCTTGTGTAGGACATATATATAAATATATAGATAGTCATATTACTAATAGTAGTAATATTATAATACAATGATATTTGAAATATTTGTATGTATATACTGATAGGGCTCAGTATGTAGATATTTGAATTCTTTGTGAGATTGTGTTGTGGCGCCATTTTGTAAGCGGCGGAAGCGTATGGGAATTTCGATGTGTGCGCATGCGTGACCAAAAATGTCCCGCCTTAAACTGATGGTTCAATTCAGTGACTTAGTGTGAGGTAATATTCATCACCATATGCTAATGCATTATACCTTTCAACAGGAAGCTTTCGGGTGACGTTGAGAGAATTTCGGGTGACGTTGAGAGAATTCCGGGTGACGTTGAGAGAATTCCGGGGGAATTTCGGATGCCGTGGAAAGAATTCCGAGTGAATTTGAGAGATACCGAGTGAATTTCGGGTGACCTCAAGAGATACCGTAGAAGAGAAAACGGAAGTAGAGGAATCGGAAGGAGAGAAAGACGAAAGGAGACTTATTTAGATGAGTAACACTCAAGAAGGGAAAATATTCCTCACACTGAAATCAAATGATGATCTAGGGATCATTGGGTCAAGAGTGACATTGATTGCTTAATATCTTTAAAATTTTCATTTATTAAATTGTTGTTTAAATTTCATCTTTGTATTTCTTTTAATTTAACTGTCGGCATTGCTGACTGGGGGCTCGTAGCCATATATAATATATTGTCCAGAAGTAAACATTCTGAAAGCGGACCAGGGGAACTTCCTCATAATTCTGTAAAGTCTATAGGAAGAACCCCACCCCTACTAAACGACACTTCACAGTGGGCGCTTCGTCCGGGATACGAATTAGACATATATTATTTTAGGACCTGAAGTTATTTGTAGGAGTATTAGGGAACAGTGTGAGATATTTTCCATTCTTTGTATTTGTTTTATGATTTTCTCATCTTGCATTTTATTGTCATATGTGCATGCTTTGTAGACCTTCCATTACTAGCAGTACTGGTGAAGCAGATATCGAACAAATATCTTACCTGAACGAAATTAGTTGCTATCGACAGGTAAGTATTTAAACTTGTATTACAAGTAACTGTGTCTTGTTAGAATATTGAGACAAGGTATCACTTTACATTAGTTATAATGGCCACCGAAAGACAAATGATAAAGGAATATCGAGCTATGGTGTCTGAAGATCTCGGATATGAGGGAGATCGCCTGGCGGCCTTTATAGAAGAAAGGATCAAGGAATGGAAGGCCGAAAAAGCAGCGGGCAGAGAAACCCAAAGAGAGCTGGAGCTAGCCAAGATAGCAGCAGACAAAGAAACACAAAGACAGCTGGAGCTAGCCAAGATAACAGCGGAACAGGAGCTAGCCAAGATAGCTGCAGACCAAGAGCTAGCCAGACTCGCCCACACTCTGGAGATGGAAAAGGTGAGAGTTGAAGCTAGGACCAACGGACGGGACGACGCCAGTACAAGCTCTGGAACGACCGGCCGACCATTCATCGACCACCGGATGGTCCAGATCAACATGCCACGCTTTAATGACAGGGAGGAGGCTATTGACGATTTTCTCGTGCAGTTCGAGAAACTCGCACACGCTCATCAGGCCATTAATGTCTCAGCCTTTTTGCAAGGTGCAGCTCGGGAAGTCTACCACGGCTTAGCTGCAGAAGAGGCTGATGACTACAATGCCCTCAAGAAGGCCCTTCTCTGCCATTATCGGCCGACCGCCGAGACTTACCGGAAACTTTTTCGGGACTCTGTGAAAAAGGTAACAGAAACCCACTCTCAATTCCACAACCGTGTTCGAGGTTTATTTGACAAGTGGATGAAAATGGCTAAAGTCGAACGCACGTACGACGGGCTACGCGAGGTAATACTCAAGGAGCATGTCCTGGGTACTTACCGTCGCGAATTGACAGTCTTCTTAGCCGAAAGAAAACACCGGACGCTCGAAGAGATCGCTAACATGGCGGAGCGATACGAGCAGGCGCACTCGAAGAGTGGAGGTTCCGGGGGCGCGTATCGACCCCGACCCTCTGAGTCGCGTCGTATGGGGGAGGTTGAGCCTGCTGTCCGCAACCGTCAGGGCGACGGGAAGGTCGGAGGGGCACCTACAGGTAGGGATGCCACCTATCGACCTGGACAGGCCTCACCCACGAAACCAGGACTTGCAAGTCGGCGAGGGCCGCCGACGTGTTTTAATTGCAAGCGCCTGGGGCATTTTGCCAGGGACTGTCCCAAGGGCAGGCAGACCCAGGTGAATGTCGTTGCTAGGAAGGAGTGTGTGCCGGAAGCGAGTCGCAACCCAGCCAACCTTGCGGCCGCAACTGTCAATGGTGAAGGTGCCACCATCTTGTATGACACTGGGTGCAGCGTCCCCGCGCTTGTCGACAAGAAGTATGTCAAGCCGGAGGACTATACAGGGGAGGTAATAGAAGTTCAGTACGCGAACTGCGCGCGTGACTCATTACCAGTAGCTGTCATTGACCTCGATTCACCATACGTGAAGGGGAAAATTGCAGCTGCTTGCTTGGAAGGTCTATCACATGACGTCATATTGGGATGCTGTAATGTGTTACCCCAGCCGAACCCCGAAACCTGTACACCTATGCCAGTGAGTGCTGTTGAGACCAGGGCCATGAGTCGACAGCCGAAACCGAAGCCGATTCAAGTTACATCGACACCAGTTAGTAATGTTCTTCCAGCGGAGTTGAGGCAGCTGCAACAGGAAGACGCAACTCTGACGCAGTTGCATAAACACGCAGAAGCAGGAACGGAAAGGGAAACTCCGAACGGCGCGGTGAAGTTTGTCTACAAGAAGGGAATCTTGTATCGCCACGCCAGGAAACACAACGAACACTTTAAGCAAGTCGTCGTGCCAAAGGAAAAGCGTTGTGAAGTGCTGAAGCTTGCACACGAAAGTCTCATGGGTGGACACATGGGAATTGCTAAGACACGTGACCGTCTTGTAAAAGAGTTTTACTGGCCAGGGGTCCAGGGAGACGTAAAACGGTTCTGTCTCTCCTGTGACAAATGCCAGAGAATGGTACCGAAAACGGATCATCGACCCATTCCCTTGGGGAGTACGCCCTTTATCGATGAACCATTTACACGTGTCGCCATGGATTTAATCGGACCGATAAAACCCGCGTCTGTGCACGGAAATCGGTATATTTTAACGGTCGTCGACTATGCTACACGCTATCCGGAGGCCGTAGCATTGCGTAACATTGACACGGAAACCGTCGCGGAAGCTCTGTTTGTGATCTGGTCAAGAGTCGGAGTGCCCGACGAGATCTTGACCGATCAAGGGACACAATTCATGAGTCGTGTGATGGCGGAGGTGAATCGTCTCATGTCAATTAAGCACCTCACGACTACACCGTATCACCCCCAATGTAACGGATTGGTCGAACGGTTTAATGGGACTCTAAAGCACACGCTCAAGAAATTGTGCGAAGGCCGCCCCAAGGATTGGGACCGGTATATTCCAGCCATGCTTTTCGCATACCGGGAAGTACCACAAGCGAGTTTGGGGTTCTCTCCCTTTGAACTCTTGTACGGGAGGACCGTACGCGGCCCAATCGCCGTACTGAGACAGCTGTGGACAGACGACCACGCTGTAGAGGAAGTACGCACTACCTACCAGTACGTCGCGGACTTGCGCAACAAACTGGAAGAGGTTTGCTCTCTCGCGCAAGATAATCTCAAACGAGCTAAGGCGCAGCAGGCGAAAAATTACAATAAGCGCGCAAAACCACGTCAGTTTGAGGTAGGGGATAAGGTGTTGTTGTTGTTGCCCCAGGAACACAATAAGTTGCAAGTTTCCTGGAGGGGTCCATACGTCGTCACCGAGAAGGTCGGAGGTCAAAACTACCGGATACGGCTACCGACGAAAGAAAAATTGTACCATGCCAAGTTGCTCAAGAGGTACCGGGAAAGGGAGACCGTAAGCGATTTTGTTGTCGCCACGATAGTCACCGAGGATGCCGAAGGCGATACGGAAGGTGCCAACAGTGTCTTGAGCCGTCCATTAACGAGGGTCGAGACTCCGTCAAACGTGGAGTGTGACCCCATGTTAACTGAAGGCCAGCGGGACGAGATAGAGACCTTGCTGGCCGGGTATTCCGACGTGTTAACAGAAAAACCCGGGAGGACGGCGCTTGTCGAGTTCGGGTTAAAGATGGTGGACGACCGACCAGTGCAGCGGAAACCCTACCCCTTGCCCCACGCGAAACGACAAGTTGTAAGGGAGGAAATTGAGCAAATGATTGCTCTGGGAGTAATCGAACCTGCCGACTCTCCTTACAGCTTACCAGTAGTCCTAGTGCAGAAGAAGGACGGCACCCATCGGTTCTGCGTCGACTACCGGAAGCTGAATCAGGTGACAGAATTTCAAGTCGAAATGTTACCTGACCCGGAACATATCTTCGCTTCGGTCTCAAAAGCGAAATATTTTTCCAAGCTGGATTTATCCAAGGGGTATTGGCAAATTCCGGTAAGGAAAGAAGACAGACCGAAGCTTGCTTTTGCTACTCCCGACGGGACATACCAATGGCTGGTTATGCCGTTCGGGGTACAAAACGCGCCCAGCATCTTTACCAGGATGATGCGGAAGTTGTTGGAGCCCTTGCGCGATAGGGGTGTCCACAACTTCATGGATGACCTCTTGTTAGCTACAGAGACATGGGGTGAAGACCTCACTCTGTTAGCTGACGTTTTGGAGCGGCTACGACAGGAGGGTTTGACAGCCCGCCCTTCCAAATGTCACCTTGGTTTCAGGACATTGGACTATTTAGGACATACCTTGAGCCAAGGCACGCTGTCTCCAGAGAATTCGAAGGTGGAGCAACTGCGAAACGCCGCACGCCCCACCACGAAAACGGAGGTGAGGTCATTTCTGGGATTAGCGGGATACTATCGGAGGTATGTCGCTAATTTCAGCGCGATTGCGGGGCCGTTGTCGGACCTAACCAAGAAACGGACCCCGAGTAAGATTATTTGGACAGATGCGTGTGAGCACGCTTTCCAAACCCTGAAGGCTAGACTTACATCCGACGCCGTTGTTCGTCTACCGGATTTGGATAAGGAATTCGTTCTTCGCACCGATGCATGCGACACAGAACTGGGAGCAGTACTGCTACAGGAGCATGACAAAACGCTTTTCCCTGTCGCATACGGCAGTCGGAAGTTGTCGGCTGCCGAGAAGAACTACTCCGTATCGGAGAGGGAATGTCTCGGAATCATGTTCGGCATATCACGGTTCGAGCGATACCTATATGGACGCAAGTTCATATTGGAGACCGACCACCAACCACTCGCCTATTTGGCGCAGGCAAAGTTGTCCAATGGTCGATTGATGCGATGGTCGCTGTTCTTACAGCAGTACCAGATGCAGATCAGATACGTGAAAGGATCTGAAAACGTAGGCGCAGATTTCATGAGTAGAAGCGCTGGAATGATATAGATCATTCTGGTTAAATTTTCATGTTCATACTCAGTTGAGCATCTAGTTGATTTTGCTGATGTTGTTCTTTATATTGTTGTAACACTTTTGCATTTGTAGTATTTGGAGGGAATAAAATCCTGATTTTATTCTCAAGCGTGGGGGGATGTGACGATTTTACCCCAACCCCTTGTATGTAGGTATAAGTAACTATAACTTGTGATTCTGACTGGCCTTGTACATGTATAAATTGTAGGTCTGCCTGACCCAGCTGTGATGTTTCCAATTGTTCTAAGTTAGCTAATTCCCTTACGTAAGATGGTCTTTGTTAGCTCTCGAGGGGAGAGGAGACTGTGTCCATCGCGGACGGGTGACGTAACCACAT
Organism: Unio delphinus; assembly: GCA_029339505.1. Taxonomy (NCBI): domain Eukaryota; kingdom Metazoa; phylum Mollusca; class Bivalvia; order Unionida; family Unionidae; genus Unio; species Unio delphinus. The sequence continues at coordinate 4,727,219 of JAQISU010000044.1, read as the reverse complement.
CAAAGGACAGGACAGCGCCTAATAAGAAAACTGTAACAATTGATAGACACACAGACAGACATTCGGATGATTGACAGTCAAACAACTGACCAGAGTCGATCGCCATCCAATCAGAATTCGCTGAGGGTGGGCCCTTGATTGGAATCTGCGATAATAACTCATGTTTAGTAAGAATTCATCAGTTGCTACAAGAATTGAGAAGAGAGTAGAACTCCGTTTGGCCAGACGAAAATTGGTGGCAGACTCAGATTTGGAAATCAAGGAAATCTTAAGATAGCTTCAAAGGTCAGTGTGATTTTGTTTGATTTCTGCTTGATACGTCTGCGCAATGGAAGGATTCTCGTATGTATATTCATTTTACTTGTATTGTAGTATGGATAGTTAATTATGATATTAATATTTTGCATCTTTCGTGATGTTCGTTAGTACCTTTGCTTGCAATTGATTATGAAAATTCGTTGCATCTTCTTCATGATATTATTATATTACACCTTATTTTGGGAGGTAAAATGTTGCTCTTTTGTTAGTAATATGTGTGCATATTATTTCATGAATTATTACGTTTACACCCTTTCGAAAGGACGATTTGTATTCGTGAAGAATTGTATTGTTTGCTAGCCGCTATAAGAATTAATATTATAATTCCTTGTGTAGGTATATTATGGTAGACTAGCACTTTGTTTACGTAATGATATATTTTGCCATTGAGTTAACGGATTTCCGTTATTGCAATTTGAATGTGAATATTGTGGATTCGGTACGCTTGTGTAGGACATATATATAAATATATAGATAGTCATATTACTAATAGTAGTAATATTATAATACAATGATATTTGAAATATTTGTATGTATATACTGATAGGGCTCAGTATGTAGATATTTGAATTCTTTGTGAGATTGTGTTGTGGCGCCATTTTGTAAGCGGCGGAAGCGTATGGGAATTTCGATGTGTGCGCATGCGTGACCAAAAATGTCCCGCCTTAAACTGATGGTTCAATTCAGTGACTTAGTGTGAGGTAATATTCATCACCATATGCTAATGCATTATACCTTTCAACAGGAAGCTTTCGGGTGACGTTGAGAGAATTTCAGATGACGTTGAGAGAATTTCGGGTGACGTTGAGAGAATTCCGGGTGACGTTGAGAGAATTCCGGGGGAATTTCGGATGCCGTGGAAAGAATTCCGAGTGAATTTGAGAGATACCGAGTGAATTTCGGGTGACCTCAAGAGATACCGTAGAAGAGGAAACGGAAGTAGAGATAGAAGAGGAAACGGAAGTAGGGATAGAAGAGGAAACGGAAGTAGAGGAATCGGAAGGAGAGAAAGACGAAAGGAGACTTATTTAGATGAGTAACACTCAAGAAGGGAAAATATTCCTCACACTGAAATCAAATGATGATCTAGGGATCATTGGGTCAAGAGTGACATTGATTGCTTAATATCTTTAAAATTTTCATTTATTAAATTGTTGTTTAAATTTCATCTTTGTATTTCTTTTAATTTAACTGTCGGCATTGCTGACTGGGGGCTCGTAGCCATATATAATATATTGTCCAGAAGTAAACATTCTGAAAGCGGACCAGGGGAACTTCCTCATAATTCTGTAAAGTCTATAGGAAGAACCCCACCCCTACTAAACGACACTTCACACTTACACTAAATTTACTCCTGATGTATTCGATGAATTAGATTTACGTACATTATGAATAATGTAGACATACTCTTTAAATTCCGTCAAGTTAACTATCATGTTCTCAGATCCTTGCGATTTGGAGTACGAATAATGAATGTATTTCATTTGAAAACAAAATACAGTATACTCGTAAGCGCTGAAATGTGTATATGCATGCACCAAACTTGCATATCTGGCCATTATAGAATTGTGTAATATTTGTATTTCAAGTACACCTTGTGTCAAGTAACCATGCAGAAATTAGGTGAAGAGCACTAGGACACCTTACCACTGACACATCACTATAATACCGTGATATTTAAACCCCAACTACAACCTTAAATGATGATGCAATGGCATAATGTGGGTACTTCAAAATCACCGAAGCTAATGAAAAGGAGAATTAATGGATACAAACTGGTTATGGCTGCTCGTTTTGGATGCACCGGAGAAGAACAAAAGCCTTGTTTTATTCTGAGAGATGATAAGGTCAATTACACATTGATATGTAGCTGCGGTAGGGCCACTAAATACATGTTTCCGTAAGTATCTTCAAGCAACCATAAACACAAAATGTGAACCGCACCTGAAGCATATCAAGTTTGGATACAAAAAACAATAGCCAAACTTAGAAATACAATGTTGTTTTCACCCAAATAAAACCAAGCGAGCGAGCAATTTACAGAGAGCAGACGTGATGTAGTCTATAATCTGACTCATTAAAGCCAATCAAACCCCCATCTCTCTCTCTCTCTCTCTCTCTCTCTCTCTCTCTCTCTCTCTCTCTCTCTCTCTCTCTCTCTCTCTCTCTCTCTCTCTCACAGAGCGCATTACCTATCAAAAAGTTGGAATTCGCCGACACCGTCTGGTGTGACAGTGACAGTATGACCTCAGATATCATGGATATGTAGGTTGCGAGATTTGTGCAGTCACGTGACTAAGAATACATATGGCCAGATCCAGGTCAAATTTCAGCAACGATGTATCTTCGTCTCAGCTGTCAGCAAATTAAAGACTTAATGAATGCTATGTTCGCGATTTTTTAGAAAATAAATCATATTCCTATCGATTTCATTCAGGTATATTTCGATGAAAGATCGTTTAAGTTTGCTGGGCCGACAATTAAACGGCTACCTCATGCCGACATCAGCCAGTGTCGGCGAAGTCCAACTTTTTGATAGGGAATGCGCTCTGACCCTACACGCCAACATGAATGTCCAAATATCAAAAAATGGGGTGTAAAGGGTCAAAGGAAACTCTCTCTCTCTCTCTCTCTCTCTCTCTCTCTCTCTCTCTCTCTCTCTCTCTCTCTCTCTCTCTGTGTTCACTAAAAGAACACCTTTCTACGGACTTCAAATAGAACGTTCTGAGAAAAATCAAGAAGACCTAGAACTAGCTAATAAAAAAGGGGGGCGGGCATGGCGCAGGGTACCTCATTTCAATTGTTTTGAAGGGGGAGGGGACAGGCAAAACACTACGGGCGGTGCTTGTTAATTTTCGTATATAGGTTTACAGCAATTTTACAGGACATGCAAATTCGGGAGGGGATGCCAAGCCCCCAACCCCCATGATGTCCCTGGCAGGGCAGGGGCTATTCTTAGACAGGTTAGCCGTGCAAGGTCAATATTTGTACACTGACAAACTTTGAAAGATGAGAACGTTTCTTTTGTAGATGTCATGAACGTAAGTAGTAATATGGGTCCGTCTGGCCTCAAGGGAAAATCCAGTCAAAAAGGGCTTGGGCCTGTCTGGCGTCAAGATTTCTAGCGTCAAGGGAAAGTTCAGTCAAAAAGGTCGTAGGCCTGTCTGGCGTCAAAGCATGGTGGGCCTGTCTAGCGTCAAGGTGAATTTAACATGGGAACTATTTGGGTCTATATAGCGTCAAAGGAAATTGAACATAGAGGGTCAATATAGCGTCAAGGGAAATTTAACATGGTGAATATTATTTTTATTTGGGACTGTCTAGCGACAAGGGAAAATGGAGGCAAAGAAAGCTAATATCTTTTCGAGGTATACGAGTGGCCCTGACTAGGGCCGTTATGTGTAATGTTAACATTATATAGTTAACACAGAGGACATCTCACTGATCTTATTCTCTTCCTTAAACTTCTCCTCACTGCTGGACCATAGAGGAGAACTCTCTTTAAACAACCTTGCCTCTCCACAGTCGTCCAATCGGAAGAGAGCAGTATGTGATGCCACCTTCCCTATATAGAGGTACTAGCGTCTGTGCGCAGTCAATCCATGCGACAGAGTTGTCAATCATGTCGGAATCTAGGACGACAATGAATTCGGATGAACCAATAGTGGAGACAGCAAGTAATGGTACAGCAGTGACTACCAAGTCATGACATATCTACATCCAGAAGAAGTTGATTTTAACTGGGATATTGTGGATTTTCTAACTTCACAAGAATTTGTTCCGAACCCATCGTTACCTTCTGCTCTGCTTCTTCTTTTTTACATGCCGATGATTTTAAGCAGAGACAAAAGAAGAATTGGAGCGACTTTTACAACAACAGAATGTAGAAGAACAAGCTTTCTCCTTCAACAGCGGGAAGAAGAAGCAGCAAGAAGGAAACACCAGGAAGAAACAGTAGCTGCAACAGAAGCAGCAGAGAGGGTGAATCCTACAACGTTTTTAGACAAAATTTGATTGAAATCCTAAAACGAGCCTTCCTACGATCCTATTTTAACCAAAAAAAGGCGAACCCTACAACGTTTTCAGACAAAAAATTGATTGAAATCTCCCTACGAAATCATTTTAACTAAAAAAATGAAAACGATTTTTTAATTAATTTTGGTCGCAACTTGTCATCCACCCTCTCTGCTGCTTAGTGATTTCATCACTGGGTTAATAAAAATAATAAAATGATTTTAACCGAATATTTGATCAAGTCTTTAGGACGAAAATCATTTATGATTTCACAAACAGACTAATCGCTAACACCTCTTCTTGTAAATCAATCAGATTATTTGACTGGTCGGTGAGTTTGAAATTAATTCTGGTTAACGAATTATTATGGCATCGCATATAGACAGGATTAATTGGGTTTTCAATAATTAGGAATCCTGGAGGAGCTGTTGGTGCAAATGAATAAAGAATATATCCCTGCTGAGCTTGATTTGATCGTTCGAGATTAATTTGATAGCTTCCTTCGATAACATCACACACTAAATTGAGCGCAATCACCGATGAAATATTCACGTTGAATGGAGCGATATGCCTACCGCCACCGTCTGGGTCATTATTATGTTTGAGGATTTTTATTTCCTGTGATGTTGTTTTTTTCCATGCATCATGAATTATTTTAAAACCAATATCGATGGTGTCACTGAGAAGTTTTTTTAGTTCCGGTACGTTATATCCTGGTAGTTTAAATGTTGGGATATCTTCAACGCGGATTTTATAGTCTGTTGCAAATCTTATTCTCGATGTGGGATTATTGTTATCTAATATACCTCGAATAATTTGTGAATTAAATTTTTCCATATCGTCGATAATTTTGTTACATATTTCTACAACGCTGATAAATTCATCTCGGGTGAGAGAGCCGGATTTAAGAGATATTAACAACAGTGAAAAATCATTATTCATTGCTGTGAAATTTTCAGTGATTTCAGGTTTGATAGCAAAATAATATCCCTGCAATGGTCCACCCTCCGCCCTATGTTCGTATCCTAACCCAAAAAAATCTATGGGTACCCTGTATTCTTTATAACACTTTATTGGATTATCCGGTTTTATCACGTCGGTGATATAATCAGTTTTTTGTGGTTCTGGTAAATCAACGGTTTCCTCCAGAGTTTTACTCTGGGGTGGTAATTCAGGCCATCCTAGTACGGTTCTAATAGAACTTTGATAGATATCTACTACGTATCCTTCTGTGCTTATCTCAATTGCGGATGATAGCGTCGGTTCATGAACTGTTATAGCGATTTTTGACTCTACTCCAGTAATCGATTTTATTCTACGCGCGAATTCATCATTGATTTGTTCGATTTGGTATGACCCTGTTGGTATCGAAACGACGTTCCAGTCTGGGGTTCCGTCGGGTTTATTGTTATTCGCAAACACTAAAGAATTATTGGGTTGTTGACCACCAAATGATTTTGATCTGATATTAGGCCAACTGTGATACATTCGTAGTTTTGCTAGCGCTATCTCCTTCACTGGGACCGGAGAGGGGAAATTCACACTGAATTCTGGATTCGTTGATGTTATTGATATCATGCTTGTTTGTACTGGGTTCGTGTTCTCCACTATTTGTTGAAGTAATTCCTGCGGTGTTGTCATTGTTATTATACTCATGTTGTATTTCTAATTTTGGTATCGAGGAATCATAAATACTGACCATCACTGAGAACTCACAATCTGGTAATGTTGATGTTATTGAGATCATTTTGTTTTTTGGGTTCGTGTTTTCTGATTCCATCGGTGTTGTCATTGTTATTATATTCATGTTGTCGCTCTAATTTCGATATCGCGGAATCAAAAATACTGACCATCGCTGAGAATTCACTATCTGATATAATCGTATTATCGAGTGACGACGATATCATCAATGATAATTGCGAATATGCGGTTGATGCAATATGAAATTGAAGTAAGTAATTCTGCAGTTTACTCTGGCTGCATGATGATATCTTTTTTGCTATCCCGGTTGATATACCCCCGATTGTAGCCACCGCAGAAATGCAAATTGGAACTACGACCGGGGCAATCATTGTAACAGATGCTAGTATTATTCCGGCGCCAGTGAGAACGCTTGACACCGAGTATATAATAACATCAATTGCGGTGATTCTTCGTCGGTATTTTTTTATTTTTATTTGATACTCCTCAGTGAGGGTTTTGAGTCTATTCTGAAATTCTCTGACCTGATCATAGCGACATTGAGTTGATGAAATCATTTTTATTTTAAAAACACTAGCGTTTTCAATTGTGAAATCCTTTCAATTTAGTTATTTACTTAAATCCGCTACGAATTCTACATACCACGTTATTAAAACCCTAACCAAACTTTTATCAGTATATGTTATAGTGAACTTTTCAGTTTTATCCTTGTCGATGATCGTTGAAATCGTATTGTTGACCCCGGATGAACTCGACGATGATATATTAAATTGAGTTAATGGTGTTACTAGTGTTAATCGATAAATACCCTTAACGGTTGCAGTGATATCTAATTTGTTGTTTGCAGGTGTCCACTCAAATGATCCGTGTTGGATTGTATATACTACGTTGTTGGTTTTCTCATGAGGAATTTTTGTTTTTTCAATGATTGTTATCATCCTCGAAAAATCACCTTTGACGGCTTCGATGAAGTTTTTCGTCTCATCGATGGATGTTTTGATATCCGGGAGTTTTAGTTCAATTTTATCCAACGGGGTTCCAATAAATTTATCAATGATATTTCTACGGAATGATGTAAACTGTTTTCCGTTATCCTCAATTCTAGATTGAAGTGTTGCCAGTACAGCCACAAAATTGTTTAACTCATCGTTGAGAGTTTTTAATTGATCTGTAATCGTCGAAACGAGTACACCCGGTTTGAGTTTACCCTGATCGGAAAATAACGCGATAGTATCCTCGATTGCGTTTTCTTGTTTAACCAAAATATCATCCAGAGAAATATTACTGGTTTTCAAATTACCCTGATCCGAAAATAACGCAACGGTGTTCTCGATTGCGTTTCGTTGTTTAACTAAAATATCATCCAGAGAAATATTACTGGATTTCAATTTACCCTGTTTGTCTTGAAATACAACTATTTCATTAGGATCAACATTTGTTAAGTTCAACGTCTCAGCGATTTCATCTTCAATTATTTTTTTTACATCCTTGACAGAATCAGGTGGTGCAGTGCCATCGGGTTTGGGTTTCAAAGATCTCCCCCAAATATCAATCATGTTATTGTAAAACTCTTTCTCTCTCTAAAAAGCGATTGCTAGTGTATTCATTCACGACAACATGTGGTGGTTTTCCGCTTGGGTTACTCAAGGAGTTAGAAATAGCGTCAAGGACATTTAATACTTCGCTGCCACATATTGGTGGGTCATTCATTTGTTGTGTTGGTAGCGTAGAATACCAAGTCTTCATTGGAAGGGTTTTTATATACCGCATAAACTCTTTTGGTGGGGCTAATCCATATGAATCGAAATAAACAATCCCACGTGGATCAATAGCGTATGCAACCCAGTGAGTACCAGGTCCGGTGCTGTTATCGAGATTAATAATACCTGTTTCAGTTTTGTTTGGTTGATGTGGTAATTGATCTTTCATAAAAACACCTCTGAAATTTTTAATCACTAGTTTTTTAGCCGCATCCATTAAATCAAAATTGGACATGGGAACCATAGGTTCCTCAATTAATAAATCGTTCCTGGTAGTCTTAGACCCTTTCCGCTGTACCACGAATACGGGGTTCCTGGTAGTCTTAGACCCAATCCGTGAACGGATCGTCCCTTTTTTTATATCCTTTCCCAGTTGCCTTCTTTAGTGCCATTCCTGCTGCAGTACCAACGGCTCATAATGCTGCCGCTTTAGCCACCGCTGGGGCTGCTGCTGCAATCAATGCTGGAATCGCAGCTAACAACGGAAATATACCGCCTGTTTTAATCATATTTTTGATAGCAGCTGCAGAGAGAGTAATCTGAACACCTTTTTTGGCTGCAAGTGCATCATTGAAATGTTTTATTTGACGAGTTGTCAGCGATAGTTTATTTGCACCACCAGTCATTTGGTTGGGTTTCAACGTGATTGTGGTTCCACATTTTTTAGCTGATTCCGATTGCAATTTTTTGATTTGACCAGGAGTTAACGCAACACTAATAACACTATATGACATTATACATAATTGACTGATTCTAAATCGTTTACAATTTCAATTACATGTTTTCTACTGGGGCATCTACCACTCTCATTCTTCCACCAACACCTTCAAGTAGCATTGATTTATCACTGAGAATGACAGCAACCGCTCTATAATTAGCAATAGCACCACGAGTCACATTAGCTCTAAAGTGTATATCAACGACGGACTGTCTTGTTAAATCGAGATGTTCCAGTGAGAAGTAATAGATTGGATACAGATTTTTAAAATCATATTGTGATATTTGCAAACCAGTATCGACATTTTGATCGCGTGCCATAAATGACAACAGACGATGATAAACTCGTGCAATATGATTTTCTGTGTAATTAAGTTGTATATCCTCGGATGGTTCCTGCTGGCCGTTTATTCTCAGTGAGACGTCTTTCACACCTAATTGATCAAATATCATATGACTGGAGAGTTGATTGCCAACTCGTGTGTTATCCTGTAGCGCTACAAATATATGACGTGGAGCTGAAACACCTTGTTTTGATGCTAGGTTCCAAGTGAATAACCCGTTGATATTTGATTGCTTCACATCTGTACTCACGGTTAGCCAACTCAACAACGACTTTCCTCCTTGGTCCATAAATGATAGTAATCGTTCTTCTGCGGTGATTGCTGGAGTCAACACTGGCATCCACAATGATATTTTTGTTAAATTGACTTTACCGGCATCAGCATTGGGATTTGCAGCATCTGCTGGAATCCTCCAGATTGCGTCATTATCATCACTCTTTCGTACAAGCGATACTGTATGCTTCGCCCCGTAGATAACTTTTCTGACGTTTCTACAGAATCCAAAAATATGATGCAGTGGAATCGCACATGAAAATGATTTACGCCCTACTCCCAACATTGAGTTTCGTGTTGCAGCTCCTAGATTGAAATTAACGTCGTTGTTTATAATCATATTCTCGATATCAGCATCACTATTATCACGTTTTTTTGGTCGTCTTACAACAAATGGATTTACTCCAGCGGTATTCTTACCATCTTTTGCAAACATCATAGAGGGTCCTGCTGATCTTGTATAATCATCAGAATATCTCGCTAACCCGATTATTGTTGTAGCCACATCAACATCGCGATCTATGGACTCAATTTCTTTTCCATCAATGAGATATCTAGCACTCTCAAATAACGCCATAATACCATTATTGACAAAACCGACTTGAGTACCATCTGGATACGGTGCTGGTACAGCAGGAGTATCATCAGCTGTTACAAGTTCTCCTTCTACTTCAATAAACGCTTCACAGGGCAAAAAGTATTTACTGGTATCATGGACTTGAAGTTCAATTCTTGCTCGACTATTTGAGTCTATGGCATGATAGGCGTAATATTGATAATCGCGTACAGAATCATCCTTGCCAACTGGGGCGTCTATATCAAACGCCGGATCATGTGATTTTTTGAACATTTTATTCTATTTATCAGAGTCTAAATCGTGAAATCATAAACGATTTTCATCGACGTAGTTTTTTAAAGCCGCTTCCTGCTATCATATTTGCAATATTGCTTTGGTCGGGAGTTAAAGCCATCGACGCTAATTTTTCGTCTACTGCGTTATTTATAATTCTACTAACACTTGCAGGCATTTCCGCTGTAGATGGTAACGGTTTCTTTTTTCGTAAATCACTTCATGATTTCACTAATGATGTTAATTTATTCTTCGCAGTTGAAAACGCTTTTCCAGCAAGATCTCCAACAGCACCAATACCCTTATCACGAATAACTTCAATTGCTTTCATTCCTAGTTGTTTAGCCAACGGCATCACTTTTGGAGCCATTCTCGCAAATAACCCTGCAATGGTATTGCCTAAACCATCTCCGTAGTATGCTCTATAAACTGGAAACCGTGAATTAACTACGTAGACGGGGGTTGGTTTATCATGATTGTAGTGTATGATCATTATTTGAAATCAGAAACCATTTTTCAATTGGAAACGCTAGCGTTTTTATTCAATCCCGGTGATTAATCACTGTGATAATCCTCCACTAACTCGTCAATGAAATCTCGATATGTGCTGATATCCATGATACCACCCTGAAATAATCGTCTACAGATATCAGCTGCTTCATTAATTATTTCCGGTGAGTTATTTCCAGCTCGGAAACCTCCTACAAGAACTTCTAATCGTGATATATCATTGATAACACTACCAGGACATGAAATCCTTGGATTCTCACTGGAATCTTGCAATCCACTTCCGCTATAACCAGTTGCTTCATCCATTTTTTCTTCTTCATCCATGGATTGTAAATAATCAAGAGAATCATCATCATCAGGTGGTAGTTGTTGTTTTTTAGGAGAGTAGAGTAGTTTCTTTGCAGGTTGCTGTCGCCGCCTTTGCAATTTTGGTGGTTTTTGTTTTTGTTTTTGTTCTTCAAATCGTTTATACACGTCACCCACCGCATTGATATATCCATTGTATGATGGACTATCTGTCTTAATTTGACTTTTTTCAGTTTTGATCTTATAGAATATATCAGCCCAGTGAGTTATATTTCTAACATATTTATGATGTTCTGGTTTCAACATTTTTTTTCTGTTTTCATAAGTCGTAACAACAAGCGCAGGAATATCTGTTAGTTTAGTCTCATCAATTGCTGCTAACCCGGTCTCGGTAAATCTCACGCGTACATCATCAACTGTTCTTTTTGATTCTATTTGTTCTGTTTGTTCAGTTTTCGCTGCTATTTTTTCGAGTTCACCAATAACAGATTTTCCCGTCTCGGGAACATCTCCCAGTATAGCACGCTCTATCCCTTTCGTTGCTGTGGTTACTGGTTTAAACAATTCTTCGGATCCCATAGCAAAATCAGTCTGAAGACTCTGTCGTTGTTGTAGTTTATTCCGTACAGAGTCACGAATTGGTACAAATCTCCTGATCGCATCCAGTCGTTCACGAGCCAATCGGGTTGTTAATGCTTCATTGACCATTATTTGAAATCAGAAACAATTTTTCAATTGCAAAACAATTTTTCAATCCGACCTAACACCATCGGATGGTCATGGAAGTGTTATTTCACTGTGAGACAGCTTCGTTCAATGATGGGGAAAGTCACATAATTGCTATAAATAATAATAATACTGTGACTTTCCCCATTCTATTTTTGATCAATCCGAACCAGCCATCAATTTTTTATTCACTGATTTCAACAGTTTTGATCAAAAAATGCTAAAAAAAAAATTAAAATCTCTATGAGGGACGGTCACAATCAAATAATGATAAATGGTTGGTCAATCAAATAATGATAAATGGTTGGTCAATCAAAATTGTTCATTTTCTTGAATTAACGCCCGTAGGTTTCTAACTTTAGAATTAACCTCCTTTTTCAATTCGTATTCGTACCCCAATTCTTTTCGTATTCGTTCTACGATGGTATACAACGGAGCGAACACACTTACGTCACTGGAAAATGCGAGAGAGTCCTTAATAGAATTCTGAATTCTTTTGATGAGCGCATACTTCTTTGGTAGCATATATTTATTGTTGTTAACTCCGTATTCTATATCCTGAAAATCAGACATGATTTGATCAGGATTTAACCCATCTGATAGTTCAATATCCCAACCTTTCAATTTTGAAATCTCGGATATGATGCTATTCATGTTTTCAGAATTCATTATTCTATAATAATGATATATTTCTAAATGAAAAATATGACGCATTAAACATAACTAAATTGAACTTTTTGTCCCGTCCTTTTTGAAATAGCCGTCTTGGTTATTCCCTCTGCAACATATCGTACTGAGGCTCTACAAATATCGAAGTGCCTACCGGCTTCATTCATTGATTGAAATATTTTTTCTTCGTTAGTTATCGTATTCAAAGATTTCACAGGTCTCGCTTTTTTCGAGTATTTCCCAGTCCCCCCTCGTTCGGTATTCTCACTTTGTGTAACAGCCTGCAGATTTGATAAAGAATTGTTTTTCGGATTAGAATCGATATGATCAATGACAGAATCATCCTCGATCAATCCATGGAAACACTCGTACACGAAACGATGATTGAGATATTTCTTCTTTCCAGCACCAAACATCAAATACCCCATACCATTATCCCACCCAACTGGTTTCTTCAGTCTGCGGTTTCTTACAACACCATCACTGAATGCTTCATAATTTGTGATCACAGGATGTTGTCTGAATTCTTGGTTCATTCGTATACTAAATACTATTTGTCTAATTCATCGTTTGGTTTAATGATAAATCTTTCGATGTAGTCTTGAGGAGTTCTTATGATTTTATCCTTGACTCTGTCAAGGATACTGACTTTGTCAGCGTCAAGAATACTGACTTTGTCAGCGTCAAGAATACTGACTTTGTCAGCGTCAGGGTTAAAATTTCTGATTGATTGTCCATTTTTTATTCTTTTATCATAATAACGCTTCAACTCCCTGTATCGCTTACCACCGCAATTCAAACACAACTGAGATTTTCCCCTAACCCCAACTCCACATCGTATGCACGGTAACGGACCAAGGCTTCCACGACGAAAGCTTTGCATATGATACCCACAGAACTCATTTCTGCATGATTTGTTACACGGGATTACTGATCCAATCATAAGCCACTTGCAGTGATTCATTATATAAAAATCTTTCATTTAAATGCTTGTTTTAATTATAGCATGAAGGAATTAGGGAGAACGCCTTCGAAAAATGCTGATAAGGAGTTTAAGAGATTATTAAAAATCAATCCTAGATTTAATCTCGATAAACCAAAAAAACGTAACAAACGTCCAATAGACGGAAACATGAAAGAGTTTAAGAGATTATTAAAAATCAATCCTAGATTTAATCTCGATAAACCAAAAAAACGTAACAAACGTCCAATAGACGGAAACATGAAAGAGTTTAAGAGATTATTAAAAATCAATCCTAGATTTAATCTCGATAAACCAAAAAAACGTAACAAACGTCCAATAGACGGAAACATGAAAGAGTTTAAGAGATTATTAAAAATCAATCCTAGATTTAATCTCGATAAACCAAAAAAACGTAACAAAATCAATCCTAGATTTAATCTCGATAAACCAAAAAAACGTAACAAACGTCCAATAGACGGAAACATGAAAGAGTTTAAGAGATTATTAAAAATCAATCCTAGATTTAATCTCGATAAACCAAAAAAAACGTCCAAGAGAGATTACCCCTGGAAAGATGCTCAATTCAATCTCGATATAGTTTCTAATACACCAAAGAATACAATTCTTGATAAAGCCATGATTAGTAAAATCAGAGACTGTTTTAATGAATTCAAGCGTGATGGAGCATCTTATTGTTGGTCAACATTTCGAATTGATGGTGTTGTTGATGCTACCATGACTGATGAAAAAGCAGCAGTGATAATTTCACGTGTTGGGGAAAAACGGCATTTTTTCCGAATCAAATTCATTATCAAAGTCGATGGCAAATGGATTATTAAGGATAAATTTGAACCAATCCTCAAGAATAAAAAAGCTGTCATTGTGAGTAGAGATTCCAAACCAGGGATTCTAACCGGCATTGATCAACCATACTACGAAAGATCTTATCCCGTAACAGCAATGGTTTATGGGATATATCCGTTAAATGATAAACCCGATATCGCAAAACTAGCTCCTATGAAATATTCGTCAGGGCTTAATTGTGTAGCAGAACGAATAATAGAACACTTCACAAATGCATCCCGAGGAAATAAACTAACTGATCTGCGACGTAGGAAAATAACCGAGTGGGAACTGACAGTGAAACAGCATGGTGCAAAGATTTCTGATATAGCTAAATTAGAAACATCATTACGATTCCCAATAACCGTTATGACGATAACCGGAGAGGTTTTATACGAACCGAAATATAACAAAAATGGAGCACCAATACAGATTATTGATCATAACAAACACGCGTGGACACCTGCGGTAACAATATTTCCACGAGAACGAACCGTGAAATATATCCCTAAGGAGTTCGTCGGGGATGTTTTCTATGAAGAGAAATTATTTGATGCTATTCATGCGTTGTGTAAGGATGATCCTGTGTCAGTGTGGTTACTTAGAAGTGATGAAGAATTCGATCAATTTGTAAAACCAAATGGTGAATTATATCGCGTTGAAGAATTAGATAACAGAATGAGAAAAATCGCTAGTGATTTTTCACCGGAGAATTCCCATGAAAAACTACTCACGGATAGTTTTACTATTCCATCAGTGGTAGCTCACTTCGCAAGAGAAAAAAACTCATGGCGTCCAACACGAAGTGATTTTCTCGAGGATGTTAAATTGAGTTGCGTCTAATTTGGTCATGGAGGACTGTGGAATACGAAATACTCACATGATGGTATGATTTCAATTGATATATCCGCGTGTTATCCCGGAAGTTTTCTCGGGTATGGGGAATGCGCTGAGTACTTCAAACGATTTGGACACCCCACGCATGAAATGACTCGTGTTGCGATTAATGGACCATTGCCTGATTTTGATTTAACCGGATTCGCTCGTGTGATATCATTTGAATTAGCTACAGGGTTACATCCGTGTAGTTATGTTTGGCTCGGTAGACACCTATCTGAAAAGGCCTGGATGCCAATAGTGCTATTGAGATATATGATTGATTGTGGTATGCTAATATCGTTGATTGTTTCCGAGGCTATTATATGCTATCGAGCTCAGAAAGAAGTTTGGCTACCACAACCAAATCTAGATAGAATAATCAACGAACTACGAAAACAGTTTCCAGATTTCAGTGAAGAAGAAATCATAAATTGGTCTAAGAAGTTATTTGAAATTAAAAAAGAACAAGCAAAAGATCTCGGAAGAAGAATAATCGGTAAATTTACCCAGGGTGGACGATACGATAACGCAAAATATTCTTCGCGGTTGATCATAGATGTCGCTGAATACGATTTTATTGTAGCGGATTTAATGAAACAGGGAAAACTTGTATCCCGTAAGGATGCTTTTCTATCCAATGGTGAGAAATTAGGTACGGTTGTTACCTACTGTGATGGATATAATTCCCAGTACACACATTTGAGAAGTTCAATGTTAGCCTATGCTTCTATTAATCTATTTTCGATGATAAATAGATTTCCTAATACTGCGGTTAGAGTGGCCAGTGATTCGATGTATATACACAATAAGTACAAATCAGCTGTAGCGGCATTCACAGATCCCGAAGAAAATTGGGGGCGTTGGCGATTTAAAAAAGAGATGCTACATGAGTATTGTGAATCCGCAGACGTTGCCATGGATGATAAATATGTTTGTTGTAACCGTATTGAAATTCAATCAGAATTTTCTAATGCACCACCGGTATCTGATCCAGTATGTAGATACAAGACAGTTTATTTAAACGGTTGTGGTGGGTCAGGAAAGACAACTCGTGCAATTGAATTATTTCGTCGTGGAAACGCTAGCGTTTCTAACATGATTGTGCTAACACCGACTCATAGACTCGCCAGAGAGATGATACAGCGAGGGATAAATGCTTGCACTTATCACAGCTTCTTTCGATGGAAGGGTGACAAATGGACTCCTGAGCGTATGGGTGATAAATTCATTCCTGAAATCATAATTTGGGATGAAATATGCACAGTGTCATTAGATGTATTAAAAACATTTCTTGAGTGGTTGTTAACCAAAAACACAAAAGTCGTCATGTGCGGGGATCACGGCCAACCACCACCATTTGTCGGTGCATCTCCACATGAATGGCTAAAGGGTTTTGTAGACTACTATGAAGAAATCACCACTGATTATAGATCACTTGATGAACGATTACGCGAGTTCAAAGCGCTAATTAGATTACAACCGGATAGAATCCAATGCGAAATAGCGCGTGAAGTGATTTCAGAAACCCCAATGAATGATTTCTGGGAAACATGGAGACCAAACGATTTGATCATTGCAAGTAGAAAAATAGTCAGGGACACACTTCAAATGAAGTTATTTGAATTGCATAAAGAAAAATTTGCAACGCTTCCAGTACCCCTTTGTTATAGGCCATCGGATACACGAAAACAGAATATTGAAGTTGATATTCCAGGACAGAGTGAAAAACAAATTCTGGTATTAAATGATATTGTGCTGGTTGATATCGATGTCGTTGAAGATGCATTGCGTGCTAATAAATCCCCGTGGACGCTAGGATACGCAGCAACAATACACTCTTCACAGGGATTGACTATATCGAATACAATTGTTTGGATGGTGGATAATCACATCGAAGGGTCGAATTTTTTCTATCTCGCAGTATCCAGAGTACGAAAAATAAATCAACTTCGAAGAGTTGTCCTCGATGATGAAATCATTGGTGATGATAATGACACAACAATGGATGATATTGATGTTAGCATCATTAATAAAAAAACTCTCCGGTTACAAACAACAGGACAAAAAAAAACAACGAGAATTTGATATTGATGCTAAATTAATAATCACTTTGAAGAAACAACAGAATAATCACTGCGCGAGTTGCAATTGTATAATGCGTTGGCAGTATTCGGATAAGGATCCTCGCCAATTCACCGTAGACAGAAAAAATAACAATCTCGGTCATGTCAGAAATAATGTGATGTTGACTTGTCTTGAGTGCAATAGACGCAACGGTGCTAATTAAGACCATGCGGTGGCAATTGAGTATCCTCGGGAATCACTTGTAGCTGTTGTCGAGTAAAACCCCGCTGAGGGGCAGTTGAATCCAGTTTATAGACTGGAGGTCTACCAGTTGATCGTGTTATACTAGATATCTTATGCGTAGTGACGCTCCAAATAGGATCAGTAGCCCTTTTTCTACCCCCTTCAAGCTCTCCTGGTTCGTATAAGTACCTCACAATGACATTACTACCAAGAATTGGTTGGGGAACGCTAGCGTTTCTAGGGAAATCTTTTTGTGGTTGTACGGGTATTGACTTCTTTTTAATCGCGTTGATAGGTTTCATGTTGATTGTTCTAGTAATCTCGTTATTCAGTGCAGTAATCACAGATGGTAATCTTTTAACCCATTCACTGGATCGCTTTTCTTGAATGAATTCTTTTGCGTATTGATATCCAAATAACCGCTCAGCAATCGTCCGATTAAATCGTTCTACAATGGCCTGATCGCGATGTAGCGCAGTATGCCCTCGTCGTATGGTGACATTATGATGTTTCATTGTAGATAACACTGCACCCTGAAATTCCTTGCCAGGATCAACTTGTAACAGATTTGGCCAACGCAGAGGACCTCGTCGATAAATCCTTTCAAATGCAGAAGCGACTTCAGTGGCTGATTTTGTTTTTAACGGTTCTGCTTCTTTGTATCGACTTGCAATATCAACTACGGTTAGCGCGTATTTGTAACCACGATCATGTGGCAGAAATAGTATATCAGCCTGATGAACTTCATTAGGAGCGGTCACATCAAAATGCGAGAATTGAATTTGTTTAGGCGGTGGTAGATAAATTTGCCATAGTGCCTGTTTGGATAACCAATTAGCCGCAGTGGTTTTTTTCACTTTTGCAGCGCTAGCGAGTTTATTGATTGCAGCGTTACCCCTCCAGTATCCCCTCGGAGAATAATAAATTGATTCCATATTATTAATTACCAGCACCTAACATCAATTTACTTTTCATAGCCGATTTTATCAAAAATGAAGACAATTTTTCTTTGAAGGATTTATCAGGAATAGCATTTAACGCATGAATTAATTTCACATCTGCTAGATGCCTGTGTTGCAGATTGCTGCTTTTATAAGCAACATCATGAAGGTGACAGGCCTTATCAATGGCGTTTATTGGTTCTTCACCGGGGTTGGGTTGATTTTGATTATTGAGTCTGATATCAAGTCTGGTTCCCGGTCCACAGTAGCTATATCCTGGAAGGTGCTTTTCTCCGGGGTACTTTGCCCATGGGGTTCCAGGGAGCTTTGCCAATTTGGCTGCGATATCACCTCCTCGTTTTTTTTTAAATCAGATTTCATAGACACAAATCTAAATTTCTTTGTACCACATTGCACGCATTTACCAGAAAGCGCTGATCGGTTATTTTTAGTTGTAACCGTCGTCACATCATCTGTGCCAGTACGCGTTTTACACTTCACACAATATAGATCCATAATTTATGTATAGAAATATGAATATAATTGATTTTTCAGCGACTAAAACAAGAGAACCAATTAAGCATCATGCAGCGCTACCAAACTCTATCCGGATGATTATAATCGGGCCATCTGGATCCGGTAAAACGCAATTGTTGCTCAATTTAAAAATGAGATGGATGAAGTGGGATAAGTTGTATTTAATTGCCCCTAGCGTAGATGATCAACGATGTTATGAAGTGTTAAAGGATTTTAACGAGAATGCATCAGAAATTAAGGGTGAGAACGCCATTGATTTTATAACCGATATCGATGAAGCACCGAGTATTGATGATATTGATGGAGATATTAACAATTTAGTCGTATACGACGATATAATGTTGGATAAACAAAAGAATCCTGCTAGAATATTTTCCCGTGGGCGTCACAAAAACACTGACGTGATATATGTCACTCAACGCTACACTCAGGTTCCAAAAGTGATCAGAGATAACTGCAATTTATTGTCTGTATTCAACGGAGTTGATACTCATACGCTACGAAATATTTGGCAGACATGGTGTTCTGATATGGACTTCAATCAATTTAGAGATTTCTTTAGTCATGCTCAGTCGACTCCGCACGGATTCGCAACAATAAATTTACATGATCCTCGGACAC
The DNA here is from genome assembly GCA_029339505.1 of Unio delphinus. Classification (NCBI taxonomy): domain Eukaryota; kingdom Metazoa; phylum Mollusca; class Bivalvia; order Unionida; family Unionidae; genus Unio; species Unio delphinus. The sequence goes on along the minus strand of JAQISU010000044.1, from coordinate 4,707,939 downwards.
GATATCGTATCGGACTGGATCAAATATTCGGTTAAAATCATTTTATTATTTTTATTAACCCAGTGATGAAATCACTAAGCAGCAGAGAGGGTGGATGACAACAAGTTGCGACCAAAATTAATTAAAAAATCGTTTTCATTTTTTTAGTTAAAATGATTTCGTAGGGAGATTTCAATCAATTTTTTGTCTGAAAACGTTGTAGGGTTCGCCTTTTTTTGGTTAAAATAGGATCGTAGGAAGGCTCGTTTTAGGATTTCAATCAAATTTTGTCTAAAAACGTTGTAGGATTCACCCTCTCTGCTGCTACAGAGAAGAAAGAAGACCAATGACAGAAATTGAATAGTGAAAATCAAACGGTCCCGACTGTACTTTTAGATATTTTAGCTGAGTTAAGGAGTCTGAAACAAATGTATCAGACTTCTTTATCACGACCGAAGAGAAAAAGACCTTATCGAGATAAACAACCCAATCTAACTGTGACTGCTTCTGCCATACCACCTTTAGTGATTTCTACCAAGTCAATGACAGGAACCACCAGTCCCAAAGTAGGCCTTGGCCGTGGCAAAGGCTTAAGACAGTTAAAGATGGTTATGTCACGTTTCTGAGTTTGTTTTGTTTTAAAGAAACAAAACCCCAACAGTCCTTTTCAGGGCCATTCAGGTCTTTCGAAAATAAATACTATTTCAATTGCCTAATTCAATGAAAACACAAAAGTCCTTTTTTAATACCCATGATGTACGTGTGAATGAATGAGTGTGTGAGTGTAGGTTCTTATTCTATAAAATCAAAACAAAGAGACACTTACGTTTTATTCCGTCTGGTGTATTATGATACAAATGTTAAAATTCAATATCACAACATAACAGAACACAATACTACTTTAAAAAGCTCATAGGCTTCTTCTGTTCACTCTTTCTGTTTTTTCAATTTCTTTACTGTGACAGGTTTTTCTTTTTCTTCTTCCTCCTCCCTTTCATTTCGTCTTCTTTTCTTGTCTTTGTGAACGTGTCGAGCTTCTTAATTGGGGTAGGGTACCTCTTCCTCCTTCTCCTGTTCAGAATTCATCTGCACCTCCTCCTCCTCCTCCTGCTCCTGTTGTAACTTAGGGCAGTCGAAGACCAATGTCCTTTTTCTTTACAATGATAACAGGTATCTTGACTTTTGTTTCTTCTAACACCTGTTTTGTGGTTGTCACGATCTGGACATTCTGTAGCCCAATGTCCTTTCTTCTTACAGATATAGCAAGTATCTTGACTTTTATCTCTAAAGGAGGGATAGTAGTCCGTAGGCTTGTTTGAAGAAAACTTTCGTATGACACCACGCAAAGCTCTGATCAGAAGTTCAATTTGTGTAGGCTCTTCCATCGTTCTGGTCAATGTAAGAGTAAAATGACTACTGACAGGTTAGACACTAATTCTTTATATATGCACGGATCGGACATGAATATATAAGGGTCATGGTCTTAAAAATGTAGTCATTTGAGTTTTTGCAGACACATGAAAAGACCGCATCATGTTGTCGAGAAAGGAGAAGACAGTAAGAGGCAGAAACGTGATGTATCAACGCACAGTAGATGAAGTCTTGGCTCAGATTCATGCTAGTGATTTTGAAGATGACATGAGTGAGTCCGAATCCAAATCCCAGACAATCGACGTCCAAGCAAAGTTCACCACCCTTAGTAAACCCTGAAAAGTACTATCAAATTCGAGAGACGAAAAGCGTTCCTCTCGAAAATTTAGAACTACGGCTTACATGTGCGCTGTAAAGTTTAAAGATTTCAAGTCCAGCATAACTTTGGAGAATACAGAGGGGTTCATTACTGAGGTGTGGAATTCTGTGTTAACTACACTGAAAAAGCAATGTCAAGCCAAAGAAGTTGATCGTTTAAGACTTTCCATTCATCACGACAGTTTGAAGTCCCCTGTTTGGATCGAGTTTAGCAGCCCATCACAATTGACACCTTCCAAAGTCATCGACAAAATTCAACATGTGCAACAATCCAACGACAAGTTTAACATCACTGATGGAAAAGCCACACTGTTCATGACCCATGTTTCTCTTCCCCAGGGGACAAACCCCAAAAAGGTGTTATTAGTCGACAACTTTCGCAACACCAAAACAATCCTCGTCCGAATTAACAATCCTCAAGATCAGATGTGTTTATCCCATGACGTCGTCGTGGGACTAACATATGCCAACAAAAACGACACGGTAGAATGGAAAAGAGACTGGAAAAGTATTCAACAATCGGGCCGAGCCAAACAACGAAGTGAAGCAGAACTCCTGTTACAGCAAGCGGGGATATCCAAAGACAACCTTGCGGAATTCCAGAAATGCAAAAAATTGCAAGACTTATTAGCGCCACGTTACACCTTGAAAGTACAACCTCAAGAAGTGAGTGGTCCTCTTTTGTTTCGAGGCCACGATTTCAAAGATGGAAAATACATTCACGACTACCACCACGATGAGCATTTTGATATCATTACCAGTATCACTGTATTACTGAGATACACTTACTACTTTGAAAAATGTGACTATGGTTATAACAATCGAGAACAACACAAGCATTGTGTCTGGACAAAGGACAAGTACGAGTGCATTGCCCTATTTGTCAGCGCACATTTGTCAGTCCTACCTATTACCAACAACATTTAAAGATGCAAGGTTTGCAGCAGACAAGTACTTGTCAGCTTCTGAAATTGTGCCCTACTTGTGGACAAGGTATACGTACCAGTAATACCAATTTTCACGTTTGTCGAGGGAAGAAACGATGTCACATTTGTCACCAAATTGTAGACTTGGAACACGAATGCTTCATTCAAAAATACCAACCCCAACATGAAGATACCCATAAGTAAGGGAATTTTATCTTTTTTGATTTCGAAGACATGCAAGAGATCAGTATTCACATTCCTAATTTCTGCGTGGCTCACCGAGCGTGCGAGCAGTGCATCCAGGAACCTATCTTTAGTCATTGCCCTCACTGCAGCAAGATTCCTGTAGGACGTGTAAAAATCTTTCGAGGGTCAAACACCTTGGCCAATTTTGTCCAATGGATCTTAAACCCTATCGATGAAACGTGGAGTCCAGAAGACATTAAACGTAACGGAAATTGTCATCATCATGCCGCAGAAATGGCTCACAATTTCTTGGGATAAGATGGGCAATTTCAGCTCAGATACTATGCGGAACAAAGTACCGAACGTCCTAAAGTGACTTTAAAAGGAGCCAAAACCATTTCTATGCAAGTAGGACAAGTACAGTTTAAAGATTCAATGAGTTACTTGGCCATGCCTTTGAGCCGCATGCCAAAAACGTTTGGAATGACATACATGGCCAAAGGTTATTTTCCACACTTTTTCAATACCGAAGTCAATCAATATGTCGTTCTACCCCATTTGCATGAGGCTGACGACTACGATCCAGATAACATGCGCACCGAACAATGAGAAGCTTTCCACACATGGTATCAGAGTGACGCCTCGGATCCCTTCGATTGTCGATCTGACGTGGACATTTTACGACGTTGTTGTGGAAATTTTAAGAATCGTTCGTGGAGTACGGAGAGATCGATCCATTGAAAGACGCTTGTATCATTGCCAAAGCGTGTTCCTTACTGTACCGAAAACGCTTCATGCCCGAAAATACTTTAGCAGTCATCAGTCCTCAAACGACAAACTTTGTCAAACGTCAATACTTGGTCAATGAGCTACGCTGGCTACATTACTTGTGCGACAAGGAAGACAAATGGATCCAACACGCTCGCAACGGAGGAAGCGAAAAGACCATCGGAACATATTTAGTGTATGGTTGGGACTTGGAAAATCCTCAAATCGTGAACGAGTTTAACGGATGCTTATTTCACGGATGTCCCATGTGCTACCCTCAACGTGACACCAAAAATCAGTTTTTACAACATACCATGGAAGACTTGTACCAGATAACATGTCAGCGACGTTTGAAGTTAGAACAGCAAGGATACCAAGTGGTGGAAATGTGGGAACACGAGTACGGTCAGCGTTTGAAAACCGATCCCAAGTTTAAACGCATCGTAGAAAGTTACAAGTTAGTGGACCCCCTGAACCCACGGGATAGATTGTACGGAGGACGAACAAATGCCATCTGTTTGATATACCAAGCGGACGAGGAGAAGGGAGAAAAACTCAAATACTTGGACGTGTGTTCGCTGTGTCCTTACGTATGTAAATATTTTCACTTTCCCGTATTGCACCCGAAATTGATGACGGAACACACTGACTTGGACCACATTCGACAGTACGAAGGATTGATCAAGTGCAAAGTTTTACCTTCCACAGACTTGTATCATTCCGACGTGTCAATACCTACGTTTAGTGGGACCTTAGTGATTGATAGTGACAATGCTGTACCATGTCGCTTAATAAACCAGTTTGGGTTGGAGACAAGCCTAATCCAGTATATAAACCCTCTCTAAAACATAATATTCAAGGATTACCACACGAATTGCAAGAGAAGATCTACAAGGAAGTTTGGCAGGGATTTGCTAAAGAACAATCTCAATTGGTGACTGTAGAACTTTTGTGTCGTGAAATTCACAAGAAGAAAGTGACAAAAATCAACCAACGTGTCAGATTTATCTGGATCAATGGTGTCTTTTTCCACTGTTTCCAATTTAGTTCGTTTACATCTGAAGATTTATTGATCATTCTTAACCGTTACCCTGAATGGCAGTGGTCCGAAATTATACGTTATATTAATCACTTTCGCTTTTGTAGAAGATTTTAAATAGTTCTGTGCAGAATATATACTTATGGTCTTCGACAAAAAAGAAGTATAAAATAGAACTACCATGCCACAACCTTTATCACTGAGAATATTCACACGGTGGAGGATTAAGAACACTTATTGCAAGAACTGTGTCCCATTCATTTGGGTCGACGTGTAGTGTGTGTTTTAGTGACTTGCTTTCTGGGATTTAGTTGACCTGTCGATTCCTTGTGGACACTTTACGAACAATACCTACAACGACAGTATGGAAACTCCTTTAAATGTCCACGAGAGACTCATTCTTTTAAAAGCCTTACGCTTTCATCTGGATACGTTTCGACCTCTACAGGACAAAAAGATTCGTCAACTTTTGCGTATGGAAGTGTACGACGATGTGTGTGTAGCTTGTGCTTTACACCCTCATTAGACAGATGTACGTGACTGGAAAAATTGGGATTTTGAGGTTTGGACAAACGAAGCATCCCATTATGCTCAAGCGTTGTGTTCGTAAAAGCCATCGTCGAGTGAAAAAAACTCACTTTTAAACATGTGTTAGTGACAGTGCCAGAAGAAGAAGAAGAATCTGTCACCCAGGACAATTATTCTTTTTTAGACAGGACTGTCATGGACATTCCCCCACAAAGACCATTCCGAGAGGACACCTATGTGACTGTACCCCATGTAGAGACTATAAGAACATTACACACTACCTCTAGGACACCTTGGTTACCCAAAAGATTGTTTATATTCTACTTTGATCGTCAACATGTGTATTTTATTCCTGTACTTATCCATTTGGCTTTTATGTATTTTTGTCTTTCGTGTTGTTCGAATTTAAACATGAATTGAAATAAACGTGTCCTAAACAAAAGTATAAAAAAAACTCTTGTATTGTCTGTTTTTGTGTCAATAGTATCATACCCTACACTACTATGGCGAAGTCTGCTATTTCTACACCTTCTTCCTTGACATTCAAATCATTAACGAACACTTAGATCATGCTAGTTGGGAGGCCTTGTATCTTCGACATCCTTTTAACATCTTGATTGCTGGACCGAGCGGTTCAATCATAACCGATTTGGTCAAACCTTTGATCGAACATAAACATCATTTGATCGATCGTTCACCTAAATGCATCGTGTGGTGTTACAAAGAGTGGCAATCGGCATACAGCCTCTTACAAGAAAGTCAAGGTGATTCCATTGTGTTTGTGGAAGGCTTTCCTAGAGAAGACGATGAGATTGTGTCTGACCCTAGTCAAACTCATTTGGTCATTTTTGACATGTTAGGAGAAGACGAAGAAGATATTAAACTGTGGTTTACGCGTAAAGGACATCATCGTAACTGCAGTGTCATTTACATTACACAAAATTTGTTTCAACAAAGTAAAGCCCATCTTACCATTAGTCTCAATGCTCATTACGTGGTCTTGTTTAAAAGTCCTAGAGATAAATCGCAAGTGCAAGTCTTAGCCAAATAGTTAGCAACACCTTGGCTGATGCATGCGTACGATGATGTCACTCAAACCCCACACGCATATTTACTCGTGGATTTAAAACCCACCACTCCCGATTATTTGCGATTTTGTACCGATTTGTTTCACGACTGGTGTCAAGACGGAGGACCTGTCATGTACACGTCCTCGTCATCGACATAACAATAACAACAACTAAAAAATCTATAAAAACAAAAACCTCGGTCACTTTGACCTTGTCTCATACATCGTCAACATGACATCCCTTCAGTCCCATCTTCCCATCAAATTGATTTGTGCCTTGTACGGTATCAGTCGCGAAACAAATCCACAAAAACGTGCTCACGTCTTAGAAGCCAGTCTAAAAGAAGTCTTACGATGGTTTACGGTTACAGCACGTCAATTACTGCAAGGCATCATTCACATTCCACATCAAACCAAACGCTTTTTTGACAGAAACAAAGTAGCCTTGATGCAACTGGCTGATCCTCGCAGCGATACTCAAATCGAAAAGTAAATCATTTTGAAACCTGGAGGTAGCGGTTCTCAAGGAGGTGTCATCATTCGTTCCCTTTTAAAATGGGATCCCAATGCTCCCAAAGATCACCCCCCACCCAAAAAAAAGCCAAACGAATCCCTAAGAAAAAGAACAATGGTGTCAAGACCAAAACACAGGAAAAGAAAAGTTCACAGAAAAGAGCTGTCACCCGCAAAAGAGGCAGATTGGCCAGGACGCAACCTTATATTCGTAAACCACGACCTTCAGTACCAGTGACTGCGTTTCCAGTAGCCTCAGGTGCTTCCACTTCTCCGTTTCTGGTGATGCCAGCCAAATCTAATTTGACACCCTTTCTTCCTAATTTGATGAAACATTGGAAATCTGCGTCTCCCAAAGCATCTCCTCCACCGGTGACACCTTCTTCCACATTAGCGGCAGTAGCAGCTGCTCACAAAGTACCTGCCTCCAAAGTCAAAGTCCAAGAAAGATCTGGTATGTTAAAGAGTTTACTGGATTTGTCCAAACAAGAACTGTCCCGATTTAGTCCATTGCGAACCCCTTTACAACGTGTGTTATCTGTCATGAAGTTGATACGATGGACAGATAATCAGTAGCTTCACATTCCAGTATTAAAAAAATCAATTGAGGACAACGACGTGAATCAGTATTTTCTATGCTACTGCTGAACACTCAATGATGCCGCCTCAAAAACATGCACAGCACAACCATCGTCGCTCTTCTGTCCCAAAAGGAAAAGGAAAAAGACAATCTCGTCTTTCAAAACACTTAAAAACCAAACATTGACGTCATCCCCTAAAAACGATGCAGTCGTTTAAAGAAAAAGAAGAGTCACCAAAAAGGAGGTTACTTTGGTGATTTTGGGAAACACATCTTTTCCTTTATGACGATGCGCTTGTAGATAAAATAGGGTGTGTACCAAGTCTTTGACGTCAGTGTATTTCTGGAACAAAGAAGCAAAGATGTCACCTCGCAGAAAATATTCTTATTCACCCCACAAAGGAAAGAAAAGGACAGGACTACCTCCTCGTTTAGTCAAACGCGGAGAGGTGTTGTCCGTCCTGTCCAAAGCCTCTCTACCCATGCCAAAACAAATCATTAAAACGACCTCCAAAGATGTCATCGATACCGTGTGCGAATGTTGCTTGAATGTCTTGAAAGGCACGATACCTTTGTCTCCACACCAGAAAAAATGCTTAGCCAAACATCGACGCGTTCTTTGTCAAAATGGTCCAAAAGAAAATACCCGTCCGTCAAAAGAAAAAGATGTTGGTGAAACGCAGAGGATTTATACCCTCTCTTTTTTCCTTTTTTTTGAAAGCAAAGTGCTGCCAGTTGTGAAACAAGTGATGGGCTGCATTAACCAACCCTATGTCAGAGTGAGAACATTAAAGGACGTGATAGATATTGTCTAAAACGTAAAGTGTTTTTTGGATAATATCTTGACAGAGTGGCCCCATGTCCAAAATGGTTTGGACCAGCTCAAGAAAGCCGAAGAACTGATGAGAAAGGAGCTATTAGAAGAAGTGAAGAAGATAAAAGATAAATGGATTAAGGAGAAAAAGGACAATGAAAACAAAAAGAAAATAGAGGAATTGGAAAGATTAAATAACAATTGGATAAAGATACCAGAGAAGTTTAGAGCTATGGGACATCCTGACTGGAATCCCCAGAACGAAAAGAAGAAGAAAAAGGAACTATAGGTAAAATCAAAAGGTGGTGGAACAACGGCAGAAAAAAGATGAAGTACCCAAAGGCCCTTTTCAGGGCCATTCAAATACCTCTAAAAGATAATTGCTTTCTTTGCCTCCATTTTCCCCTTGTCGCTAGACAGTCCCAAATAAAAATAATATTCACCATGTCAAATTTCCCTTGACGCTATATAGACCTGCTATGTTAAATTTCCTTTGACGCTATATAGACCCAAATAGTTCCCATGTTAAATTCCCCTTGACGCTAGACAGGCCCACCATCCTTTGACACCAGACAGGCCCATGATCTGTTTGATTGGATTTTCCCTTGACGCTAGAAGTCTTGACGCCAGACAGGACTAAGCCCTTTTTGACTGGATTTTTCCTTGACGCCAGATGGACCCATATTACTACTAACGTAATCAGAAAGAAAAAACCAAACTTCACATAACCTAGAAGGTACATTGATAGTAAGACACTGACAAGGGGCCCCGAGTGGCCAAGTGGTCTAAAGCGCTGTCCGTTACGGACCACTGCCATCTCACCTCTGTCTGATTGTGTTCGAGTCTAAGATTCGGCAAATGTTGTTATGTGAGAAAGCTTGCCATTAGCTTCTCGTGGGTCGGTTGTTCTTTCCGGGGTTGTCCGGGTTCTTCCTCCACCATTAATACTGGCCGCCATGTATAGCCTATATTGTGCTGAAAAATGGTGTTAAACCATCAAAAACAAGACACTGACAGCTCAGTGGTATAATCGTTAGAGTTCTAAACAATATTACTAAAATAATTTACATGCATCATTGAGCATCATCTCAGTACCCAACGCTTGTAAAAAAAATACATATAAAATTTAGCTCAACAGATATTATATGTACTTGAAAATGCATAAGATAAAGTTGTATGCGTTGCAATATCTACAGAACAGATAATGTTGGCATACCCCTATGGTAATTTTATGCACTGTGCCTGAAATTTCTTTACATTGTTGTAATTGTGAAAATCGTGTATGATGTCAGCATTCAGTTCGTTAATGAGGCTTCTCATATGTGCTAGAAAAATCGGCCGGAACTAGCCTAAAGTAAACTCATTATAGCTGTTGTTACATTAGGAAACAATTATCTCGTTATAATAAAAAAAATACCAGCTTCTGAGAGCGCAAAGAATGAATTACATAATATGCATATATACAAAAATCGGCTCGTTCATTTTACAATTTACGTTTGAAGTCTAATAAATGAAAACTACCACCAATGGCTAGCAGTTACTTTATAGTTGCACACCTAAAGACCAAGCTGTGCACTATAAACCAAATGACATCTAACAATCAATCATCGCATTTAGGGGCATTGAAAGTTTTTATGAACAATACCTAGACATGCAAAGTCGTTTTTAAAAAGCCAGATTGGCAAAGGAGGAAAACTTGAAAAAATCATTTTTTTTTAAAAATCAAAAACTAAGCAAACATAAAACACTGTTTATCGCAACCTGAATACTGGTACGGGATAAGTTTTAAAAAAAAAAAGATAACAAAAATTAAAGTCGCTAAGTAAGTGAAAAATAAAGCAGCCCACATCACGACAGTGTGAAGGGGTTGGTCTTATTTATAAAGACACACAATGGGAATCTCGTGACACAGTTACAAATATGAACAGTGGCTATATGAGTCGTCATGTATATGCAAATAAAATCGCCCGCATCAGCCAGAACAGCTCTGGATGGTCCCTTGTTCTGTGTGTGATTTGCATAAAAAGCCGAGTGAAATTGGCAACACACCAAACTCCAAGAGAGGAAAAATTACTTCCATGTAGGAAACATATCTGCAGAAATAAATGTGGCCTCCTTCCGTGGGTGGTAAATAGTTTCTTTCCTATGTAATATCCCACAGAGGCACATGCTTATGGTATTGAGATATGTATCTTTCAAAGATCTATGGTAAATGTATCTGTTTCACATATCAGTGGTATTACGGGTAATATATATTTGCTAGGCAAATACATTAGAGATGAAGAATTTTGTTGTTGATAAATCTATTTAACATCGTTTTATTGAATAAGCCAATTACTCAAGACCAATTCATTAACAATCATCTGGAAAAAAAATTGAACTTAATTGAACGCAGACTAGTGGGGATCTTATGGTGGGAACAATCAACAATTGCATGATTTTTTACAACGACTGAACCATCTATGAACTTAATTTTATATTGGAAAATACATCAATTTGGTTATGTAAGAATACAGCTAGACTTAATTATCAGAATTATGAAGAAATTTAATGCTGAATAGAGAGAAGGATGAATAAAGGTTTGCAATATAAAATTACCTATCAATGTAAAGAACATATGTAAACTTTTATTTGACATTGTACACACCAAAGTTAATAGAACATAAACGAAATTAAGAATTCAATGTTTAATAGAATATAAAACAATCTGTGCATTTAAAACGAAATTAAAATCTGAGATGTACAAAGATTGCTAATGCAATCACAAGGAAACTTGTATGCTCTTTTTATCTACTCAGATCACACAGTCATCAAATATATTGAAAACGTAGAAATGATAAAGAAATGGCGTAGTCGAACAGAACGTGTGCGTACTCCGTGCAATGTCAAATATAGTACATAAAAACTGGACAGATGAAAACAGATAGAAAGAATCGGAATTAAAGAGCACTATAAGGAATACAACAGAAAACAAAGAGATGAAGACAGATCACTAAGAGAGTACATGATACAATCCATGAAACAAACTGTCACAAAGGTCGTAGGTTTGCATCGATGGCTAGATACTGATCACGGTCAACCTTTGGAGACACATCTGAGCCAATTCTGAAAATAACCAGAGTGCTTAAATTATGTTTGATCTTAAACAGAAGAGAAGTTGTTTCCAAGAGTCAAATATGACATATAGACAAATACAGCAGAGAGTGCAAACATGCTTTTAGATGAAGATATGCATGATATATGGGAATAAGTCTATTTGACTCCATTTGTTTTCTAGCTATTTTTCAGTTATGATTTAACGGTGATCTCGTGTATGTTCCTTTTTGCTATTGATTCATTTAAGTTTCTTTCGTACTTCTGTATTTCTGATACCGTTCTGGGTACTGTTCCATGATAGATGCATCTAGTTGGTCTTTGATAAATCCTAAATATTTTCCCATCTGTAACGTAACAAATGTCTTCTCTGTTTAAATAACCAAACAGAGGCTAATGATGGTATGTATTTTTAAATCAAAGGACTTAAAGAGCTTAACTATGAAGTTGGTAATATGGTTGATATGCAATGTCATATAGTAACTAGTATCGCAAATATTGATAGTACAGAACAAATCTTAAAACAAAATGCAATCACATTTAATAGACTATTTAGATAATGTGATTATTGAGTTCTTTAGACTTTGGACGCAAATATGCGAAATGCATGCATATAGATTGGTATCATTAAGCATATATATAACATTATTAAATAGTGCAGTCCCATCGATTCCAATAACACTCAGAAACTGTTTTAATATTTTTAACTAAAGATAATACCAAGAAGATTCGGATCATTTTAGTTCTAATAATGCATTAATAAAAGGGAATAGCTAGCAAACAAATCACTAGATCATCGTTTCGACAAAGAATATGAAATTGTAACAAGACTAAACAGACTTAAATCAAAAGACATTTACAGGAATTAACTTAAGAATATTTTATCGAATCTCCAACAACTCGAACATCCACTATAACTAATGAGCTGTATGATAGATCAAACAAAACATGGAGACAGATTGAACGGCAGATAAATAACTTCAATATTCGATCGACCATCATTTACAATTAGAAAACCAATACAAGTTTTCTTTGAACACTGTTGACCTGATAATGTTGTAGATTTGCTTTCTTATTTATGTTCGCCTAATAATTTTAGATTATTTTGTATCGTGATTTTGAAGTACAAAAATTATAATATTCTGTCATCACCATTTAAATTATTGTTTTAAATAAACCGTTTGTTTCAATAATAAATTAAAGCAAGTGACAGGATCATCCCACTGAAAATCATGTAACGACCAATGTGGTCCACTTATGAATTTTTCTTTTTTTATGCAGTACTAAGAAAAAAAGGCCAGCAATAACTAGGTAGCTAATCGAAAAGTTTGCGTTTTAATTCATCATTCACTTTTATTTTAGTGTTCTTCTTGAGACATCATACACCAAAACGTCTTCACTATTTTAAATTTCACCACATGGTCAAAAGTGTTATCAGCCATCTTCTAAAGTCTATTTCTTGGAAGAAAAGAAATACGTCCAATATGAATAAGAACTATGTCACTGGAATCGACATGACAATTATTAATCTGTCAATGTCGATTCGGTGTGACAAATATTTGTCAAGCGCAATGATTAACCAATCAAAGGATATCAGTCGTCATACCATGGCATTTCACGAGACTTTGAAGACATAAAAAGGGGAGCAAGTCAAGGAAGATAACTCACTGCTTATTGTGAAACGTTGGAGACATTTATTCGGGGTGGGGAGACAAATTTGTGTGGAGTTATTTGCCAGTAAGCTGGTTCTGGAAAACATACTTTGTGTCATTACGTGAAACTACGCATCCATTTATGAAATATATGCAATTAGCGTAAAATTCCTTACTAAATATAGTTTATAGAATATAGTTCAGGAAGGTTAGTGGCTGACTTAACGTAATTAAACCAGAGATATTGCTCACCCATTACACACCAAGCGACTTAGTGTTGGAGCTGAGGGAGATGACGACCGGGTACGCGCTAGAAACGTACAGAAAAAAGTCATTTTGTTCGAGAGCAGTAGTCCCGTGGTTCAGTATACTGCATTTGCCACCGTAAGAGGAAGAACGTTTTATACATTATTTTTTCCTCAATGCTTGGGCTTACCTGGGGTGACAGAGTTATCTGCTGTGCATTCCAAAGATCAGCGATTTCATACTGCATACTGCACAACCTCGGAAAATCGTCGCTTAAAAGAAGCCAAATTACCCTTTCCTCATTTTCAACTCATCTTGGGCATAACTTAAACCATCTAACTGTAAACACACCTAATTTAAGAAACGTCCCGGATGTTTAGCACCAACTGCTAATTTTTAAGTTGGGGTGGGGTGGGGGGTGCTCCGACTCATCCCTCGCTGCAAATAATAATTGCGAAGACACATATATATCTGTAATATTGACTCCTCGTGTATGTAAATAAAGAAAGCGTGTTATCGTTATATAGGTAAGGGTATCGTTTGGCTGATACAGTTTTAGTGAAACAATCTCTAGATAATTTAGTGTCGGTAGCATCATCTCGAAGACTGTAGCTGGTGATATGTTAGGGATTGTACGGCAGTGCGAAACGTCAAAGTCGGAAATCAGCACGGCTGGGTAGAGGTCAGAAAGACATCCTAGATTACCAATTCATCATACAAGTATAATGAACGACAACATAATGAAAAGGGCTGTTGTTGTTGTTGTAGTGTTTAAAGCCATTTTCAGCACAATATAGGCTATACATGGCGGCCTGAAAAACTGTGGTGAAGAAAAAACCTTGGAAAACCCGGTGAAGAATCACCAACCCATGTGAAGCTACTGGCAATCGTTTTCACGTACCAACGTTAGCCGAACGTGAGACTCGAACACACACAGGCAGAGGTAAGATGGCAGTGATCCGGAACGGTGAGCACTGTAGACCACTTGGCCACTTGGGACACCTAAAAAGGATGGTAACACTCAATATTATATAAAATTTATATATTTACAATACGCAAAGTAAATAACTACGATGTAATTTAAATTTGTCAATACTATGACCATTATGTAATACCAGTCTTATCGTGTGCTGCTCTGGCATCGTAACCAGAGAAAATACGATCATGTTCAGTTTCAATAGCACAATCGGCTTAAAAAGACAACCACACATTAACAATCAGATGTCAATTTATATCTAAAAGCTTCGAGCTTGTCGTGTTATGATGCACGTGCTTGATAGTCGTGTTAGATAGCACGTGCTAAATAAGGTTTATTATGCTCCCATTGCTTAATATTTACGCGCACGTAACTGACTTCACAATATTTTAAATAATCAAAGAATCTATAGGCTAACGTTAGGGAAACAATAATGTTGGGACCATGTGCAGAATATCATATTTTAATGTTGTTAACTGAAGCCTATCGGGTTCATTTTGTTCAGTAAATTAGATTATTTTAATGTCTTGACCGAATAAATATTGGGATTAATGTATGATTCTACTCACTATCGAGAACACCACAAATCCCATGGACTAGTTAGGTATTGGATCCTTGGGATAAAAAGAAGCTGATTTAAGGGAAATGCGATATAAGTGGGCATGTACTTCATTTGACAAAACTTACTATCATCGCTATACTGTTTAATAGTGTGTGGCATCTTCCAGTGAAAGAGAATGATATCTAGGGATACCAAATTAATAAAACTTGGTCCGAAACTAACTTGAACATGATTACCACCATTTTCTTGCTTGTTCCTGAAATATGAAATAAGGATATTGACAGTACAAACAGCCTTGGTAGGTAGAACATTGTATTAATAAATACGTAATGTCAGCGACTGAAGACAAAGATGTGTAACAATCTATCAGATATCACACACACACACACACACACACACGCACACACACACACACACACACACACGCACGCACACAAACACATGCATACGATTATGTTCATAAACTTTGCTTTATATTTCTAAATGTTTCTGTATAGGTAGAGGACAGCGCGACGGTTTGCACCCAGATGGGACGATTTGTGTACATTTCTACACCTGCGACGGTTTGCACCCAGATGGGACGATTTGTGTACATTTCTACACCTGTTATCGAGCCGCATCATCTGTCCAACTGGGACACAGTTTAAACCGAGACAGAAGTTACTGTGACTGGCCCTACACAATGCCAATTGCTAGAAGTGTGAAATAACAAATTCTGTTAAATTGATTTCGAGCTTACTTTTATATATATATATATATATATATATATATATATATATATATACATACATACATACATACATACATACATACATACATACATACATACATACATAGAGACAGACAGAGAGACAGAGGCAGAGAGACAAAAACAGAGATTAAGAGATGTACGGTTCAACGGATTTCGTCAAAAGTGTTAACACGAGAGCCTGTAAAATACAGAAAGCTTCTTTGTTGGGAACTATTATCTGCTTGGTTTAGGAGTGGACGAAAAATCAGGTTCTATTAAACGAATACATATGTATCTCAGTTTTATGTAAACTGAAGTAAACTTTGTAACATGCACGCATTTACCGAGACTTGGGCATAAAACGGTATGCATTGAAGATTAACACAGTGATGATTAATGTTTATTTTGTAATGTCAAAATTTGCCATATCATCCTGTCAGCTAACTATAAAGACGTAAGTTCTGAATTAACTAAGACTAACTTATGTCATTGGATACTGAACGGCTTGCACAATTTTACATTCTGCACAAATACAAAATGAATAATCAATGTATCTGAAATTCTCAACCCTGAAGGGGGTACTAACAGCTTGTTACATAAAACACGTTGTAGATCGAATATTGCCGTTGAACAAACGGCTTAACATTATCCCTAATCAAACCTACTTGGAATCCATGTAATCTCTATTGGACCACCTGATCCATGTTATCAAGGTCCAATCAATAGGGTTTCTACCTGTGGGTGCCAAGATCGATTACTCAAATATGTGGTTAACTTATCCGACATAAATTCATTTTTTTCGCACATATTAAAGCAATATGAAAACGAATATACGTATTTATTACATAGAAATCAAGTCATT
Organism: Unio delphinus; assembly: GCA_029339505.1. Lineage (NCBI taxonomy): Eukaryota > Metazoa > Mollusca > Bivalvia > Unionida > Unionidae > Unio > Unio delphinus. The sequence goes on along the minus strand of JAQISU010000044.1, from coordinate 4,691,667 downwards.
CATTAATTAATTATAATTAAAGAAGTGGTAACGCTTTTGCTTTGCGCCGCCCTAGTCCCATGTTAAATCTTGTGGACCAAGAAAGTATACGTACTTTAGACATTTTCTCCACCAGCGTTTATTGTATTCCTTTTGGAAAAAGGATTCAACATGGAGACCTTTTCAAAATCTTTATAATATTGATATTCACTGGTATCTGAAATATAAGTATGCCGACTCTGATAATACCATTCTTTCAATCTTTGTTTGATTTGATGGGGACAATTATTCAGAGATGCGTGTATTGGTTAAGGGTAGTTTACGGTAGATAACAAAGCAAAGCGAAAAGGATGTTTTTGAGCCATAAATAGGGGGGTACCATAAAGCAAAAAAAAGATGATTTTTAAAACATAAAAAAATATCGGAGAAGCATACACGTTTTAATATTATTTACTATCTTTTTTTATTTAATTTAGGGTCTGTCAAAATTTTAATAAATTTGCCGATCTTCTCTTGTTCAATCTTTCCTTGTTCTTTTTGTTCAATCTGCTCAATCTGTTCATCTATCTCGTTCTGTCTAGATTTTAGTCTATTTTTTTTTTTTTTCTTTTTTAACTCAATATTTTTAATTGTCTCATTTATAATATTTTTAACTTCATTGTATTCTTTTTTAATAGTATTAAGTTCTTCAAGTTTAGCATATCTTTTTTCTTGCATATTTTGTATATCCTCGGTAAGATTTTTTCCTGCTGTTATTCCAGCTATGCCAACAGGATACCTCGGATTTTTTCCGTAATAGTTCCAGATCTTATATAATCGTGTTAAACCAATTTCATGTTTTTAAGCGATTTCAATTACAGGCATTTTTCCTCGTAGATCGACTTTTTTTTCTCATCTGAAATAGATAAATACTTTGCTTTGTTGGCATGATAATCAAATATTATACAAGCAAATATATAAAAAAATAATAGTGAAAAATAAATGTAAAAATAATCATGGAGATTGCTTTGCTTCACAAATTAATGTCTGGTACAACCTGAATTACTATAGAACAATCTAAACATGAAATAAGGTTCAAGATTACTTTACAGATGAAATACAGTGCCAGTATTAATCTAACTAAATTTTCTTCTTTTTCTGCGACTTTTTGCAAGTAGTAGTATTCAGATATTATAACCAAATATAAACGATAATTTTGGGGGAAAATTCAAAACAATAAAGTAATAAATAAAAATATGTAAAATAATCATGGTGCTTGCTTTTATTTCACAAATTATTACTTTGTTCAGCCTGAATTACTACAGAACAACCAGAAATTGAATTAAGAGGCTAGATCACATTTCAGATGAAATAAAGCATAATCCAGCAATTTAACTATCTCATATGATAATTTGTTATATTTATTTAACAATATTATATTTTATGTTTATTATTTTTTTTTATTAACATTTGATATGATTTTTTGTCATTATTAATGTTTACAATTTCTCATTACCATTACTTGTTTTATAAAATATTAAAGACAATTTCTATGATTACTGATTATCTATGATTACTGGGTTTTGTTAGTGATCATATTTATTGTTATTGCAAAATTCTGTTCATCAAGTTGACCTTTTTTTAATAACCACGAGCATGCATTTATACCTTTCATGATAGTTTCACTATTGCATTTATCGAACTTTGTAAGAGATAAAATATGACCGAACTCATTAATTTTTTCTCTTATTTTGGTTTTATAATGAATGTCAATAAATTCGTCAATCAATTCCTTGTATATTCCTTTGTCCATAATTCCCTCCATGAACAATTTTTTTTACATATATCCGAGGCCTCATTAAATATTTCAGGTGAACTATTCCCTGCTCGAATCGATCCATCAAGTATTTCAAGCCGTTCAACATACCTTTTATGATTTCATCTGGGCAGTTTTCATCAGCATTATATCCTTTTCCTGTAACAGGTAGATCTTCCACGTTGATGAATTTAACTTCTGTCTCAAACTGAGGTGCTTCAAACTGTGTCTTTTCAAACTTCGGCGTAGATTCTGCTTCTATTTCAAACTGTATTTTTCAAACTGTGACGTAGATTCTGTCTCAAACTGTGACTTTTCAAACTGTGGATTTCCAAAATGAGGGTTGAGATTCTGTCTCAAACTCTGCTTCTATTTCAAACTGTGGTTTTCCAAACTGAGGTGTTTTAAATTCTGCTTCTATTTCAAACTGTGGCTTTCCGAACTGTGGTCGAGATTCTGTCTCAATTTCAAACTGTGGTTTTCCAAACTGCGGCTTTTTAAATCGTGGTTCAATTATCGGTGACTGGGTTCTTAAATAGTTTACATTATGTTTGAAATTACTATAATCCGCTTCTAATTTTGGTTTTATTCTTTTTACGTTTTCATGTGCAGTAAATACTAGCCTCGTCCATTGATCAGCATTTATGTTTGATGGAGTTTTTAAGTAGTCGTTACTTTCATTGTAATTAAATGCTAAACTGACTGCATCGTGGTATTTTTTTTTTTAACCTAATGTTGATTAGTAATACCATCACGAAGTTCAGGTGTAGCCTTTTTGTAAGATGGAGGTTTTGGTTCAGCAGGTTCACTTACATGAATCAAAGGTATCTGGTGTGGTTGTGGCCGTGGTTGTTGCTGTGGTTGTGGCTGTGGTTGTTGCTGTTGTAGTTGCAATGGTTGCTGCTGTTCAACGATTCTATTGAAAAGATTTTCTGTTGTCTGAGCAGATTTTTGCAATATAGAAAGAATAGTCTGCTTTTTTAACTCCTCGGTGGAATCTCCAAGCAAAGCTGTGGTAATTGGTTTATATTTTTTCCTCTTGCTTGGTAACAAAATCAACATGAGTATCTTGGCGTTGTTGAAGTTATTCTCGAAGTGAATCTCTCAAGGGAATATATTTTTGGATAGCTTCCTGACGTTCTCGAAATATTCATGTTGAATGAGCTTCTCCGATATTTGCCATTTATTACTATTTAGCTAGCATTTAATAGATGAAGGTCCTATTTGCTTTTATTAATCAGTATTTAATAGATTAAGGTACTATTTTGCTTTAATTTTATTAACATTTTACTTGTAAAAATACTGTATTGTTTATAAAAGATCCTATTAAGCTGTATTCAAATTTAACCATATAAAGGTCCTGTTAACCAGTATGAGGCATACAAAGGTCATGTTAATTTAGCTATAAGAAAAGGTCCTGTTAACCAGTAAATTTATGAAAATGCTTTAAGAGCCGCACTATTTTTAATCTTGCGCAATTTTTTAAATGATAAAAAAATTATTAGTTCCTCCTCAATAAAACCTTTACCATGATGATATTTATTAGATAATTTCTTTCTAGCTTGTTCATCACGTGATAAAGGTCGTATCGACGATTTATTTGAAAATCCAGGTCTGAATTTATCAAACATAAACTTAACTGTAAAATCACCGCATATTACTGCCTTAGTTTTTAAGCAAGGCTGTTTATCCACAATGATGCTTCTTGCTATCATTATTATTAAAAATATATTTAAATTGGTTTAAAATGCTTCTTGTTGAAGGTTTTAAAATGTACATAAATTAATTTGTTAACATTTTGTTGCCGTTTTTGTTGAAAAGTGTCCATGTGCTAACGTACTTACTCCATCTCGACAATATCCTCTATCGTCAAAGTTATTTAATTCAGTTTTTGTAATTTGATCTGTGAAAATTACATGATTGTAAGATCTAAATCCGTAGGTTGTTATTGTAGGTAGCGCAATTCCAGGTGATCTTAATAATGCTGACAGATAATCGTTGAATTTTAACTTGTTTTAACGAAAGTGTTATTAATACCTTTTGCTTTCTTTGCAACATTACCAGAATCAGCTAAAACAGAGTACATCTTAGATCGTAGGCCAACAAATTTTACTACTGGTGTAAATGAAAATTCATCTTTCATATTTCCAATTACTTTCTTGTTTGTATGATCATGGAATTCTCCCTTAACGTGAGATAGATCGAATAGCTCTCGATGATTATATATGTCCTGATAAAGATCACTGTTACAATTTTCTCCAGGAACTTTACATACGAGCGAGTCTGTGTCTGTAAATAACAATCTTGCATCTGGACATTTCTGTTTGATAAATTCGTAATGAAAACCGTACATCATATATTTTGATAGATCCAAAACTGCTGCACCGATGTAGGCAGGTTTGTTTAGTATTAACTTAGATTGTTTCTTTGTGATCAATGAAAGTTTTTTAATGATTGATTTTTCGCTATCAAATAAATTTGATTTAACTAATTTGTTTCGCCGAATAACATCGTTAACGATCTCAATATTTACTCGCTTTCGTGTATTTTCCATAGTTTTGCCGAATACTGAGTTGTTCATGAGCTTAAAGAAATCCTTTTCAAAGTCAGTTGTTGCAGTCTTTCTTCGCGAGGTATTTGCATCGATGTATGGTTTAATCCACGGTGAGTGATTAAATTGTAGTACACGATGAATGTTGGTTAATTACAATCCTGCGTCAATTGCTTGTTTCATCACTGAATAATAACAAATATAACCTCGTTTTGGTAACAAATTTGGAATTAATTTATTAACTAAAATGTTATTCGTGGTTCTCAGTGCTAGTTGTTCCTGTGATAACATATAATCGGTAACTATCATTCTCGTTGCTAGATACGGATAATCATTATGCAGATCATGTAAATGTTGTTTATAGTCAACATCAAACTCGACAAAATAGCTAACATTGGGATCCATATCGTTAAATTTTTCTTCACAAAGTTCTATTTCAGATTTCCAGTTTGATGATGTTGTAAGAAATTCGTTTTCAGTGATCCACTTGAATCCACCGTACGGCATTGGGAAACACATTGCTCTACCATATAAGTTGTTATACATCTACATGTCCTGATCGGTTAGAAGTTCAAGTTTGATACGTGTCATTTTCAATAGAGCATCCCAAGATGGATCTGACGCAGAAACGTTATGTGCAAGAATCAAGTCCGTAATTTCGCATTGATGTTTTTCTGAACTGTTGAAAGATGTCAGACAGCAACAATACGATAACAGTTAAATACAGATCATGATAATCACCAAAGTTTTTACAATTAAATTTTTCCCAAGTATCTATCGCGTGTTGGTATTCTTCATTTGTAATATGCTTATCATACAAAGACGAATAAAATTTATCAAGATGTGGTAAACAGTGTTACGTGCTTAGGCTCGAATAAGCAGTAACACAGAAAGAGTGAAAACTAACAAGCTTGTAAAACTTTAACAATCAATTTATTAAGTACAAATATTTTTATAAGGGAATATAAATAAACTTACGGTTTTAGAGAATCAAGTCCAAAAATAATCCAATATAGAATTCACAAAAATAATCCACTAATGGAATTGCAAGAGTCCTGATAAATAAATGTCCTAATAGTTCCTGGTTCGAATCTTGACGATGTAATCCAATATGGACGACGATGTAACGTGATGAAGTCAGTGTTAGTCTTATAGCATTCCAAATGAAAATCTATGAGCACATGTTCTTTTGCAGATAAATAAAATAATTCCTCTTGCTCCAAACAATTTGAAATAATTTACATTCAGAATATAACACATACATCTTTGTAGACCAAAGACCAGACTAAAACTGACTTTTATCTCACAGTACAATAATTTAAATGCCCGTTTCTCGTAAACAAGAGGGATCATATGATTTTCCAGAAGGTCACAGAAAGAACGTACGATCATAAAAACACGTACGCATGGAATAATCTAGATGAAAATCAGCCACCTCTCACCCCCAAGAACTAAAAATAAAAAGTTGTCCTTGAAATTAACCAAACGTTTTAAAGGCTTATTTACCAGCTTAGAAACAAGGCCAGTTAATGAGGCCACGCATGTTATTTACAAATAGAGTCCTGGTCAGCCTGAATTGTCCAGAATAGATATCTCCCAATTAATGAATTTTATCATCTAACGAGAAAGCATTAATTCCACTTGGACATAAAATCTGATTTTGTTTTTCTATCTTTGATATTTCTTTCACTGGAGTTGGATAACTGATCCCAGTCATGTTTATCCTACATTGGTATGGGGTATAATTACTCATTCTGTCAACGTGATTGTGTACTGGAAACAGCGCAGACAACAACGATCATAGTACACATTTTTCATCTGAATTTTTTACGTTGATACACGATTTTGTTTAACTGATTTTATCTGGAAGCTTTTTATAAGATCCGCCTTTACTAATTTGAAATTCGTGTGCAGCGACTTTAATAAAATTGATTTTATCAATAACCCACCCATAACCATATGAAGTAAACTTTTCAACAACTTTCGATATTTCTTGAAATAGCTCCTTAGCTAGATCTTTAAGATCGGTAGTTACTAAAACAATCTTTGTTGTTGATTCCAAGGACATTACGAAGCTTTGTTATAAACATATTTCTATTTTTACTTGGGTCATACGGTGTGCACGAGATTTTTTACACGTAAATTTGTTCTAAAGATTCTGGAAGATCATGTGACCCCTTCCTTGTTTACGTAAAACCAAGTATATAAATTATGTTTTGGAGCGAACTATTTAGTAGAAGTTTGGCTGTTAGAATATTAAGTTGTATTGTTTTGAGTTATTTTAAATTACTGTACTGGAATTTATTTCAATTCGTTTGGATCATGAGGATTTATTTTGTTATTTATCTGGAAAATAATTGTGCTCATTGAATTTCATAAGACCAGAACTGACTTCATCACGTGACATCGTCTTCCATCTAGGATGCTTCACTAAGATTCGAACTGGGAATTATTAGGACATTTTATTACCAGGACTTTTGCAATTTCACTAGTGGATTATATTTTTAATTATATTTGGATTAATTTTGGAATTGATTCTTAAAACCGTAAGTTTATTTTTCTTTTCTGGATAATATTTGTGCTCAATAAATTGTTTATTAAGAATTTACAAGCTTGCTATATTCACTTTTTCTATGTTACTGTTTATTCGAGCCTAAGCACGCAACACAGTACAGGCTGATTTAGTAATAATTAAGGAATAGTTTCTGTGATGATTTTTATTAGATCGTTTGCGATAAAACGATTATATTTTTCTGCTCGCGGGATAAATTTAATATATTTAGAAAGACCACCAAATCCTTCATCGATGACATATCCGCTTTGAGAAATCTGTTTATGTACTTCACGCTTTTTTCTTAAAACTGTTAATCTCTCAACAAGATCAGATACTGTGTATTTGATCTTGGCCAGTCAGGTTTTGTTCTAGTTAAAGTATAGTACTCATCTACAAGTTCTCGTGCATATATATGTCTTGACTTTTTCTCAGTCTTTGAGGAAAGTTGAATCTTGGGCTGATCCATTTTACTCGCTGACATTATATATATATATATATATATATATATATATATATATATATATATATATATATATATATATATATATATATATATGTTTAATCATATCTTTAATTGGAAATTCAAATTACGATTAAAATTGGATATAAGATAGGTTAAAAATATAAATTTTATAAAAGATGGTTAAAACGGAATGATTAAACAAATGAATAAAATTGAATTATATATATATATATATATATATATATATATATATATATATATATATATATATATATATATATATATATATATTATCTTCATAATATATATATATATATATATATATATATATATATATATATATATATATATATATATATATATATATATGTATGTATAATGTTATACAATTTATCATCGTGCAAGTGGCTGCTCAAAGGATCTCATCAGCAATGTAATAAAAACTGTTTTGGTGAATATTGCGGAGTTCACGCGTTTTTGTTACGAAGAAGTACTGCAGCAGGAACCTCTCCTTGTATTCAGTGTAACGTTGGAGTACGAGGTAAAATTCCGTTATGTGATGATTGCGGAAGACGAGGAGCATATCGTTCAATATTAACATATTATCGAAATAGGAAAAATTCGCATCATGTTCTCCTGGAAAAACCACCTTCGTTGGAGTATTTTCTGAGTTGCTATAAGCCACGATCTGTTGTTGTTGTTTAACTAAATTAAATAAAAAGGTAAATAACATTGAAACGTGTATGCTTCTCCGATATTTTTTTTCTTCATGTTTTAAAAATCAATTTTTTTCTTTATGATACCCCCCTTTTTATGGCTCAAAAACAACTTTTTTGCTTTGTTTAGTGGCCCAAAACCCGCTTTGGTACTATTTTAATGTTTTTGATACAGTTTTATTGTTGTCTTTGGTATATAAATTTATAAAATTGACATAATTTTTATGTTTTTGGTACCATTTAACGTTTTCATTGTGGTCACTTTTATATATTTTTGTCCTAGATTTTAAAAATTATCTCTGATAGAGATTTTATTAACTCATTTGAGGTTTAATTTTTGGTACCCCCCCCCCTTTTTTTTTTGCCTAAAAATGTCACTGAAAATGGAGGGGTGGAAAATAATTCCCATAGGATTAACATGGAATTGTCCAGAACCCGCTTCTTGATAACTACTACATTGTTTGTCATTAAACAGAATTATAAAGCACCTAATGAAAATCCAACACATATGTATACGTACCCACACCCACAAAATAACGACCAACAGCTACCCGTATTAACACTGTCCAACACTCACACAAACAAACATCTTCACCTAATGACCCGTACCTACATATACCGAGCAACAAATGTCTGATTGACCCTTTTAAAGATTAACGTAGCTGTTACTAGACCACGTCTAAAAGCAATACTAATATTCCAAACTGACACGTAGGCATGGAGAGACTAAACTAATAGGGGATGTTTTATTACAATGCATGACCAAACGTGATATTAAAATGCCAACCCTGAGGAGTATTTCTGGGTAATTTAAAGGGAATTTTGTTAAAAAAAATTACAAATAAAAAAAGTCATATTTTAAAGCAACAACAATAATACGCATTTTTTTAAGATATTAAGCAAACTTGACATTTCTTTATAAGATTGAAAAATAAAAAGGACGAAGTAAATAGTTCTCAGCTTATGGACGAGTATTGTTTTCTGGATTTATGTTTTATTTCCCCAGGGGAGAGTGCATTATTTATATAAAAAAAAAACTGCTTTAATACTTCAGTACTTGTTACTACAGTCATAATGAATGGCACGAAACCTATCACAATATGTCCTCAGCCGATTGAGTTTGCTTAGTTTGACTTCACTGTTAAAATGATGTGTGTGTGTGTAAACGAGGTTTTTCAAAACCAGTGTGTGTGTGTCTGTGTAAACGAGGTTTTTCAAAAACAGTGTGTGTGTGTGTATGTGTGTGGATCGAAGTTAGAACCTACCTCTGTTCTGGCACACTTTCATACTATTTCCGAATTACTGTGTACTCAATATTTTGCATTTAATTCCATGAACAGTCTCAGTATCAAGAGGTAACACGTATTTGTAAATTTGATGAAATAAATTTATGGTTTAAAACACTTTTTTTTACAAAACAAGTTGCAAGAAAATAAAAGTCAGTTGTCGACTTGCAACTTAAAACAGCTATTCTGCAATCTTTCAGAAAAAGGAGTTTTAGAGATTATATACAATTATCATAGCAGATGATCAAACCTGTGCGATATGAGTACCAATAAAATTATATTACAGACGTGATGTGGATAAGTATACAGATTTTTATTTTGATACATTTACTGCACTAATCGAAAATCTCATAAACTTACTAAGTCTATCTGCAACAATTCCTCAAATACAGAAATATAATTTTTTTAACGACATATTGTGACCCGGTATATGAAGTCTTTGAATCATAATTAGCAGTGTGAAAATAAAAAATCAGAGATCATCCAAACCTTTTAACGAGAGAAAACATAATTTAAATTGCAGAAAATGAAAATGTTCGTTGAGAACTGATACCTTGCTGGTTTGTTGGTAACAACTAATAAGATGTCAGTAGATATACATTATTACATAGTTTTCTCTACCGATTTCGGTGTCTCGCATTACAGGTGCTCTTGATCTACGTCCACCAGGCGGACTTTGAAGAGCACAACAACAAAATATATTTACAATTTCGTACATTCATACATACATACATACATACATACATACACACACACACACACACACACACACACACACACACACACACACACACATACATACATACATACATACATACATACATACATACATACATACATACATACATACATACATACATACATACATACATACATTCATGCTGTTATAAGTATGACTTCACGCTTAGTGCTTGTATCAGATTCTAGCAGATTCCAAATAGTAGCAGTGACACCAGAATATTAATCCCAGCATTCTGGATATTTGATACCAGAGACTGTCAACATATTCAGTGCTGCTGTTTATCTTCCCATGGCTAGCTGAGCCTGTATAAAGCACACGTTAGTTAAATTTACATCTCTTATCTCTAACTCTTACTAAAACAAGAGCAGAGTGTTAGAGCAGGCAGTTTTTACTTGGTCTTGGTACTGATAGCAGCACAGGATTCTATAGTTTATGTGAAGATTTTAGATTAAGTTTACATAAATTTGCAGGACCCTTACTTGGTGTTTGTGTGTCCTTTGACCCCCGAACGTAACATTTTGGTGGCGACGGTATGGATTCCAAAAACTCCGTATGAATTACTAAGAAATTTGCAATAAGTTGGAACTGTATGTCAATTTTGAAAGCTGCGAATTCAGCAAATCTGTGTGTGATATTAGCATTGAATGGTTGTACTGTGTATGTAACGTACAGTTTGTCCCTGTGTCAGTTGCTGATCTCGTTGAAGTTGGGGGAACAACGGTTGCTTCGGGACAACCGCGAAGAAGAGTGGCAAAACCGCATTTGATGGGTTTTACAGATAATGAAATTCTGGTGTATGAAGAGGAACTTAACCTTGAGTACATGCAACCACACAAGGAAACAAAGCGAACACCTAGTGCAAAGAAAGCTGAAAGAGAAAAGGAGTTAAGACAAAAAGAGTTCAAAATATGGGAAATGGAAAGAGAGAAATTAAGCTTATAAATGAAGCGTTTAGAAATTGAGTTAGAAAGAGTAAAATGTCAAGAAAACGCGATGGAAAAGATATGTTTAATGCCATTTAAAGTAAAGCTTCGGGCATATGACTATGAACGAGGAGATATTGTGACTTTCTTAGCAGAGTTTGAATCAACTGCAAAACATGCTAAGTTGTCTGACGAGTTGAAAGTATTACAGCTAAGAAATTTTTTGACAGGTGAGGTTAGATATGTGCCAACTCATGCTTTTGACGATTACCTGGAACTCAGAAAAGGACTGATTGATCGCTTTGGAAAGAGACCGCTTGAACATTTCACTGCGTTGAGGCGCATGAGAAGGACAGCACCGAAACCTATCGTGGTCTGATGTCCAGGATCGATCAGCACATAAAGCGTTTCTTGGAGGATCATGACCCTATTGTTTGTCTTCCCGAGAACAAAATATAATCTTGAAAGCCTTGCCACAAAATCAATAGGAGGAACATGGGCTCTAGTCCAGTTTTAGAGGTCGTAGAATGTACAACAGCAATGGCAGAAAAATAAGTTTCGTAAAAATATAAATGTAGGTAATAGCAAGACAAATATTTTGAACTTACAATAGCAAGCGACACTAACATAGACGAATGACCAGTCATAACATCAGAAGAATATGCAGTAATATAGATGCAAGAAATGGGGTACAAAGTTACGTAATACACATCAGTTGGTCAGCCATTTACCGCACAGTTAGCTGTGGTAGATGTCGACACTACGTATTATAAGGGACCAATGCAAGTGGGTCTTGTTTCAAATTTATCCGCCGAAGCCCAATTAGGGATAGATATAATTAGCAAGAAATGGTCATTTCTTGTTAAAATGTCGATGTTACAAGGACTCAACGATGAGAGGACTGTGGAAGTTAGTTACCAAGGTGAGGATGAGAATAAGATTGAAGTTGCCAACAACAGCATCGAGCAAGAAAATACTGACCAGCGTGATGACATTAAAGTTGACAAACTCAGCAATGAATGCATACATTTTGTCGAAACTACAGATTATAGATATTTCACTGCAAGGTATTAGAGATAAGTCCTTTGATATTCGTGAAGTGGCGGAGGACGAGCCATTGACATACTTCTGGGAGAATGATATTTTGCGACGGAAATGGCAATCTGGTGATGCTTCTCGTGGAGAGGAGCAAATAGTGGTAACAGCAGTAATACGAAAAATGATAATGCAGCTGCTTGCACATGATCAACCCCCTGCAGGTCACCTGGATTTTGGGAAAATAAAACAAGATGATTCTCCAATCGTTCTTTTGGCCTGGAATGTTTTCAGATGCAAATATATATTGTATATCGTGTCATGAATGTCAGATGACAGCAAAACGTACTGCACATGAGAAAGCTCCAATGGTTTGCCCACCGCTTATAACAGAACCGTTCTCAAAAACTGCAACAGATATGTCGGACCGTTATCTAGAACGAAGTCTATACACAAATACATTCTGACAGTGGTCGATGATGCAACGAGCGTAGCTAAATCACTGGTTGAACTGTGTAGTCAGTATTTCAAGGGTTTTATTCAAATACAAAAGGGACCAACTTCACTAGCAACTTATTGCAACAGTTGTATGAACTAGTGGGTATCCGTGGAGTAGCAACAACGCCTTATCACCCACAAGCGAATGGAAAAGTAAATTTTTTAACGAGACGTTGAAGTCAATATTGCGGAAATTGTGTACAGAAGACAAGAATGAATGCAATGAGATGTTGCCAGTTTTGTTGTTTTTGCATACCGCGAAACCCACATGAGGAAACTGGATTTGCACCTTTTGAGATGTTGTATGGCTGCTTAGTTAGGGGGCCAATGCAGATTTTGCAAGGATTGTTTTTGTGAGAGTAGGATGTACGGAGGTCACCTGTGGAGCATGTTGTGAAAGTGCGTGAGAGGTTGGCTGACATCAAGGCTCTTGTCAAAGAGAATCTGTTGAATCGCCAAAAGAAAATCACCGCACTGTATGATCTTCACATGAAAACACGAGAATGAGAATTTAGTCCAGGAGATGAAGCCCTTATTATCTTGCCATCAAGTTCATCCAAGATGAAGGCACAATGGCAGGAACCTTATTGCGTGGTCCAAAAGGTAAACGATGTTTACTACCAGGTATCTGTACCTGGTAGGCGCGGTACAGTAACATATTATGTAAATTAACTACGTGGATACAAGCGTACTGTGCTGAAGACAGACGAGAACGATTGTGTGGATATTGATTTTCCTCCAAGAGCAGGTGAAGGATATGCTGCCATTAAACTAAGGGTCAACTTAACGAGAGCATATTATAAATCTTTACAACGAATTTCAGGATATTCTAACAAGGCTTGGTCGAACAAACATCTTAATTGACAGTATCAAGGCAACTGTGGAGACACCAATTAAACAATGATCATATAGTATACCTTTCGCGCAATGGAAAGAGGTGAAGGCAATATTGGATGAAATGCTAGAGCAAGGCCTTAATCGGCCCACAATCAGTCCATGGAGTTCTCCTTGTGCATTAGTTGACAAAAAAACAAGGAACTCTAAAGATATGCGTAGAGTTTCGCAAGCTTAATAATATCACTTGATTCGACGCGTATTTAGACCCACGAATAGACGATCTATTTTTTAGAAGATTAAGTATGGAAGTTACTTGCGTCTGATAGATCTAGCTAAGTGTTATTGGCAAGTTCATCTCGCTGAAGAATCGAGGCAAAAGTCTGCATTTGTGACTCTTGTCGGCTCTATGAAGTTAACGTTATGACCTTCGGTATATAAACAGCACCCATCAGTTTCGCCCGACTGATCGACTTACTAGTGCCCGGACTGCATGATGTCGCAGCATATTTTGGCAACATCATTATGTCAAGCAAAACTTGGTCAGATCATTTAGAAACTCTGCATGTCTTGCTGCAACGTATACGAGAAGATGGTCGCCTAAGCCGGAAACTTCTTCCACGAGAGTAGAGATATGCAAATATCGAGAAAGAATGTCTTGCGATCGTGTGGGCAAATGATTCGTTACGGTATTAGGTGGGCAAATGATTCGTTAAGGTATTAGCTGTCAGGGACAATCTTTGAAATCGTGACAGAAAATAACCAATTGACATGGTTAAATCAAATGCAAAGCAGGAATCAGCGTCTACGTAGATGGTGTTTGGCACTCCAGCCTTACAACTTTGTTATATAGCACAGGAGCGGCAAACAACATGGGAATGCATATGAACTCATCACTGACTGGCGACTTAGTCTCGAGAGACCATGCGGATAGCACCATTGTGGTGTTGTCTGTGTCTGGGGTGCTGGCACCGTCTGTTTTGGCTGTGTAGATATACACGCGAGTGACAATACCTCTTGCAGTTGGTGCAGACATACTGGGAAGCCTGAGTTACTGTGGTTGCTGCCACATGGATCTTTCTCACGTTTCTCTGCCGCTAACTGGCCTCTCCTCGCTTACTGAACATCTGACCAGTTCTCTAAACTTCTCTAGATCATGTGCCAATGCCTGTCTCCGGAAAACTTTTCCTGGTCCATTTTGTAATTTTGTCAGTCCACTTTTTTCTCTGTCTACCTCTCCTTCTGCCACTGCCCTGCAGGTCATAATATGTGCAAAGCCGGAAATATTTTAAAGACCACAAGAAGAGAAGTTAAAAAGAAGGTATTCGTGAAAAGGGAAGTATATGATGGCGTGTTGGATGTCGGGCTGCTGAACCCTTCAACGTAGATGGTTCATAATTCTCCATAATAAAACAGAATTGGGTTTGTTTGACCCAAGAAATGTTTTGCTTTAAATGCATGACTGTGACACTGACCTCTTAGAAGAGCATTTGAAATATGTTGCTGATTTTTAGATACATTCCATGACCAAACTAAAATCGACACTTGCTTCTACTGACAATGAAATATAATTTCACGAGGTTTTTGAGTACATATTCTCTGTAATAACAAAGTCCAGTGCTCTCTTGGCTATTTCAAATTCCCAGCAATTTTCTCAATATATTAACAAATATTCATCCACTTCTTTCAAAGGTGGTGCTAACCTAATATTTTTGGTAACATCAAAACTAAAACTTTCATGAAGATGGTGGCTTCAAATTGCAATTTCTCTTGTAATTTCAAGAGCATTTCCTTACCTTTTCTTCCCTTTATCTTTGCATTTTTATTCTTCATTTTGAATTTCCATTTATCTTTCTTCATAATTTTAATTTGCATTTGTCTCATCTTCCGTCTGATTTATGATTTCTATCATATGGATTTTTGAAGCTAAAATTTACATAATTCTATTTCCATCTCACTGTCAACTATCAAATTAAATTCTTTCACTTCAAAGCCAGATAGAGGGTTACTAATTAAACCCGGAGCAATTGTATCAAATATATTCTTTTCTATCAAATACTGTAATCAAATATATTGAATTTCTTGTTTTAATATACATGTATAAACTTTTTCGTCTAACTAAGAATAATGGCTGACAAGCTCCATCAAAGCCTCCTTTTCAAAACACACTAATTCTTCCTGGGTCAGATTCAAAACAAATTGCTTGACTTGAGCTGACCCTGAAAGCTTTTTGGTTTCACTGTGAAATCAAAATACTAGGATAATCATAAGAAGAAAATTTAAATTAAAAAAACTATATAATGAATAATTTTAGTATGAATCTATTGTCTTAAACTAAGTAAAAGAAAGAAGTGAAACAACAAGCTATATAAAACTCAATTTTCAAAGTTTAAAGTGATAAGTGAAGAGGAACTTACAGTACTATGATTAAATAAAAAATAATCTGAAAAATGCTCTACATTATTCCAAAAAAATGGACTATTATAAATGAATCACAGGCCCTTGAATGTGCTGATATGCCAACAGTCTTGATGATCACGGTAACAGTGTCCAGATCTCCCTTGAGTAAATTCATACCAGTCCTAGAATAATATTTTAGTCCCCTCATCGAGCACTTTGTAATTTCAATGAATTATTCAAACAAATGGTTTCCTCTCAAACAAAATCTAAACACATCTGATATTAAAACAAGAACACAGGAAATAAGAAGAAATCAATTAATATCTCTTTATAAACAGAGTCTTCCCAAAAGTGAAACAAACAAATCAGGTATACATAATACCATTCACTACGCAATAATGTTAAATGAAGGATATATTTCTCATCATTATCTGGTAGTGTTTCTACACCCGAATAGGATCATTTCTACACTTGCTAGATAATTAGGTGAATGTCATACCCAGAAAAGTTAAGGAACAAAGGTATCAATTTTGATTCTTTGAACTTTGAAATGTGATTGCCTTGAGCAGAAAAATTATGTACAGTCCAAACAAATGGTTATGCCACCAAATTGTTCTATTTTTTTCTCAGAGATGTGGCATTCCCTTGTTGAGTCATGACTGTATTTCTCTAATCCTCAGTGAACATAAAGATTTTGCTTTTTTTGCCTTCATCGTAAACTCATATTTCATTGTTTGATTTTTTCGGTTCCTGTATTAACGTTGAATAGGTTCAACTATTAAAATTTCCTGGTTCAATCATGAGGACTTCAAGTATTCAAGTATTGTGAGTAAATACTTTGAAAATCAAAAGAAAAACTCCAAACCAAAACATCATACACAACTTTTAACTGACAATCCCTTTTACATGTTCATATCTTATCAATTGAGATGTCTACAATGTAAAATAGTGTTTTGACTTATGAAAATGTTCTGGTATGTAGAAACAATCTAAGCATATTTTACATATTAACTTTTTTAATTTTGTCTTTATTAATTTGAAAATAAGAAATCCTTGGTGAATCTTATATTGGAACTTAGTGGTACATTTCATCTTGTTACTTAGGATCGCTGGAAGCAAATATGAAATATGATGCCAATGTGTATGACTTTCTTAAGATAATCCATACGATTTAATGTACATTCTTCTCTCCATGCCACTATTCACCTCTTCCAGAACCGCATACATATTAACAAATCTATTAAATTTTTGTTGAGATCTGTTTATGGCATCAATTTTTCATGAAATATCTATTAACTTGAGTATTGTTCACACAGTATGTTTATGGTCTCAAGTGGTCTTTTGTGGATGTATTATACAAAAATTCTATTATATTGAAGATAAACCCATATCAATCTTTTGTATATTAAGGATTCTTAGTTTCTTTAAACCTCATTCAGGTAAATCTATATACCGTATTTTCCGGCCTATAGGTCAATGCGGAGTATAAGTCGAATTGACCAATTTTGTAAATTTTCCATCCTTCATCCATATATAAGTCGATTCGGAGTATAAGACGAGGCCAGGTCAATAACTTGGCTTTGTATTTTATACTACCGGTAGTAACTTCCAGTTGCATGAATATTGATGGTATCGTCCAGTCCCGGATTACCGATTAGGCAGAGTTGGCAACTGCCTATGGGCCCCATCAGGGGCCCCCATGAGACCATGACCGTGGGTCTGGGGCTCCAAAAGTTTGACTGCCTATGGGCCTCCACGGTGCTTAATCCGGCGCTGGTATCATCGTATGATATTCCATATTACCGCCAATATCCATTGCAACAAGAGCTATGATCATTCCTTCCAATTGAAAGTTTAAACCTACGGTAATTTATTTGAGAAACTTTGTCAAATACAATTACGGTACTTTATTCAGAGAACCATGCATCGGTACATACACGTGTCTAATTTATATATACATGTATAATCTATTGCATGAAAAGAGTATCAACACCGTGTACTCACCAGTGAATCTTGTAACATACATTGAATCCATAATACAAATATTTCCATCGAAAATATCCACACACGGATGTAAAATATTAAATAATTTTGTCACAGATCATTATGTGACTGAATTCAATGAAAAGAAAATAACAAAAAATATGTAATGGGTGTACGTAATGAATGATGAAATAGTACATGTCCGTAGATTAAATAATGGAAGCTAAAGTGTATTCTTATAATAACTACATGTACATCTCAGGATTTTTCTGTCTCTGAATTCAGTCATTGTAAATTTCAGCACATTTTCCCACCAAAGCTGCTTGTCAAAGTTCTTTGAACTTGCCGCCCAGCTATTGCATCATGTTCTTTTGATGTACTCTAATAAATACAGCAGGCAGAACTGGCTGTATTTTAACCACTGAATTATGTCACTGTAAATATCAGCACAGCTAAAATGATAAAAGTACCGTAGAAACACTTGATTTGGGAGATTCAGTAGAATGCATGATCTACATTATTTTATAAATAATCATAGAACGCTTGAGTTTTTATGGATTACATCCCTTTGTAGGATCAATTGGATCAATAAAAAAAAGCTAAGCCGGTAATTGCTCACGTGTGTCCAACATTATACTGGAAAATCAAATATTAATGGACCAGTTATTTCATATCTTTTTTTTTTAGGAACAAACAATATGCTTTGAATTAGTACAGTACACTATAGAGTATAGACCATAAGTGTGCTATGCGGCCTGGTGAAGTTTTTACCGGTAATTGTTTTCTTTTTTTTTATGTTTGAGAAATAAGAAAAACACGCAGAATGCAAAATAAATAATGACAAAACTTACAAATATAAATGCAGTCATATTATTTTATGACACTTTATTGACATAGTAATTTAGCATGAATTTGTACTTTTATGTGACCTGTTTTCGATTATGCCGATTATAGAGCAATATCAATAGCATACCGGATACTGTAATCCATATATAAGTCGATGCAATTTCAATGACAAAATCCATATATAAGTCGATTCGGAGTATAAGACGAAGACAGAACTTTCAAGTAATTAAGTCTCGACTTATACGCTGGAAAATACGGTACAAGATTTCACTGAGCAGATGACATCGATCTTTATCACATTGTTGATACAGAAGAGTTTTTGCTGTAGTAGTGTTATAATAGCGGTTTTATGTTTTGTTACTGATCGATGTCACAGATTTTTGCCATATGACTGTCTTCACATCACACCTGTATGCACATAAACCCGTGAAAATTATCTAAAAGCTGCCAATACAGGAGAATAGTCATGTGGCGTAAAAGTCTATGACCTAGATAAGAGACCAGCAAAACCACCATCAAAATACTACTACTGCCAAACACTCCACTGTGAAAACATATGACTATGATTCCAGATCCTGCACTGGCAATTATGCAACTACATGTATATACAGTCGACTCTGGTTAACTGCACACCCTCTGGCCCGTCACGAGACTGTGCAGTTAACCGGAGTGTGCAGTTAACTGAAGTATGGAACAGTACAGCTTTAAATCAGCACAGCACGAATATATGTGAAGAATAAGTTTAAACAATGGTTAAATCTACTCTTTCAACTTTTACTTAAATGTTAAGCTTGTTTTCCTTCCTCAGAACACAATTTCACTGATTCAACCAATGGATCAAGGAATTATTGCGAATTTCAAGAAATTCTACAGATTGCTTGTTATTCGAAAACTGCTGTCAGACATTGATGGGTCATCTCCCACAGAAATAGCGTTCAGCTCCAAAGTTGTCTGCATCCTGTTTTTTTCCTGAGTTGTCATTTAAATTGAATTCTATTGCGCATTTTCCATCTTTACAACCATCCATTTGGTGGTTTGAAATCATTCAAACCCTAATGGTTTAGAGCCATGTTTCCCATGCTGTAATATGATTTTTCTGATGCTATTGCTCCCAAGTGGGTGCGGATATACATGTACATGTATATACCACCTAAGGCGTCCTTTACATGTCAATCATTTACAAAGTCGCATTTACCAGCTTAATTGTCGGCTTATTTGAAGCACTACAGCAGTGGACTGGCAATAACTGATCATGAATATATATTGTGCAGTTAACCAGAGTAAAATTGTATTGAATAATGTGCCATGGGCAGAAATTTATCGTGCTATTATCCGGAGTGTGCATTTAAGCGAAGTGCAGTTATCCAAAGTTTGCTCCCATTAAAAAGCGTTGGGAAATAACGGGACCTGCATGACTACGTGCAGTTATCCGGCATGTGCAGTTAACCAATGTGCAGTTAAGTGGAGTCGACTGTACTCGATTTTACCAATTTGCAAATCCACTATTTTTTTGGGCTCATCCCGGTTCCATATCGGTGTTCAGACTCACTAGTGATTTTCATTTTCACCAACTTGACCTCCCTAATTATTTTATCCTCAATTGCCATCAATATAGTTGATCTGAAACTGCTTGGTGTCATCTCGAGAAATCTTGAATAAACCAATATTCTCAAATGAAGATTTATGAAATTATTTTACCAGCACCACCCATGACATAGCTTACTACAGAACCGACAACAATTCCAACTGGTGTACCTATAAAATGTTGCTGTGGTTGCGAATGTCACCACACCCAGTCTAATGGATGTTACCAAAGCAATTCCATTGGCGAAAAGACAAGCAAGTTTGTAATTCACAAGCAGTACAATTCCCTTGGTGATTTCATCTTACAGTTGTTACTTCAATTTATTTCACATCAGTACTGATGAAGGCCGATTATAGTCCTTCTTCTAATTTAATCGTTTAGTACAGCATGCACATGTAATTTTAAAGTGTCAGCTTTCTTCTATTCAATTTTGTTTCATCAATCAATTTTAAGGAAAATCTCAACACTCTACTTTTTCCACACGACAATCATCTTTCTTTAAACATAGCTTCTTTTATTTTCTTGTGTATATCCCAATTACTGTACTAAAAAATTGTATTTTAAGAAAATGCTTGTGATTACATGTAAAGGAAAAAGGTAGTCACTTTTACCAGTGATCGCAAAATTCATACGTTTCTGTGCTTTCTAAAACTGATCACTTCTACTGACGCATAATTAGATTGTAGACTACATGCAAGATTTATTAACCTTCAAAATTTACGAGTCTGACAATATACAACATTATACATCTCCAGAACTGCAAACAGGACATTGGAAGTTTTCCAAAGAGAATGGTCAATTTAATGTTTTGCAAGAAGTAAAAAACATGCAGAATTTTACACAGTTGAAGATGAAATCAAGACATATCTATGATGGATCTTAACAAGTTTTCACAACAAAGTCAAGAATCCAGTTGATTGGAACTATTTTTTTTATCATACTATAAACATACATAAGTGTCTGCCAAGCAGGTCTGTGTAGGTACAAAATTTGTAAATAGCCAAACAGCAGAGGAACTTAGTGGTGATGGTGAAAAGTGTCACTAATTATACACTGAGAATAGTGGTTAATGAAGGCTAAAAAGAACACTTTTACGTGGCTAATACAAGCTATTAGTGGCTAACATGGACAATTTATAGCACACAGTTGTAAAAAAAAAAAAAAACACTGGTTAACATAATGATTAATACAGTCTGATTGGTTAATTATGATCCTGTGAATCAACACTGGGTATTTTTCGGCTAGATTTGTATACAACAGCTATCAAAGTGATCTTAAATCTTCCTATTATTAATTATAACAGGGTGAAGGTTTAAAAAAGCATAAATTGTATGTCATTATAGCCAATTGTACAGCTCGTTCAGCCTCACTCTAACCAAAAATAATATAGTTATTTATAAGAACTTTCGTAGTGTTATAGTCAACTAGGCAGGCCACTCAACCTCTATCCAGCTAAATCCCCTTTGTGAAACAGGACTAGTTCAGCTAATTACAAAAACAACTTTCATGTTTTTAAAGCCAATTGGACAGGCCCATCCGTGTCTCCCAGTCATTGGCCTTTTGTAAAACAGAACTACATGTAGTTCGTTATTATGACACAACTTTCAAAGTTGAAACGCACATTTGGAAAATTCTAAACATTACTGTACTCTGCAGACAAACTGACATCAGGAAAAGAATTAATTACACTTTTGGAAACTTCTACACAGAAGCACTAGCAACACTTTGCATTGCATTTGGTGGTTTCTACTGCCAGCTCTAGAGTTTGTGGGAATCCACAGTTTGCATTGTGAATGGCACACACATATAACGAGTAGAAAAAATGTAAAGCATGGTGATGTGTGTATGTGTGTGTTTTTTAAAATATTTTTAATGTAGTTTTAAATATTTTTTGTCATATCACTATGATGTCTGTAGTGTGATAGTTTATAGTGATGTCAGGCACTGGGACATCATGCCGCAGACATCTGGCATCATGCCCCACCTTGTCCTACCTACTTAACACCAGGTCAAAAAGTCAAAACACTAACATCTAATTGCTGAGCAGCAAGAAAGGCAGCTGCTAGTACCATTTCTGTATGTCTTTAGTATGAATGCATAGGTTCAAACCCGCGACCTCTCGCATCCGAGAGGCCACCTCTAACCACTAGGCTACCTGAGTGCTCGCATGGTCATGAAAAATGAAACATATGCAGCAGTGGAAAAATCAGGGTAAAACACAAGAAAATATACACTGGCTTCTTTGCTATATGTTTATGTACACTTTATATACAGTATGAATATCTTATATCTGCATAAATTAAAGCATAAATATTTGCATAGTTCACATATTGCTTTTTGTCTCCCATCTCTGCTTATGTTCAAATCTGAAAGAAAAGAAAGTATACATTATATAATAAAATAAATATCTAATCTTATTTATTAGTAGCAACTGACTTTGTAATTAAATATCCAAAGTATAACTTATGTTTTACCCCCAATTCAACTTCTTCTTTTTCTTCTCTCTCAAAGTTTCTTCTTCCAGCTGAAGCAAAAAAAATAAAGCAAATTGATTTAGTTGATAATATACTTAATGGGGAATTAAGTTTTGTGATTGGCAATTTTATTGCAACAAATGAAAGTCCTATCTTTTCTCTTTACTGGATAAATCTCCTCCCTCCTCCCCGCCAATGTTTTCAATGCTACAAAATGATACTGTACATCTAGTTCTCATCAACATAACATCAAATTTAAAGCAGTTTAAGGAATACAAATACATTTAATGGGGTTCTGGTGATACAACTCAGGCAGATAACACAACATATGTTGTTGCATAAAAAGAAACATGCCTTCCGCAAATTAATGACATACAAAAAAATCTAATATAGTTCTCAATGGCACCAAATTATGACTGATATGTCTTTCTGAACCTGACGAAAAGACCAATAACCTTCCCTCTCCCTCTCTCTCTCTTCTCTCTCTCTCTCTCTCTCTCTCTCTCTCTCTCTCTCTCTCTCTCTCTCTCTCTCTCTTGCCAGGTGTATAAAGTGAAGTATAATTTATGGTGTCTTTCCTCAATGACTGGCACAGAAGCTACAATGCTAGTGCATAAAAAGTCAAAGCTGAAAAAATAAAGAGAACCAGACTATTTTTATGGGAAACAGCGGCATCAATTAAAGCTCATACTTATATCTGGCAGATAATTTGATCCATTTGAAATGGTATGTCAACACGAGAGAGAGAGAGAGAGAGAGAGAGAGAGAGAGAGAGAGACAGACAGACAGACAGAGACAGACAGAGACAGAGCGCATGGTGGCTGCAGCTTGTAAAATTTCTATTACTTAAACTATCTATTGTGACCATTTAATTTTCACATTTGCATCTACCTGTTTCCTTTTCAGATAGTCACGTGCATCAGCAGCCTCTGCTATCTTCCTTCCAAACTAAAATACAGTTAAGATTTTGATATAAAAAGGAGACGCATATTTACATGGTGTATGTCTAAATCTGATGTGTTAAAATTGCAGTCTGCGCCTGGCTGCCAATTTTCACTCTGCGATCAATAAACTGCTTCAATATCCCCAATGACATTTCCCCATCTTAAGATTTCTGTACACACATGCATCTGTTACTTAACATATATGAGCGTCAAACTGAGGTATCCATGAGGAAATCTAGCTGCGAATGTTGATCCGTATACAGTGACAAATGTGTAATGCATCATTACAGCTGTTGTGAGTTGGCAGGCCTTTTTATTAATCTACAGTAGAAAGTCGCAGGATACTGTCTCTTTTATAAGACTGCTTAAGTCCAGAAATGTTCCATTTCTGTGCATATATAATTCTCTGAGGAAAAACAGATTTCTTGACTTAATGAAACACTGGAGTAATCTGGCTTGACTATAATTCTCAAAGTGATATTAAGTATCTTAATATTACACGAGAGTCAAATTGACCACTGTCGATGTTAGAAACGTCTCAAATTATTGTTGGTGGAAGGGTTAGTTAATGATTTGTTAAAAAGGAAATTACCATTCCAAGATAAATGTGATGGAATACATATGCAACCTTTAACATTTACAATATTAAAATGCGTGGAACCGTATATATGATAAAATGAGATATGTACGCTATCACAATTAATAAAGCAGCGCTATGGTAATTCTGCAGTGGATTAAATGTTTACATCGACTAATTGAGTGCTCACATTGTTTTTTTTGCCAACACTTTTATTTTTTTTTTATTTATGATATATGTTTCTCTTTTATGTTAAAAGTACTCAATGGCCTAAAAGTACTCAATGGCCTAAAAGTACTCAATGGCCTAAAAGTACTCAATGGCCTAATTGATTATCATGTCATACTTCATCTACACATTTCAGACTCAAATTACATATATGGAAGAAAAAAATGTATTTCTTTAAAACTGCTAACGTCAAACTCTGTTTCGTTTGCACACAAATGTAAAAGTTAAATTTGATGATGAACTTTTTAGTGCCAGCTATAGCTACGGGGCTGCATAATTCTTTGCACCATAGTTTGGTTTAAAATAACCTCCAGGTCTTCTATATCATTTGGCACTGTATTGTGTCATCAGAGGTTGCAAATTGAAGCCTTCATAATTGACACTGACTAGCCTACATGATAATATTGTTGGAAATTAGTTTGCATTAGCTTAAGACACCAGTGAGATTACAATCACAACAAAATACTGAACTACAAGCACAACCCAAGCAGTTTCCTTTGTGTGTCAATATTATATTTACAAATCACTGCGGGTATATAGACGTTTTGAAAGCTTCGATGATTGATAGACAGCTAATGCAAGAATTAATCTGCACGAGTAATACGTTGTCCGTGACATAATCATATTATTAAATCAATATTTCGCCTAAATGTGTCATCCTGATTCGTCAAACAGATCCATATGATGTATGATTTTTCAAATACGTATCCAGAGTTTCTTGATAATGTACTCAACCTAAGGATCATATTGGAGTGAGAATACAAGAAACTGGGTGAAGCATATAACAAGATGCCTGAGAAGTCAGTGTAAGATATTGTGCAAGAAAAATTCAAGTTGCAAATTTTTAAGCAATGCATCCATGATGGCATAGCCCTGGCCAAGTACAGATGACAGTTAATATGGTAATGGGAAAATAAATTAGGAAGATATGCGCTAAACACATCCGGAATGTCCGTATCAGCATAATAAAGATGCATGGACGGTTAAATAATGAGTTCACTCCGAATTTTAGGGGTTTTATGTCTGGAAACATTTAATGAGCCAGAATTTTTTGTTAGAAATCTGTTTTGTTCATCTTTACTTACAAAATAATAAAATGTAGCCTACTATTTTAATTGTTTATACAGTGTATATATGGACAAATATATTTTTAAAATCTGTCTGATAACTTTAAACTTTGATCCAAAAATTTGAAGATATTATACCCACCACTGTTTTAAACACAAAATTAATACCATTCATACACTAGCATTTGGTACGGGAGTGGGGGATGTAAAATTGTAACTCAATTAATTGGTAAGTTTGTTATCATTAGTGAATTCCACATTCAAGTGCTCCTGATAACATTGGATGGTTGTAAGTTTAATATTGTTGGTAGGGTTTGTATTAAAAAGATTTGGAACGTCCATATGAGCATATGGATGCATGTTAGTTTAAGATCAGAGCTAGAAATATATTGAAAATCTATTTGACAACTACTTAAGTCTACTAGGCAGTACATGTCATGCTGCTTTTGTAATTTCTGCAATTCCCCTGTACTAACCGAATTTATTAAGCTCTATATAATGCTAAACATTTGGGTCTTAGCTTTTCTTAATTAAGAAAATAGTTTGAATTTCCCTTATTTCGAGATATCACACTTGGAATGTCTCTGCTTTTATGCAAATATTATAGGGTCGTGACCGCCACGTAAAATATTGCACAGGAGTCTGACGTTTTATTAATAAAGTACGGCGAAATATCTGATAAACTGAACTACCATTGTTTATAATTATATATTATTTATGAGGGTAATTCATGTTGTCAGACATTTCGCCGTACTTTATTGATAAAACGTCAGACTCCTGTGAATATAGTAAATTAATAGATTTGTTGAAAAACGCTACCAAATAATATGGACTAAATGATCCTGAAAGAAAACGAACTTATTTTTTTTTTATTTTAATTTGATCGTTCTTATTTATGTGTTCGTTGTTGATATACATCCTGCTTGATAAGCGCATTCACTCCGATGTAGACCGGAAGTTGATCTTTGAAATGGCCGAGGGTGTAGAAGACACGAAACAACACTGCCAACAGATAAACTTATTGCACAATTGGCCCTTCAGAGTCAATACGGTTGCTTAAATGGTAATGGGTGAAAGGTGGGGAGTGTCTTCTTTACAGTGTTGTAAGTTATGAGTGACTGAATGCGTTTACCAAAGAATAAACTGCTTGTGTATTAGCCCGATTGCTTCTATAGTGAGAAAATCATTTAAATGTGTTAAATTAATAAAGTATGATTGCACTACATCAAATTAAAATTTCCAGAAATTACTAAAATATTTATCTGATTCTTGGCGGTTACTAAAAACACCGAAATAAACATGTATTTACATATACTCTCCGTATATATCGGTTTCCACACAATTTTTTTTTTTATATAGTTACAATGTAACTTGCATATAATGCTCAATGGTCCTATATTTGTTATACACTGAGTTAATAAATATGGAGAGTCAGTGTTTCTCTTTACCCTCATTTGCGGTTCATAGACCTCCAAATCTTTAATTTGACCCCCAGTTTTGATACCAAAGTTTTCTTTAATACTCAGTCTGATCCCCCACCCCACCCAGTTTTGACATCAAGGAGACATTTTACTCTCAGTCTTGCATACCTAGGGGATACACTATGAGTAGAATGGATGTAAATATTAATACTCGCACATCTGCCTATTATGATTATGCTCATAGAAAAAGAAGAAACATGAAGAGGGATTAGTCACTGGGTTTGTTACAAAGAAAATTAGGAGTATCTGTCAATTAATCAAGGTATGGGTGTTATATTGTTACAGGTTATATCCCCTATCCCTTGATTTATTTATGGATACTCCCTCCTAATTTTCTTTGTAACTAACCACTGTGGAATTAGGAGTGGGATGAAAATAAGGAACATATTACTGGTATGGAAGTTTCCCCTGCTATTGTGCAGCCACAGGTAAGTCAGAAAAGTCTCAAATGTTTGATTTCATTAATAATGAAATCATCAAAGTATCAGTCTACTGTGTGCTTCAGAGGCAATGAGCTCATTACAAAGAAAATTAAGAGTATCATTCAGTGGACAGTGATCCACCCTTTTCAGGCTCTCTATCCATTGACAGAATACTCTTAATTTCCTTCTGGTCCTACCAAGTAAGACCATCAGTATCAGCACAGGATTATAGACTGATTTATTGGGCTAGCTTTATGAGTTGTGTGAAATTATTCAACATTATTTTCACTGATGGAAATTTCCAGATCACTGATGCAAACATACAGCTGAATCAACAAAAAAGCAATAGCAACAAACACAAGTTATTTGGCATTACAAAAATAACACATGCATAACTTATATTCATATTCTACTTTTTTTAAACTGGCATGTTTATTCTGAAAGAGGCTATGTAGCAACATTTACAGAGACTTCACACAGGGATTGTGTACTGTAGCAATAAGGAAAGAGTCCAGAATATTCTGAATGATTTTGCATGAACTATTTGTCATGGCTTGTGAAAGGGAAATAAGTTTGATAAATGTCACTTTTTTGCAGTGTTGCAATAATTATTTAATTAACTGAGTAAATATTTTATACAAAAGGTAAGGAATATTTTAAACAGGAATGATTTTGCAGTAACTTGCTAAGTTAGAAATATAATTTATAGCAGATAATGGTAAACATGGAAATTCCTGTACATACCAGGCCATTTCTGAAAATTATTGTGTGTAATTTTCTGCTTGGTATTATGGATATGACTGGTATTAGATGTTACAATTTGAATACTGATCAGTGATGCGTCATTTGAAGAAGTAAAAGCTGAATACTTCACAACTATTACCTACAATTGCTTGCAAAAATGACATAGTAATAGTATCCATTGATGAAAACAAGTAACTTTTACTTGTTTGATTTACACAGCTTTAATTCCAAGTAAAATGATTTGGACAGCTTTAAATCTAAGTAAGATATGCTTGAACTCCCATTTAAACAGATGTTTTACCCTACCAGCTGTTGAGTATGTAATTGGTTTATCCAAAACTGTTCTCTACTTTCCTAAATATAGTGCTAATGGAGAGCTCTGGATCAGATTTAATAATTTGTATTATCTGATTATCTGAGATTTAACACAATTTATGTTGTAGTCAGAAACTGTAAAATGCTTAGACACTGGAATCTTCAGTTATGGATATCTCTCCAGTGTTCGTTCTTTTATTCTCACCTGGAATTCCCTTTAGTCTTACCTACATTTGCCACATCTCGGCATTCAACCTCAAACCTGATGTCAAGGAGGCTTTTTTAGACATGGATCAGCATCACTTTAACATTGAAACTACATGTTGCAGGAAACAAGTTTAAAGAAAACAATGAATGCAGTTATGCATTTAGAAGTAGCCGTAGCAAGGTTATTGTAACAACAGCTTTTGTAATAGCTAATATGGTCATGTTGACACCATTTTCACTTACGACCAACTTCATACAGTGAAATCCTTATGTTAATTGAACAGGCCCATCAAGAGAAGTCAATTTATAGAGGACATATCAGCATAATTTTGTCTTTTTTTTTTCTTCACCTTATTATATAAATAGTTTAATTTATTTTGTGTACAACATTTCAAGCACAACTGAAATCTTGTTATCTGTGAATTTTTTAAGTCATGATCTAACAAAAAGGCCAGCATAATAAATTTGTCAAAAAATATTAGGTGGGGGTTATCATTAAACAAGGTATCAATTGAAAATATTTGCCAGAATGTTATTAAATGCCCATTGTCACGGAATTGTATACGACCCTGTTCAATATGTATATGTGGTCAAAAATCTAGTCTCGATTTCGTTACTGCGTACAGCCTTACCGAGGGTAGTTTATTATTTTTCGGATTTTTAGTTATTTCGACATAATGAGCGAACACTCAGCTCATGCTGCACGTGCGAAATTGCCTGCAGTTTAAAGTACCTAGCTGCGCATATCTGTCACAGCTAGGGGTATATAAGGACGAAATTATAAGACGGAAATCACATCACGATCCAGTCTTGTCGGAAAAAGCTTCCATCCTTAAACGGAGCAATCTATCAGCTAAAAGAGGTAACAATAGATTTAACTTTGTTCTCATTGCCATTTGTATTATAATATAATTCATTGTTTTACATATTAGATGTTTAGAATTTATTATAAAATCTATAGAAGAAATACATAGGTTAGGCAGCGCCATTTTATCAGAAGTACTATATTTTGTTTCATTAGTTCTTTTGTATCTGAACATAATTGAGTTCAATTATACGCTGCATGCTTAACGTTAAATGTACATGGATAATTATTTCATGTGCGCGCATGCGCTACATATATGTGTGAGAATACTTGACCGTGTCATATGTATTACACGGTTCGGTTGTTTTAATTTTAGCTGACGTGGTGTGGTGCCATATTGTGCTGAAGTGTTGTGACGGAGTGTGGTGACGTGTTGTGCTGAAGTGGTGCAGTGTTGTGGTAACTGCGTGTGTGGTGACGTGTTGTGCTGAGGTGCAGTGTTGTGGTAACTGCGTGTGTGGTGCCATGTTGTGGTGACTACGTGTGTGGGCTTGTCTATGCTGACCGTGTAATGCCCGTGTGTGGTGCCTGTGTATGGTGCTTACGTATGCTGCATATATCTCGTCATATGGACGACGTAATATTTATTTAAATATCTTCTTTGCAGTCTCGTTATATGAACGACACCTGCATAATTTCATTCTACACAAATCTCGTCCCATGAACGAGAACTTCAGAACTTAGGGTTCACAATTGCATATACCTCGTCATATGGACGACGTATTATTTATTTAATATCTTCTTTGCAGTCTCGTTATATGAACGACACCTGCATAATTTCATTCTACACAAGTCTCGTTCCATGAACGAGAACTTAAGAATTTAGGGTTCACAATTGCATGTCTCGTCATATGGACGACGTACTATTTATTTAATATCTTCTTTGCAGTCTCGTTATATGAACGACACCTGCATAATTTCATTCCAGTCTCGTCATATGGACGACATATTATTTATTTAATATCTTCTTTGCATCTATCTCGTTATACGAGCCTTTTATATATATTCATATTTGTAAATTCATTCTTATACTTCTTTTTTGTCATTACGTTACTAAAATTCATAGTTCCATGTTAGGAACATTTATTTAAATAGATTTTTTCTTATATTTTGTAAAATATTGGTGTCAGAGTTGATTTTTTAAAATTGCGTTTATAAAATAAACATCTTATTGACGCAGTTGTGTTCCGTGTCTTCACTAATCCAGTCCCGACTCGGTCTATCTTGTGACACCCATGGCCATCATCTGAATATTATTCTATATACAGTATGTAATGGTACAGGTAATATGTACATGTGGTAGCCTGATGTCATTCCTATGACTCTATATTAGCATATATTAAACAGGTATTATTCAGATACAATTCTTGACATTGTCATCTAGTCCACTTAAGCTTTCTTTGCTCTGCAGTGGAAAGCCATATAATGTCCTGATTGACTGGAAGAACACAGTTCATGAAATGAAAATATAGCTCACCTATCATATTAAGAACTTAGATTGCAACTGTACAGAGGCAAAATTATTTAATGAATTGAAAATGTTTGTTTCTATATGACATCACCTTAAGAGTTTTTGTTTTTGTTCATTTCAGCTAGAGCTCATTTATAATGATGGATCTGTTCTCTTTTCTGGCTAAAAATCAGCCTCCAGAGAGGCAATTTGAGGATGCCATCACCAGTAACAACATCAAGAAAGTGGAAGAGATAATCCAGAGTGGTTTCAATGTCAACACTAGAATCCACCGTCAAGGTGGCGATGCGGCTCTTCACATAGCTGCTGGACATGGTCACTTTGTAATAGTGCAGGCACTTTTGAAATCAGGAGCTGACCCTAATATCACCAATGACTTTGAACACACTCCTGTATTTCTGGCTTTTCGGAAAGGTCATGTGCGTGCAATGGAAGTTCTTCTGACAGAATCGTCAATAGTAACTGGCCTTGATTATGTTTGGTCAAAGGAAGAGTGGACACGTGTCGCGTGGTCTTGGACAACTTCTGATACAACAGAAAAGCAGTTCCTCATGCTGCTGAGAATGACACCAAACCTGATGATGTGTAGAGAAAATGTGAGGACAAATCTGAGTCAGAAATGCATTGATGGAAGAATGTTTAACGTTCTCAAACTTTGGTTTTTGAGTGGGAACACTATACCAACTGACAAGATTGATAGGATAAAAGCTCTAGAGGTGACAGGTGACAAAGAATTTGTCGAATGGCATAAATCCTTTCTGTCCACACCAGAGAAATTACAGCATTATTGCAGACTGACTATTCGCAGATCTTTTAATACAAAGTGTAATGTTTTCTATGGAACTGAGAGGCTACCTTTGCCAACTTTAATGAAAGACTATATATGTTTCAAAAACTATGATAGGTTTACATGAAATATACCGCAGTACTTGATGCTTTCTTTAACACTAATAAAATCTGACCTTAACAACAGGAACCTTATCAAAATTCTAAGTTTTATAGAGGAAGCCTGTAAATCCTGCTCTTTCAACATAACATTCATTTTAGTTTTCTTTTAGAATATCATACAGATAAAATAATGTTATCTCTATTGTTTAGTATTTGAAGTGATGTAGGGGGACCGGAAGAAACTATTCTTGCTGGATTTTTAGAAAAAAAATGAATCTGTTATTTCCATCAGTTGAAAAATACAATTTAAAAACGAATAAAATGTACCAATTTGAAAGAAAATCACAGCCCCTCAACCCCTGTCCACCTACATCAAGGGGTTGTCATCTGCAGTAAGTGTCATTCCATGCTTGAAGTTCCAGAGAGGGGGTTCAATGGTCGGATGTACAGAGTTTATTAAAAGTGATATATCTTGAAGATGCATCATATATGGGGAGGGGGGGGCAGAAAAAAGGTATATGTGGGTGGGTATAGGGAAGTTGGAATATGCAGCCAAAAGACATGGGAATTTTCAAAGTCTATTCAATCATTTTCATTTGCAAATTATAAACGGTTTAGAAGCTCTGATAAGTTGATTGTATTAGATAATTTTAAACTGGATAATTCTGGTTTTATTTTAGTAAAGGATGAAATTATTATATTTATGGTAAAAGTTGGTACATAATGTTCCTGTTTGACTAAACCTTCTCTAGCTCTTAAATTGTTTTCCAATTCTTATGCATACATAAAACAATTTGATAAAACCATAACTAAAAAAATTATTAAAGTTACAGATACATTTTGTTTTAGTTACCATAATAATGTGTCATTAAATCAGAAGTAACTTTAACCTTAAATTACTGGCTGGGACCGGTGGGGGGGAGGGGTAGTTTAACTGAGATACCATTATGTTTAAGATTTTAACTGAGATACCATTATGTTTAAGATCATCAAAACATATTTGGGGTGCATGAAAAAAATGACAAAATTTTACTAATATTGTGAGACTAGACTGTTAATGTTGCAAATCCTGACATTTCATTTGTTTTCACTTTTAAAATCATTATAGCCTACATAGGGCAGAATACTGTATTGTCCAGAAACCTACTGAATCCAAGTTCATTTTACTGGACTCTACAGTCAGTGCCTGTACTAAATTTGTTGGTTAATAAAATCTTTATATTTGTATTCTTCACTAGCAAAATTATATAAATCATTATAACCAGATTGCAAAATCAGATTGATCAGCAAATTCATCTGGTTGTCCAATTAGAATAAAGGTAGATTCCAGTGAAAATGATTAATCAACAGTTAATCCAATTTTGATGTCAAATGTCGAATCAAATATGTAATATATGAAGAGTTTTTTAAAATTATTAATATTAGCAATTTTCCCCTATATGTATATTTAGCTCATGCCAAATAAATATATTTAGTTCTTCACGCTTAAAGTTTTCTTTTCAGTTCATGCATTACAGTTTATCATGAATTTGACTTGTAAATAAACTGACAAACTGACAGGTAACTATAAACTTGTCATGTAGATAGTTTGTTTATAGAGTAATCGTTACAGGTAACTATAAACTTGTTATGTAGATAGTTTGTTTATAGAGTAACCGTTACAGGTAACTATAAACTTGTTATGTAGATAGTTTGTTTATAGAGTAACCGTTACAGGTAACTATAAACTTGTTATGTAGATTGTTTATAGAGTAACCGTTACAGTATGCAACAACAGTTATTTTCTTAATTATGCAAACTTGCAGTAGCCCTTTAGCTAAAGTCAGCCTTCAGAAACAACTGTCACATACTTTACAGTGTAACATCTATTTATTTAAGAGTCAATTGAGAAGAATAACATGAAGTTAGTCCTACCGTATGGAGAAGAAACCTGGAGAACCACCAAGTCAACTGGAAAAGAGTACAGACCTTCGTCAACAGCTGCCTAAGATGAATTCTCTAGATCCGCTGGACATATACCATCAGCAATGCCAACCTGTTGCTGAGAACCTCTCAGCTTGAAGCGGACATCACTAAGCTGGGTAACACTTGAAATCAGCTCGAGGGGATGGCACAGGACATAAATCTTTAGCGATCTTTTGTGGGTGGCCTATATTCTGGCAGGTGTGATGGGCATAACTAACTAAATGAATGAGAAGCATACTACCATATCGTCGGCATTCACTTTTATGCCAAAGGGTGATAACACTGCTACCATGTATCGGTGTGTTGACTAACATTTGCAAGCTTTCTTTCATTTAGGATTCAATGAGCTGTTGATAGCATTGACTGATTATATATTCTGATCAAAAGCAGCTGACACCTGTAAATTAGTGTGGTCTCTTCCTCTTACTGATGATAACAATCACCAAACATTCAACTACTGATCACATTTAGGCACCCAAAGAGCTAAATTAATGATGTACTTAATGATGCCAGCTTAATTGTTTGAAAATGTTGCAGTCAATTTCAAAGATTGGGCCTTGGCTTCTATTTGTTATTCCCAAGGAAGTTTTCTTACTAAAATGCTTATATATTCCATGATGAGACAATAAGAGGTACAAGTTCTAGTTTTACTGCTTGAGCGAACATTACTCACATATGTAAGCTTAAGCATGACAATGATTAAAGCAAGCACCCAGTTTGTTATTGTTGTTGTTGTAGGGTTTAATGCCATTTTTCAGCACAAGATAGGTTATACATGGTGGCTAGTATTAATGGTGGAGGAAGAACCCAGGAAAACCCTGGAAAGAACCACAGACCCACAAGAAGCTACCTGCAAGCTTTCTCACTTACCCACATTAGTCGAGCCTAAGACTCAAACCCATGCAGACAGGTGAGATGGCAGTGATCTGTAACGGTGAGCGCTTTAGGCCACTCGGGGCCCCACCCAGTTTGTGATACAATCATCAGTGCTGATCAAGTATTGAGTTGTTGATTTTCAAGTACACTGTGTACAACAATTATGGAAGACAATAAGCAGCTTAATTTTCAATGAAAAGGCTGTAACCAAGTGTAATTTGTTTGACAGAAATTTCACAGCTACTTTGAATGGCAAGCAAGGTGTGTGAGCATGAAATTTGCCCAAAACAAAGTTGTGACACACTTCATGAATTTATGAGTCTCGGAATAAATCTTATTGATGTTAATTTAAAGTGCTGTGATCTGATGCCAGCAATCAGGAAGAGGAAGAGAAATTAATACAGACATCCCTATCAAGAAAACAATTATAATGCATTTGCCAAAATGATGAATATCGCATGTATTTAGCACAGTGCAAATGTGGCAATGCTATTATCAGTGATAGGAATATTGAGTAAACACATTTAGCAAATCATAGTGACAAAAGCATGGTTTGTTGCTACCACCCAGTGGTGGTCTGTGGAGGGGTCTAAACATTAGACAGCACATTCATGTGGTTATGAAATCTGTCTATTTACTTTCATTAAAATATTTTAATTACCATGCTGATTCCCTTAATCTTTAGTTGATACTAACCAAGCCAAACATGATTCTTGATATTGCTGTACAAATCTTAACATCCCCCACGTCAGTGCTGATAAAGTATTGAGTTGTTGATTTTCAAGTACACTGTGTACAACAATTATGGAAGACAATAAGCAGCTTAATTTTCAATGAAAAGGCTGTAACCAAGTGTAGTTTGTTTGACAGAAATTTCACAGCTACTTTGAATGGCAAGCAAGGTGTGTGAGCATGGAATTCGCCCAAAACAAAGTTGTGACACACTTTATGAATTTAGGAGTCTCAGAATAAATCTTATTATTGTAACAATCATAAAATAACTATTAAATAGGGACAAACTTATAAACAAAACCCTCTAGACAAAATGTCTTTGCTACATCAACCTGGGACCTGATTACTCATGTTAACTACATTTAATTAAAAATTCAAAAACACAATATTAATTCTCCCTAAATTGCACCATACATAAACCTTAGCTAAACTGAGTATCAACAAACAATTCCCTCAATCAAGAACTGCTAAATAGGGACAAATACAAGACTCAACACTTAAGACCGATTTCTTT
This sequence comes from Unio delphinus, assembly GCA_029339505.1. Lineage (NCBI taxonomy): Eukaryota > Metazoa > Mollusca > Bivalvia > Unionida > Unionidae > Unio > Unio delphinus. The sequence goes on along the minus strand of JAQISU010000044.1, from coordinate 4,655,707 downwards.
TATATGTCACCCTGGGACCTGATTACCGTATTTTCGCGCATATATCCCGCACACGCAGATAATCCGCACCCTCATATAGCCCGCGGGTTTTGGGGTTTTGTGTAAAAAATCGTTGGCATAACCCGCACCTTTGTATAACCCGCAACCATAGATATATTTATACAGCTACAATCGGAAATGAAATCAATTACAGGATCACGGGGCTTCGCTGATGTAGCAAACTGCGATTCTGTTTTCCGTTTTGGTGACAAAATATACCATCTGGTGATATTTGTGGCGACACCAATTTTGGCTGATAAAAACCGTATATACAGTCTTGCGTTTGGAGTAGAGAAAATCAAAGGCATCATGACAGGAAACAATGTACTGGAATATATTGTCAAAATAACAAGTCCTTGTCTCATACTGACAAACCACACTAACAGTGCACTGTTTTATCATAATCCGCTAATGATGATATCTGGCCTTATTACTTTATGCAACTGACTAGTCAAAATCCGAATCCGCAGAAGGCGGAAACGTAAAATGAGTACAGTCAAGCAGATGACACTAATTTAAAAACAAATACCAGATGGAAGAAGAAAAAATACGTTTGCTGACACTTCAAAGAGAACTAATTACCTTTGAAGCACTGATATATACTAAACAAATAAAACAAATCTGTTTCAATGTTCTACAATTATCTGAAGTTGCCGCAGCAATAACAAACAGGTATTTGTTTCACCCTTCAACTGGAGCCTTTAGCGGCGCCATCATCAAAGTAAGCCGACGACCTTTGCTCAATAAAAGTTAGGAAAAACACGGTACACAGTGCTTGTGTGCGTAGGAGCTGTGCCTCAACTACAGGCTACATAAACACGGACATTTTTAAATAATCTTGTATTCTTGTGAAGTGTAGATTTGAGTTTAAATAATTTCTTTCTGTTTAATTTAAAAAATGCCAAAACGAAAGTCTTACACAGCCGACTTCAAGCTAACTGCCATTGCTTATGCTGAAGTGCATGGCAATACAGCCACAGGCACAAAATTTGATATTGATGAGAGTGTAATCCGAGGTTGGAGAAAAGAAAAGGAACGTTGGAGAAGATGAATTGACGAAAACGTGCTCGTCGCGGACCTAAAGCAAAGTGGCCTCACCTTGAAGCTGACCTGAAGCAGTGGATCGTGGCCCAGCGGTAAAATTAGGTACCGTAGTTATTTCGATTGAAAACAGAAAATATTGATTATGAAAACGTGACGGATACGAAATTTTAAGATTTTATCCCGAAATGTTGATTTGGTCCCGATACCGTAAGTTGTTGTAAGTCACCGTAGTAGCCATAATATCCAACCCTAGCAAAATAAAACTAGAACAATATATGTTATGTAGTTACGTTTTTCAAACAATATGTTGAAATATCATTATGTGTAAAAAAATTGTGATATAGCCCGCACCCTTATATAACCCGCACCCCCCCTGCGGGGTTTGTAAAATCTGGTATAACCCGCGGGATATATGCGCGAAAATACGGTACTTAGCAGAGATGTCCATCTTCCCCGATGTTAACGGTAATTAGTTAAAAATTAAAAACACAAGAATAACTCTCCCTAAAATGCACCACACACACAGACCTTAGCTAAACTGAGTATCAACAAGTAAGTCCCTCAATATTTAAAAAAATAATAATCTACCCCCGCCCCCGCCACCTCATCTCCCACTTGCACTCAAATAACATGAAAACTCATCTCGCAACAAAAGATGACAGCCACCTCACTATAAAGTTTCTCCAAAACCTTAATGTTATAAGGTGGTCCAAACACCCAGAACCATCAGGACCACAACACAAGGTGATTATGAAAACCTAGATTTAGAGAAATCTTAGGGCCCCAACAGCCTTATAAAAGGTGGTAAAAAGCCCAATGACCAACAGGTCCTGCCGTCCAAAGTTGCAAAAGAACTAATTTACATTTACTTATGGTCCCAAAAATTTGAGGTTGACATACCCCAAGACCCAAAGCTCCCAAAATAATAACAAGTATGTTATGTAAGACCCCCAAACTTTAGCTCATATAAGGTGACCGAAGTCCAGGACCATCAGGGTCAGTCACACAAGTTACAAACTAGAAATTAAAAAGCATACAAATGGATGTGATAAAGTAACACCTTTTAAGCAACAAATACAAAACAGAACCTTTTATGAAATTTTAAAGAATTATTTGGCAATCCCAATTACAAAAATTCATACAAGACAATAAACTTTAGGCCAACACCCTGGAGTAAATGAACAACTTCGGTGGATCGGCACCTGCTTGCCTGCCCTACGACCTCTCATGCCTCGTCGGACAACAATTAAACAGCGTGCAGAAATATTATACCAACAGAAAATCTCTACAATGAAATACATAAGTGAATGCTGGTATTGCTCCCACTCATCTACTAAATTTGTTAGTGCCAAACTAAATCACGAGCATTGTCTATTCCCACTCATGACTGCCTTTCACTCAGCTAGCCTGAAACACTTTATTTTGCTATATGATGGTTTAATTAACAGCACTCATTGAGTGCATCAATGCCTGAGTAATGTGGCTCTAATTAATGATTCCCTATAAATAAGTAACAGCCTGCAGTGCAGGCATTAACCAGTGGTACATGCAAGACTGTGCACACACCGCTTTAACTGAAATAATCAATCTCATGACTAATATTTTGCACATTGGACTCTTAGCTGTTACCATGCAAGGGTTATCTGATCTTAAAAAAAAGAAGCTGATTAGATACAATCAAAATAATGTGTCTGACTACTATGTCAATTTAATCAAAGGAATTTTACTGTCCCAATACACTGTCTCAGATAGCAAGGTGTTATTACTAAATCTGCCATCATCACTAGATCATGACAGTGCAGGAGTTGAAATGAGAATTCTTTAGAGGACTATTACTTTATATCTGATGCTAATTCAGTCTGTAAGATGCAGTTACACAAGTCATTTAATACCTAATTTCCAATCATAAATTTGTCTCAGAGTCTAAACAAATTAAAATGGAGTGGGGTAGTTTTGTATTTCAAAACAGTAATTCATCTTGATGGCAAGAACAACTTATCAATACAAATCCTGAGACCACATGGGCTTAAATATTTGTTGACTAAAGCAAACAAATATTGTGAAAAAATAATCCAAGTGGATTTCAGTGAAGACATCTTTGGGGAACAAAACCAAGTATTTAGTACATGCATAAATATTACAAATGTTATGAATACTTTTCATGTTTGTAAAGTGGATTTGCCATCCCACCCACCCAGGACTAACCAAGAAATCAAGCTTCATTAAGTGCATCACACTGCATAATGGACATATCTTGTACATGAGAAGTGGGTTCAAACAGTAATTCATGAGACCAAGCTTGCACTGAGTGCATCACATGGGCATATTAAGATGCACAGGTCTTGTAAGTGAGTAACTCTTGACTTGCTAACAATTGTTTATTTAATGTTGATTTAAAAATATCAATTTGTATCTTTGAAGCAAGAGTCGCAGAAAGAAAATGCATTGTCCAGATTACCTGGACATGCTCTAAATGTTGCTAAAAAGGTAGAAGATATCCATATTTTCAGATTTCAGGAAGATACTGATTCTGCAGATTGAAGTAAAACATTTTATAATAGTTCTACCCCAGGATGGCATGGGGAGGGGGTATTATCTTGTAGGATCTTTCTCAATAAAGGAATTCTTATTTTTCAAATATTTCTAGCCCAGAAAGAGGGAAGGCATAGGGGTTTATCTTGTGGGAATTTTCTCAAGAAAGGAATTTAAAAATAAAATATTTCTGGCCCAGAAAGAGAGAAGGCATGAGAGTTTATCTTGTGGGATCTTTTGCAATAAAGGAATTCTTAATTTTAAAATAAATTCATCTAACTCGACTCACATCTCTACTGGACAGCCGCTCACTAAGCCTTTCTGCCTCCTCATAACTCCCTCTACTTATGGCTGCATCCATCTCTTTTGCTAACCCTGACTTGTGGTCATCCTTCACATGACCTGTTTTGCTCATATGGTCATTCACATTGAAATAATTCTTGATTTCTTTCCATTTTTCTTCATTTGATCTGCAAATTACATACAATTGTTGTCTAGATTACAGTTGTATTTGTAAACAATCAAAATCAAAACAATTGAATAATTTAGTGGCAGAAAATATTGCTATAACTGCATGAAACTCTGATTAGGTCATCTAAATATACATTCAAATAAGGTGGACACATATTTAGCTTAGTTGATTGTCCTTTGTGTGACATCTGACTGGCATCCCTCAACAACTGTCATTTTTTTAATTCTAAAATGTACTAGACAAATTTTAACCAAATCTGGCATAAAGCCTGCCTTTCTAGTTTATACAAATAATGCTGGGGGGGGGGGGGGGGGCCGAGTGGTCTAAAGCGCTATCCGTTATGGATTACTGCCATCTCACTTCTGTCTGCAATAGGTTTGAGTTTCGGATTCTGCCAACATGGGTATGGTATGAGAAAGCTTGTCAGTAGCTTCTTGTGGGTCGGTGGTTCTTTCTGCGGGTTTTCCTGGGTTCTTCCTCCACCATTAATACTGGCTTTCATGTATAGCCTATTGACTATTGTGTGCTGAAAAATGGTATTAAACTCTACAGCAACTAACAAAGCAAATAATGCTGATCTGCCATCAAAATGACCATGATTACTCAACATTTTTTTTAGATGCCTTTTCTCCAAAATCACTGAACAGACCTGAATAGCATGAAATGAAAAAAGCATGAAGTCACCAAATTGACTTTTGCTCACAAGTTTATAAAAATGATGCCAATCCACCATCAGATATAGCTGTCATTACCAAAATCAGATAAACCAAGCCATCATCCATTAACAAACTTCTCTTCTTAAAACCTTTATCATTAAGCTTCCAGGCATAAAGGTCTTAAAATTTTGTACAGATTACATCAAGTATGATTAATGTTATTAAAGCAGGAACATCGTTGCAATAGCTTCCTCAAAACTGTTGAACAGAAATTGATGAAATTTGACAGAAAGAACCAAGGTATGAAAATAGGACCACAGATAATGAAAAAACAACCAAATAGGACCAGTTACTAATATAAAAAGCAGAAGCCAAACAATTTCTCAAGCACAGAACAAAAAGTATCCTCGTATTAAGACACATTAAGTTTGCATAAATAATGCCACTAAAATAAAAAATCCTTGTTAACAACTCCAAAACCATTTAACAGAAATAGTCCATATAAGGTTATTCTACCAAGAATGAAAAACTTTGAATAACATCTTTCTCAATAACTGTTTAACACATCAACCACCTGGAGGTTCTTGCTGTTTTCATATTAAATGTGAGTAGGAAGCACATTTTGGGGGCTACATCCTAATACATTGACTTCCAAGCAATTTTCCATTAGCATAATGCCTAGGTAGTTGTGTTAAAAACATTGTTTTCCATTAGTTACTTTGCTCACAAATAAGCAGAAGGGGAAAGGTTAAATTAACAGTTTTTTTTATTAAAAAATATGTTAAACTTAAATTGGCTCAACAATTTGTTAAGACTTAAAGCATAGATACACAATCAGTAAATGATTTTGTAATGTTATTTAATATATTAGTTTAAAGAATGAGGAGTGAGTTGTGAGTAAATGTGATCTACATGTCATGGATTAAGTGTTATGCACACATATTAGCTTTGTGTTATGCAGATATCATGGTTTTGGTCACGGAAGAAATTTGCAAATATGTCCGGAAGGTCTACTGGAGAAAAGGTAGTCAGAAGTGGTTACCATTTGTTCCTTGACATTAGTTTGTTAGTTATCTTGAACTCTCCGTGATCATAGTACTGTAGTAGGATAACTTGTAACAATATATATACCAAACCTGGTATATCTGGGACAAATCGTTTCTGCATAAAGTCCAAAAGTTGAAAACCCACCAAAAATAATGGACAGGTGTGAAAATGTAAACGTCATTTAAAGAGCAATAAATATAGGCCTAAACAATTTCATTGATTACGGGGAAATTGTTTATTTACAAACAGAAAGGTCAAAGATCAAAGTAAGAAAAAATCATTTATCAGTGTGAAAATCTGTGGCGTCATTTACATGCAGATAGCAACATACTGGATTTTATTGCTTCTGTGAAGCTGTTTTTTCAAATATTGAACTGACATGTATTTTAATGAGAAATGCAAAAATGTATTTTCAATTTTCTTCTGAAAATGCAAATAACTGAAATTAATTTATAAATATTCTAGTCAGGTCATGTTTATATTATTAGAAACCAATTTTTCAAATAAAATGTTTCTTCAATAATACTTGCACAATCGTAATATCTTGGAAATACTGCCACTATCTCTCAAATTCAGCCATCCCATGTCAAAATGTATAGCAATGAGAACTTAAGTTTTCTACCCACATAGGTGGCAGTCAAACAGAGTGATCTCTTCTTGACACATGAATATGGATTAACACCAAATCCTATGTGTAAAGCTCAGAAAGCAGTAATCTATTGTCAATTGCTCAGTAAAGCAATGGCATGGTGACGTCTTGTACAACCCTAGATGGAGCTGGTAAAAATTGTGGAAAACTACAACCAACCAAATGAAAAGATCATTTCAAAAGTTGTGATGTAACTTGTAGGCAATCACTAAACAAGGTCCTCCATTTGTGGCAAAGCCTCTAAAGAAAGCATGCTGCCAAGTAGTAAGTAGAAGTAGTAACTGAACTTCATACTGGATTTGATGCCAATCCACATACCAATGGGAGATCACCACAGACTGCTTCTTATGTAAGCAAACAATGTTTAGCTCCCATAGCTAAAGATTTTAGCCTGGATAAGCTGCATTTTCAAGTAGTGGTAGCACTCCTAAGGTATATTATTATCAGATTTTATAAAGTAACATATCAAACTTCTGTGGTTTCAATGATCATTTTATTCGAAAACATGCAAACCAGCCTCACACACAGGAAAAACATGGCTGTGAGGAATATATATATATATATATATATGACACTAACAATCCTTACTAGAGAAAAGACAACATGTCAGCAAACATTCATGGAAATTATTTCTTATTGAGTCTCTTTTCTGCTTTCCTGAAGGAAATTTACATTTCTGTTCTTGCCATTTATATCAGATAGTATAAAATCACCAAGTCTAGTTGTATTTGTTTTAAAAGAAATCTAGAATGTCTGAATTAAGAGTTTCAATCTGTGAAAAATACAGTAGAGATGAATAGTATAAATTGCAATTATCTACATTTTAATTAAAACATTTCTATACAGTCATGTACAGTCTTGATTATTTAAACTCAGTGATCAAAATAACTATCCTGCCAATCACAGAAATCTTAACAGTGAGCTTGAGTCTAATATTGAGAATATACTCTGTACCAATCAAAAACAATGATACAAAAGTTAAATCAATTTTTTATTGGCTTACAAAAAATCTCAGCCTAAAACTAGATCCACATATGTTCTATATGATTTCAAGACTTGGTATTCAAGGTTCTGTTACCATGAAGAAAAAAAGGGGATGACACATATGATTTATAGGCCACATACCTGTTTGGAGCAAAAGTAAATAAAACAAAGAAAAATCAACCATTGAAGAATTCAGAAACCATCCAATCAGATATACCTAGGTAATAATCACTCATAGAAATAATAAATGTCACATTTGCAAATTAAAATGATCTACTTCCGAACCAATAAATATATTGAAAAAGTTGAGAAGAGGGAAAAACTCACTGTGATAAGTCATTGTCTGGATCAGCTATCATAGTTTCTTTGCTAGATGTCTTTTTCTCATTTCTGACAGGAGGACCAAATTTTACATCATGTTGGCGAAGGATTTCCAGATCATCTGGATGGGATATTTCTTCAGTGACTGAAAAGCAAATATTTATTGTAGGCAGGGTTTTTCATTACATAGTAAATTCTGAATTAAATGGCCAGTTATACGAGTGACCACCTGTCTTGAGAAGCCATTTCAGTGCATGAATTTATTAAGTACATAGTATTACTATTTGGACATGTGATAAGACCATTATTATTTTGACAGAATGGATGGTCTTTCAAAACAGGTTCTACTATATCTAACAAGATGCTCATGTTGGTCAGACTGTAGACAGCTGGATAAAACATCCCTTGCAAGAACATGAAATAGTAAATGGTCAAGCAATCATGGGTGGCAAAAAAACACTGTTTGACTCAAGATGGCATAATTTTATATAATAAACTTAAAAATGGCTGGATGTCTAGATGTTAAATTTAGTTGAATTTTGTAAAGATATGTTTTAAGAAGAAGTTTTTTAATTTTCTTATACTCTAATAATGACAGCTCTATTTGATATATTGCCTGTCAAATTTCTGATTGCTCTGATCTTTTATGTAATTTTCCAAAAATGAAGAGAATTAAAGAGCTTTTAGAATGACCTACTGTGTCAATCATCTGTCAATTAGCACAATTTTGTAATCACTGTAAGATTCACACAAAATTTACACACATATTCATCCCAAAGTCTAGCTAGTCATAAGTGAAAATGGAACTGCTCAGTAATTCAGTATGGCCAACACAGCAGCCATCTTCAAAATCCTGTTGTACCTTATTCCTCTTGGACAAATAAACATAGGGATTTAACCTCAACTCTCTATATGAAGTCTAAGTAGTCAAAAATGAAAACGGTGCCAATCTGTTGACCAATATGATTCCTGTAAAAGCAAGATTGTAAATCTTGTTATCATTACTTCTCATGATCTATTCCTTCTTATAAATCTTGCTGAACAATATTGGAGTTAACTTTCCAATGTAAGATGATCAGAGGAAGGTATCTATAATGGTTTGCTTAACTGACAATAGCTGTTCCAGAGAACATAGATGACTTCCAAACTTCATGCAATTTGTGGAGCTCTGGTTTATTGGCATGTAAAGGTTTTACTTTGACAGAGTGTGGCATGATTGATTGTGGGCCACAATGAAGAACTACAACATGGGTCACAAATTGACAAATACCATCAAGCAGCTGTACAACAAGGTTACCAGTGCAGTAACTGTTCAAGGTTCTGTGGGGGACTGGTTCTAGACAACAGTTTGAGATGTCAAGGCTGTTCCCTGTCACCCACATATTTCAACATCTACTTAGAGCGCATCATGAGCGAAGCCCTGGAAAACCACTGTGGGAAGTCGGCATTGGAGGGCGAAACATCACCATCCTCTGCCTTGCAGATGACATTGATGGACTGGCAGGTAGTGAAAACAAGCTTGCCACCTTAGTGAAGAACCTGGATGATGCAAGGAGATAAGTGCCGAGAAGACAAAGCTGATGACAGAAAGTGGCAAACAAATCTCAGCCAAGATTAAAGTCAGAGGACAGGAACTGGAAACAGTGATACAGTTCAAATATCTTGGTTCCAAAATCACCGAAGAGGCATCAAGAGCAGATATTTTGTCACGAGCAGCACAAACAATGGCAGTTATGTCAAAGCTAAAGACCCATCTGGAGAGACAATAAGATCTGTCTGAAAACTAAAATCAGACTCTTGAGAGCACAAGTCATCTCACTCTTTTTGTACCCATGTGAGGCCTGGACCCTGACAGCAGAATTGCAATGAAGAATCCAGGCAATGAGATGCTACAGAACCATCCTTGACATCTCTAACATGGACCACATCACAAAGGAAGACATGCATAACACAATCAGACACAAAGTAGGCCAATATAAAGACCTCCTCACTACTATCAAAAAGAGAAAGCTGAAATGGTATGGCCATGTCAATGGATCTAAGAGTCTATCCACAACAGTCCTGCTGGGCAGTGTCCAGGGTGGCAGAAGGAGAGGTAGACAGAGAAAAAGGTGGACTGAAAACATCACAGACTGGACCAGGAATTGTTTTGCGGAGACAGTGGCATTGGCACATGCTCAAGTGGAGGGAACTGGTCAGATGTTCAGCAGCACAGTGCCTCCATAACCATACTAGGTCAAGAGACTGATGATGATGGTGAAAGGTTTACTGAATGTGTTATCTATACCATAGTTTTCATCAACTTGCCACATGGCATGTAAAATTTCAAAGAGTATAACACTGAACAGAAATGGCAATGCACTGAACAGTGTGATTTTTTAGAGTTATGGCATTGTGATTAACTTCAAGTCAGAATTAAAAGTTTCCGGTGATATGGCAGACTGTTTCCTTGTAAACCAAATAATTAATGTTACAATTACATTAATTTGTATGTAAGGAAAAAGATAACCAAACTCACTGGGTAGGCAAATACATAGTTAAATACAAGTTTTCTCTTTGAATATTCATGAAAGTATTCTAATTGAAATGATCAGACATTTGATTCAGCTCTTATGGCAACTATTATAATTGCTAATGGCTTTTGTTTGAATAATCCAGTTAGGTTACAAGTCCTTCATTGTATCTATGACACCGCTCTGGTGGCCTAGTTGTTAGAGTGTCCACCGCAGAAGTGTGAGGTCATGGGTTTTATCCTTGTCCGAGTCATACCAAAGACTTACAATAATGGTACTAACAGCTGCCTTGCTTGGCACTCAGCATTATAAGGTTAGTATTAAGACTGGTCGGCCTGGTATCAGGATAATGTGACTGGGTGGGACAACATGTTACTTGTCTGCGACATGATGCCCCAGTGCTAGACATCACTATAAACTGCCTAACTGCAGACATCGTAGCGATATGACTGACATTGTTAAAGCTATATTAAAAATCATAATCAAACAAACAAACAAATCATTGTAGCTACCCATTTTAGGTGGAGGATTTGGTGTCATCAAAGTCCAGGGGAGATAATAAATTGTGTACTTTCCAAATGAAACTAAAAGGAAAGCTTCATTCAGAAAGTGTGTTGGGACCTTGAACCAACTGCCACTGGTTACTTGTGAAACTGCATGACCAAATATAATATGGGTATACTGAACACATTATTTTAAAGCTATTACTACCATCAGACAAAAGAAATTACCTTTGTTTAGTATAGATTTCTGAAGGTCCTTGATCCTCTTCTCTGTTGATCTTCTTGTCACCTCATCTGTCTTCTTGGCTACGGTTTGGAATCTCTACAAACCGAATACAAAAAAATGAGGTGCAGTCTAAGCTGTGTATATATAGGTAACTAAAACTAAACACAGTCTTCTTATTGTAATATTATCTAATGATAATGCATGGTTGCATCAAATAGATAGACCAAATGGCTGTGATGGATAGATAAACTGATGAATGGATAGATGTGATGCAACTGTATAAAAGGTCCATTCAAAGCACAAGGATAAGATTAAGGAAGGTACAAGAGGCCCATGTAGGACTGATATTACTCATGTGACAATTGATGTATGTTAGTTTGTGAATGCTGCATCATACATGTGTACATGTACTGAAACTAAGGATTTAATTCACAATACTTTTTTCTTCTTTAATTTTCATATAATAACTCATATAAACAACTTTCTGGTTTTACTTCTTTTTCTTTATAATTACCTATTATATGACCATAGCATCATACCACTATGTCAACAGAGTTCTTGGAAAAGTACATGCATTGATAATATTTTCTAATGATGCTCCCCAAAAAGCACGATAATATTGATGAAAGGAAACATCCAAAGAAATAAAACAAAGATAAGAGAAATGACAAAATAGGAAAAACAATTTTAAAATACTAAGTAACTATTTTTGTTAACTGGCAAAAGAAATATATCCACCAAATTGAAAAATAAAACATATAGTTGTTATTTTCATCAGTACAAGATTAGCCCTCAAATGCCATGTTTTACTTTATTTTGACATGGTGCTACTATACTTTTAAACAGAATGATCTAAAAATGCATAACTCTGATTGGCTTTCAATGTCTACCATCCCTTCAAAATAGCCTGCTACAATTTATGAGGGGCCCTGAGTGGCCGAGTGGTCTAAAGCGCTTTCCATTATGGATCACTGCTGTCCCACCTCTGTCTGCATGGATTCGAGTCTAAGATCCGGCTAATGTAGTTATGTGAGAAAGCTTGCCAGTAGCTTCTCGTGGGTTGGAGGTTCTTTCCGAGGTTTTTTCCTGGGTTCTTCCTCCACCAATAAAACTGGCCGCCATTTATCGTATGCTGAAAAATGGCATTAAACCATAAAACAACAACAACAATTTATGATTTTGATTTCCTTAAAACCAACGTTTTCTGCATGTCCTGATCTAAACCAGAATTAAACATTTTCATATTCATATTCAAAAATGTTTAGATCAACTTTGAAATTAGACAGTAATGTTGGAGATGCATTGCTCTTTCCTTTAAATATCAACCAATTTTCAATAAGCAGTTCAGGTGCAGAATGATGCAATGGCTAAACAAACATAAATCTTCCAATTCCTACTACCAGATGAAAAATGCATTCTCTCCACATGTTGTATTAAACTAGAAACAAAATGGTCAAAACATATTTTTCTCTCCTCCGTTTCCCAATAAATATAAGTACATTATTTCCAACTCCAAAACCTACACCGACAAATACTATTCCCGAGAATTAATAGAATCTGAACAGCATAATTCCTGTGCCTGTAATTAGTCTTGGTAATTACTACTAAAAAATTCTCCACTAAAAGCACTAAGAGATGCTTCAAAGTAGCACTAAGTAGTCAACAAAGCATTTATTAAAGAACATACGATGAAATTAATCATTATTTTTATGGATTAAAGTAATTAATGCCATGATACCCATGTCTCACAAAGCAAGAAAGACAACTCTTGTGTGCAGTGTGCTAAGATTGCAAGCATTACCATTCATCATTTATATGAGTTAATTATGAGCTTTGATCAGATACTTCAGTGAAGAAGCTTATATGTTCCATTAAAAATTACAGACCAAGTTAGTGAGGTTTTGTCACATCCAAAATATGTTACAGTCAATACATTATGACCAAAACTATGTGAGTGAAATGTAGTAAGTAAATATTTATGTTTTAGTTCAAGTATGACATATTTTGCCAAACAACAAACATTCTAAATGTATAATTTATTAATTTTCAATGCAAAAGAACTGATAGTCCTATTTACAACTAGCTGATATAATAGTAATCAATCTGTGGTTAAATGTTTTTCAATCACATAGGAGTTATTCTGGCATCATTTCTAATATAGTAATCTGACCATGACTAGATGTCCTTTAATCCCACTAAAGTGAGTTTTTGCAGTCATGTGGCTTTATTACTGATGTTATTTACAAATGCAAAACTGTATAAATCACACAATGAGTCACCACAAATAATTATTTTACGATTAGTTAGGCAACTTTAATACATCTGTATACACATAATAATTATCTTCAATCTTTTCATTCATGTATTCTTCTTCAATTACATTACCATTTTGTTATAAATATTTGTTTTTAATGTTAGAGATGGTAAGAATTAAGTTTTGGTAATGAGTTCTGGCACCTCCCACTTCTGTACAATTCTTTACTGAGTTGCAATTCATTAATTTATTTTCTATGCATTTTCATTCTTTTGGACATTTTACTTACATCTTTTGGCTCAGCTTTGTGAAGGTTTGTTGTGTACTTATAACAGTATATTGGCCATCAGGAGAGGGGACATTCTCTCGGTTTTTTTCTCTTGTTGTTGTAGGGTTCAATGCCATTTTTCAGCACACGTTTGGCTATACATGGTTGCCAGTATTATTGGTGGAGGCGGAACCCGGGAAAAGCCCCGGAAAGAACCACCAACCCACGAGAAGCTACTGGCAAGCTTTCTCACATAACTACATTAGCCGAATCTTAGACTTAAACCCATGCAGACAGAGGTGAGATGGCAGTGATCCATAATGAAAAGCACTTCAGACCACTCAGCCTCTCGGGGTCCCTTGTTCTCTTGTTTTAATAGTCAACAACTTTACAAATTATGTGTCTTTTTCATCTTCAGACTTAATATGCCACACTTACGGCGCCAGTTTATACTTGACAAATCTTGGAGAATAGCTCAATTGTTCTGTACCATAGAAGAAACACCTGTCATCTGGTCAGATACAACTTTGTTGAGCTTTTGTATAAGATCATCAGTTTTCTTGGAATTCCATGTTATGGCAATTTTCTTGGAATTCCATGTTATGGCAATTTTCTTGGAATTCCATGTTATGGCAATTTTCAACAAATGATTGGCTCTATGTTATTACAAGTCCATACCTAATCTCTATTATCAATACAATGTCTGTAATTGTTTTTGACATATTTTTCACATCACTCATGAAAGTCTTCATGTTCATTTCTTAAGTTACATTTCTCTTCAGCGAACTCCATGCTATCTTCTGCATGACGGACCAAATATTTCTTATACAATTTATGTTCTTTCTTTGGTATTTTTTGGGGCAATTTGTCAACCATATGCTATGTTGTGTTGTCCTTTAGAACAATTTCGTTTTTGCCTTGGGAAATGTCAGTGGTGTTAGGCATGGTTTTCTCATCATCCATAAAAATCAGCAATTCTATTTTATTCAAATTCAGCTCTAAATTTCCCTCCAGGTGTGCAACAATTCTATAGCCACGAGTTCCACTGTCACAATCTAATATTTCAGGTTTCAACATTATAGTTGGTTCCCCAGATTCTCTTCTGAAAACCTTATGGTTCTCATAGACAAGTATCATATCATAACACTGACCAAGCATGATACTTCTGTCAATTATGAACATACCAACATTAGAAAGACTCATAAGTCATTATGTTGTTCTTCTGTATAACATCTGTTATTTTTTGTTTTTAACATCTTTGCCATGGATAATTTAAGCTACATAAAAATGAGCAAAGAGTTGCTGCAGCATTTTCAATATTTCATCAGCATCATTTCTTTACCTTTGGTGCCTCTTCATTCATGTTCTTTCTGAAAGTTATGATATTGCTGTACATTGGGAATGTCTATGAAATCATGTAACTTGTTTTGAAATCATGTAGCTTGTTTTGTTGGCTTTTTATTTGCCTACTGCAGTTTGATGCTTCATACATGTACTTTGTCTTATATTGTTGTGTAGGGTCAAAATCAACCTTTGAGTCATGGTGTGGTGTTTCTTCGTATTGACCTTGATATCTTACAACTATAATGAATGTGCAGGGCTAAAAATGTGCTTTTTGTAGTTTGAGTTTCTTTTCAGTGGTTTAATATCGATGCAAAGTCATTACAGCATCTAGAAGTGGTTGATGTGTTAGCAGTACAAGCTTTCTTTCACTCTTTGATGTCTTTTCAACACAGAATTGATTGTCTTTTTTCACTGCAAAACTAACTTGTGTTGGCTTATTTCATGTGACTTTCTATTAAAAACATAGTCATGCAAGTTCTTGACTTCTTGCCATCTCAGGTGCCAGCTGTCATGGTGGTTGGCCTGCTTGCCAGACAGAATATTTTATTCATCATTTATTACAATAAAAATGTCTTATAATCCCACAATAATCTTTCCTCCCCATCAGCACCAATTTATGATGCAGTATTTCACTATTTAGAATGTTCATAAGATCCTCAACAAATTTGCCTCCTGGAAGCATTTTTAACCTGAGTTCTGGTGCTGGCTTTGAAATATCTAGAATATTTCCTTTGTGGCAACATTTGAAAATGGGACAGACAACTATTGTACTGAATGCTTTTTAACAACTTGTTTATTTCAAAAAGTTATTAAGCTTTTAAAGTTGTATAAATTGTCAAAATTCAGTTAACAGTGGTAGAGAAATATCACATGTTTTGATATGCATATGTCTTCTTTTATATAAGAGATAAAATATAAAATAAAACTGACATGAGTAATATGTGAACAATAAAAAATGGCAATATGTTTAAACTTTTTATCATCAGACAACTAATGTTGTAAGGGACATTGAATTCCACTGTCTAGAACAAGTTACGATAATAAATATAAATACATCATTAGTCCCATGTAAAAATATGATATCTATGTTATACACATGTATATCTACTTTTGATATACTTTGTATTCCTCATTTGTGACTTGAGCTGAATAACCACTGTAACAAGAAGTATACAGCCTGCCCAGGCAGAATATGGGAAGTGGCAGATGCTTTATCTGGTGCAAATTGGAAAACTCCAAGAGTTTACACATGGCACATTCTGGGACTCTGTAAATTCAGATGGATAGCCTTTGGATAACACCAAACTGAAGATGGGCATATATTCTATTACAGAGGAGGCTTCGACAAAAAATCCATAAATGTAGTAGGCTTCCCTGTAAACAAGGACATCAATGGATCTGTGCTTGAATGCCACCCCATATCTAGCAGAATCAACTCCATTCGTCTAAAATCATCTTCTTTAACATCACAATTATCCAGGTCTATGCTCCAACTACTGATCATGATGATGAAGAAATAGAGAGTAGTTTTACAACAAAGGTATTCTAAACGTGGTTAGTACAAAAGACATCCTCATCATCCATGGTGACTGGAATGCCAAAGACGCTCTAAAAGACTGGAAAGATCATTGTGGACCTTCCTGCTATGAGCTTATCAATGAAAGAGGGAGATGGCTGCTCGAGTTTGCAAGCTACAACTACTTGGTAATAACCAACACCTGGACACAAAGCTTCACGATATTGGACATTGCACGCACCATATGGAACCCACCATGACCTGACTGACTGCATACTGGTCCAAAACCGTTACAGATCTGGCATCAATAGAGCAAAAAACAAGGACATTCCCAGATGCTGATGGTGGGAACGATCATGACCTTGTGATTATGAACTTCCGAATGAGACTGAAGAAAATTAAAAAGCCAAAGAACATTGGGCTCAAATTCAACCTTGAACAACTGATTAAGACCCTAACATCTGCAAATCATTCCAAGCCACAATTGGGTGAAAATTTGCTCCACTCCTTGTGATGGATGCTGATTTTAAAGTGATGACATACACTTTCAACACAGTTATGACAAGAGCTGCCAAGGACATCATTGGCCTCCATCACCCAAAGAAATGACCCTGGGTTACAGAAGAGATTCAAAAATTGTGTGTGTGATGCGCGAAGAGACTTTAAAAAATCCAGACACACAACAGGGGCAATGGAGTACCAAGAAATAAACAAGAATATCAAAAAAGCTTAAAGAAAGCATACGAAGGTTGGATTGGACAATAGCGCACAGAAATAGATAGCAGTCTGAAAATGAATAACAGCAAATGGGCATTTTAAATTGTGAAAGACCTCAACAGACAGAAGCAACCAAGAGTTAGTACCATTCAAGATGAAAATGGAAAATGCCTCATAGAAGCAAGTGACATTGCAGAAAGAATCATCAGACTGAGTATTTTGCAAAGAACAACCATCCATCCACAGGAGATCCAGAGGTGACTTAAGTTCCAAACTCCTCAAATGATGATGACTTCCCCATTCTTAAAGAAGAGGTGGAGTCAGCAATAAGAGCACTGAAGAATGGGAAGGTAGCTGGAGTAGACAACATCCCATCTGAAAACAGACTAATACCACAAGTAGAAGAAATAATCGCTGTAAAACAGGCTGGGTTCTAGAGTGAAAGAAGCACAAGAGAACAAATATTGAATCTCAGGGTTCTGTGTGAAAAGTTACACGCAACATCAACAAGACATCCGCCATGTGTTCACAGATTTCAAAAAGGCCTTTAACAGAGTGTGCCATGTGGCATTGTGAGCCACAATGAAGAAGTAAAATATGAGTTAGAAGTTCACCAATACCATCAATTAACTGTATGCCAAGGCTAACAGTGCAGTAATTGCTCAAAGTTCTGTGATGGACTGGTTCCAGACAACAGTTGGAATACATCAAGGCTGTCTCCTGTCACCCACGCTTTTCAACATCTAGAGTGCATCATGAGCGAAGACGGTGAGACAGTCAGCATTGGAGGGCATAACATCACCAACCTCTGTATTGCAGATAATATTGATGGGCTGCCAGGCAGTGAAGACAAACTTTCCACCTTAGTGAAGAACTTGGATGAAACATCTTCCAGATTTGACATGGCGTTAAAGAGCTGAGAATACAAAGCTGATGACAAATAGTGACAAACAAATCTCAGCCAAGATTAAAGTAAGAAGACAGAAACTGGAAACAGCGTGTCCAAATATCTTAGTTTCAAAATCAACCAAGAGGGATCAAGGGCAGACAATTTGTCATGAGCAGCACAAACAATGGCAGTTATGTCAAAGCTAAGACCCATCTGACAAGACAACAATATCTGTCTGAAAACCAAAACTCAGACAACTGATTCATGTGAGGTCTGGATCCTGACAGCAGAATTACAACAAATAATCTAGGCACTTTAATTGAAATGCTGTATAACCATCCATAGCATCTATTACATGGACAACATCACAAATTAAGAAGTGCGTAATACCATCAGGCACAAAGTAGGCCAATATGAAGACCTCACCACTGTCAAAAGTTGAATTGGTATGGCCTTGTCACTAGATCCAACAATCTATCCACAACAGTCATGCAGGGCAGCGTCCAGGGTGGCAGAAGGAGAGGTAGACACAGAAAAAAGTGGACTGATAGCATCACAGAATGTATAAGGAAATGTTTTGTGAAGACAGTGTCAGGCAATGGCACATGATCAAGACAAGTGGAGGGAACTGGTCAAATGATCAAAGATCAGTAATATGATAATCAACACATGATCTTTTGCTTTTAATCATGATGATAATGCATAATTTTGGTAATAATAACATAAAGATCAAGAATACAACTATGTTTTACAATTTGTTATATAGGACATTCGTGAAAATTCAACGATTAACATGTGATCAATTCCAGCAAATTTGAATTCAGATCAATATTTTTTAATATCTAGAGGAAAATAAGTGTAGAATAGTTTTTATTAACTTCTTAAAAATTGTGTCAACTTTCACAGAAAATTTCTCAAAACATTCTTCAACTATTATATTTTCATAAAAACTATTGTTTAAATATTTTGGGTCAAGATTTAGGTTAAAAAAGTGGGCTTTCTTTTAATCACTAGTAGGTATGTTAACCAAAAAGCATAAATCATGCAACATAAACCATAATATGACAAGGTTTGTTTTTGTGAAGTTTGGCTGTTACTCATTTTGCTGAAAGTAATATTTCTAATTATGAAATTTAAGAGTGATTAACAAGAATTTTCATTGAATTTTTAAATAATGCGATGATGACTACTTTATGTCACTTTGTAGCTTAGTGCTCCTAGCAGCTCTCTGTAATATCCACATCTGGTACCTTTAACACATTAGTTCCTGAAGGTTTTTGCTGTTTTCGCATGAAATGTGAGTAGGAAACACATTTTGGGGACTAATTCTGAAAATGTTATAATATATCGACTTCAAACCAATTTTCCATTATCCCAATACATGTACAGGTCTAGTTGTGCTAAAAAAACACATTTTTCATTGGTTAATTTGCTTCCCATGAGCAGAATGTGAAAAATTGGAGGTTTTTTTTGGTGCTTTTTGTCTTCGTAACAGACTCATAATTTTCGAATGGAGAAAACTCTTTATTAAAAATGTCCACCTTATCCTACTTTTTGCACTGTCTGTGTGCACTTCAGACCGGTCTGCCTTAGATTTGAGACCATAAGGTCTCAAATCTAGACACAATCGGATACCAATCATTGGCGAATTTTGGGTGAAAATAAACAGGCTAAAAAAATTAGGTTTTTCCCTCTGTATTTTGTAATGGAACAAAAATGTCCAGATTATTGGATATCATTGTAGCCTAAAATCTGTCTACCTTTCTATAATTATACCACCAGTGTATCATGCATGACCTCAAGGCTACAGACCTTGGTAGTAGGCTACTACCTCCTGCCCCAAAACAATGTCGCTAGGAGTTATTGTGTTAAAAGCTGGTCTTTCGTGATCCAATCTCTGCTCACAAGACTCATTATTTAATTATTTCATGCATCTTTCACCTTTCATGTAATCCATCTTTCTTCCATATTACTAAAGCACCCCTTACTTTGACCCTGACTGCATGGTTTTGATCACTTCCAGTACAGTTCAAATTCTAACTTGGGCATATATTTTTCTCTTTCACCCTATCAATTCCAAAAGCATGCATACCCTCTCTATGCTTCTGATTGTGCACACCAAGTAACACTGCCAAGGATGGAGTAAAAAAAGAGATCATACACATAAATGCAAATGTAGTAAACTCCTAAAATCAAATATACATAATACATCCATCTGACATTAAATAAGCCATTTCTTAGAAGGAGGAGCCAGAATTCTTAGGTGCTCATATAGCTGCTTACAGCTTACCTTTAAATGATACATGTAATTTGAGTATTTATATATAGTAGGCATATTATTTTTTTAATGGTAGATTTGTAAGCAATAATATTAATCACTATGCCTAGAAAAGACTGCCATACATTATCTTTTTCCATGACATATCCTATATTACAGTCCTTAAATTTCTCTCCTGCCAGGCTTTATTAAATATAGAAAAATCTCTGATATTTTGCTCTGATTTTTTAAAATGAATTTTTTGGCATGTTTAGTTAGAACCTGACTGAACAAGAACTGTGATAAGAAATTGCATGCAGTACACAAGTTACCATATATTAGATAATATATATTCAGATGATTACTGTGACTTGTTAGATGCTTACTGTGACTTGTTTATGCTCATGGTGTGCGTGTGTGTATTGTATGTATTTATGGATGGATGCATGGTGTGTATGTATGTATGTATTTATGTATGTATGGATGAATGCATGTGCATATAAAATGGGTGTTTGTAGATACTCAGAGTCATACAAATACCCACTCTTCCGTGTGTTTTTTTTTTTTTTCTTTTCGCAAGTTCAAATATGGTAACCATATTTTTAAACACGACGGCTATAGTCTGAGTCTGTATTCCCGCTTGTTTGTACCCCCCTGCAGACGATAAAGGTGTTATGGACACCCTGGTCGCAATCGGGTCAGAAATTTTATATCAATGAATGAATTAAGTAATATTTATTGACTTTTTATCTTGTTTATGCTTTTCGTTACTGAAATCGACAGGGGGTATAAAACAAACGGGGATGTAGTCCTACATGTAAGACCCGACGCTGATATTTATGTTTTGGGCGTCAACTAGACCAGCTAAGTTGGTCTCTAAGCCTTTTTTATTTTGACTTGACGGCTCAGGTAAAAATAAAAATAAAAAGGCTTAGAGACCAGCTATATGGTCTAGGCGTCAACAAAATCAACATGTGGTCCAAATCTTACATGTAGGACTAACGGGGATGTAGACACACTGACACAGTATCGTTGCTTATTATTGACGTGTCATACATATTTTATATAATAACTAACTCTTTTATATAGTACATAGTCATATGACAGGTTAATTGTAAACAAGGTTATAATCTCTTTTGTTTTTCAAGTGTGCTTGATTAATCAGTTTTAAGCCCTGACTGTAAAGTTAATTGTGGCATATTACCTCCCATAATTTTTGTGACACAACACTAGGTCTTTTCAACTCTGATGAAAATTCGGCTTTCTCTGATGAATCAACCCCTGACACGTGTGTATCTTCAATCTTTATCCTATCTTCTGTGTCTGTTACAGGTGGTGGAATTCTGCAGTACATATTCGCTTGTACTCGAAATTACGTTACTCATCTGGATTCATTTGTGGTACTCATCGATAGTAACATGGTATAATAAATAACTCTAGTCTGGTTACCTGACCTCTCTCCATTCTGTTACTCTTCGCCTCATAACGTAGAGTAACGGAGTGGATAGAGGTCAGGGAACCAGACTCCAACTCCAACATCTACCGAAAGCAGCCACTTAAGGGGCACTCTACTAATATTATGAACTTATGATAAGTGATGGGTGTAATGTGAAGTTATTTACATTTGTAACATGCACAATAGACAAACTGTTCGAATACCTCTGTATTACTTTCATGCCTTATGGCTGAAATTTAATTGGATATTGTACTTATAGAATTTGTAATTTGTAAATGATATAAGAACACCGATAACTAATATGACTGCTCCCATGTTAAAATAGGGAAAATACATTTTGCCAATACAAGACAATAACAACTTCTGATATTGCAATTAATGAATTATCAAATATTTAAAATTTATTTCAAAAAGTTATCTTTTCCTCTTTTTTATATTACTTCTTTTATATATATATATATATATATATATATATATATATATATATATATATATATATATATATATATATATATATATATATATATATATATATATATATATATACAACTGACCTCTCTAGTCAATGAAGTGAAATGATCAAGCGGAGCTAGCATTTTGTTAAGAGATATACACTTGAAGTAAGGCCAAACCGTATACTCTATAACCCAGATTACAACCATTAATCACGTACCAAAAAAATGAGATTACAGGTTCTTTGAATAATACCTAAGATATACAAGGTCCTTTATAAATAGCCACTATAACCACCGAGGGACACCCGAGAAAATTATTTTTCTTTAACATTCTAATTTAGAATACGAAACTGCTGATCGCCACATAAGAAAATAACAACAGCAACAGCAACAACAAAAACAACAATAACAATACTCATAATAATAATATGTTGAGACTATATGGTAACAGAAAGAAGGAAAACTAACAAGTTTAATATCATTAACAAATATTTATTTCACAAGAATTCAAAGTATTTTGAATTAAATCCAAAAATAATCCGAAATATTATATACAAGTATAAAATTATAGACTGCACAGATTTAATTCAAATAGTTATGAATGTCTTAATATATCAAAATTATATAATCCAGAATGTCATTGAATGAGTCCTCAATAATCGGAATAGAGTGCTTTAATCAAAAGAATCAATTTGAAATTCCAGTGAATAATTTGAATAAATATATCCTCTCAAATTATATTTGAACATAACTATAAGTGACCCCACAGACTTTTCAAAAAACAGAAATTAATATTTTATTGACCTTTTCTCCATTATATACAAATTGTCACCTGACCATTCTGCTAGAGCTTGTACTGAAAAACTAATGATTTATATATTGGAAAATTCCATAAAAATGTAAATAAGTTAAACATTAAGTTTAGTTTTTAATAAAAAAAAACTTTCTTATAATTTACTATTATGAAAAAAATCTAGATAGGCAAAACATTACAACCGTCAGGTAGGTAAATCTCTACCCTCAATCACACACTATAAATTGTCAGTAAAAAATGGGTGTTTCTTTTAGGCTGTCGCGTTCAATGTTTCAGTGGTAATGATATGGGTAATGTAACGTTTGGTGCCAGGAGATGTTTTCCTCCACTTTCGTGCTTGACACATATAAATGGGAAACGCTCGTCAGTCTGGCTTCCCATCGTTGTCGCATTAACTAAAAAAGATGAGCAACATAATTGCTAAATTGCTTGAGCTCCAAATGCACATGTATAATGCCAGGCACATCCTGGATGAACTGTCTATGGAAGCCATATCGGAAGAGAAAGGACATGAAAAGAGGAAAAGGAGAGAAAAAAGATAGAATAGGAAATGAAAAAGCCTATCCTATCTCACCTGATGATTAGGTCTGTGAGTGAGGTGAAGCCAATGGGTAGTACTCCTCCACGGGAAATAGCAACACTACAAACAGGAGCAGCACCACAACCACTTCCACAAACAGTACAGCATCCACAGGAGTCAAAGAAGCCAGTTCATCCTTAGTGTTCCACAGAAGATAGAGTGAACAACAACAACAGGTAATCACTATCCCCCAAACGGATGCGTGTGATAGGTGAGCAAATTAACCACCTCCTGCATTCGCAATCACACACATCAGTTGGGAGCAGGACTTGAGCCGACGATGTGTCTGTGGCGCAGGACCATACAGATGTTGCCATTAACCAGATGCATCTAGAGATTTTTTTTTAAATAAAATGAGGTCCAACTAAATCTCTAGAAAAGAAACTATTCAAGTTGTAAAATGGTTTGAGTGTGGATTAGTGTAATTATAAACACTCTCCTTTACGGATGTGATTGTGTGTGTGTGTGTGTGTGTGTGTGTGTGTGTGTGTGAATAGTAAAGTGTATAATTTTATGCGTTCGTGTAACGTTTGTGAGGATAGTAGATATTGGGATTTTTTTCTTCTTCTCGCCTCTGTGTTGATAGTATACTAATTGTTTATTTTTTGTTTATCACCTCTGTATTGGTAGGTTTGTTTGCTCTTCACCTCTGTGTTGATATAATATTTTAGTTTTGTTTTGTCTCATTCCCGTGTGTGGATAGTAGATTTTTTTTTTTAAATAATATATTGTACCTTGTTTTCTCTCCCTTCTGTGTGTGGATAGTATATTTGTGGGTTTTTTCTTCTTTTCGTGTGTGTGTGTGTGTGTGTGTGTGTGTGTGTGTGTGTGTGTGTGTGTGTGTGTGTCTGTGTGTGTGTGTGTGTGGATAGTATATTTGTGGTTCATATTCTCTCATATGGTTCATATATCTGTGTGGATATTATATGTTGTCGTTTGTATTTCCTCCTTCCCGTGTGTGTATAATATGTATTGGGTTTTTTGGTTAGTATATTGTGATTCCTTTTCTCTCCCTTCTTTGAGTGGATAATATATTTGTTTGGTTTTTCTTTTTAATTTTCTTCCCTCTGTGTGGATAGTAGATTTGGGATTTGTTTTTTTTCTTCCCTTGTGTGTGTGTGTGTGTGTGTGTGTGTGTGTGTGTGTGTGTGTGTGTGTGTGTTTGTGTGTGTGTGTGTGTGTGTGTGTGTGTGTGTGTGTGTGTGTGTCTCAGAAAAATAAAACCAATACCTAAGTTGTTTCAATTTTTTTAAAGTTGATCTTGACTGTCCTACTTCATTGCATGATTTACAAAACGACTATCCGTTTTTGTGCTGAATAAATGATAATCGGCTTCTTATCTATAAAAAAACAAGAAATTGTATCACCAAAACAAAATTCTATGGTAAATATTCTAGTATCAAATTTACTTAGTAAGCAAAAATATGATTTGCATTATGAAGTTCTTAAACAAGTAATATATGCTAGTCTTGTACTGAGGAAAATTAATCGTCTGCTCAAATTTTATCAGTCGCAGCTGATGACAGATTCTATTAATTAAAAACACTTCTGTTCTGTAATTCCGATTATCCGCGCTATATTAAATTTCGTTATGATACAAATTAAAACATTTTTGGCAAGTTTACTTATTAGATAAATTTGCTCATTATCAAATACTTTACTGTATTGCGCAGTAAAATGTATCCTGTATTCTTAGAAAAGAAAAATAAGACGAAAACAGCAAAATTATTGTTTCATAATTATGTTAGCAAGTTATTGGCTTGATCATTATAAACATGCTATATTTGGTATAAATACTAACAATGTTAGTTTTATAAGAGCAATGGCTATTCGAACAAATCGTCAGAAACTTTAGACAGATGTAATATAATACGGGGTTTAAGTACGTTTAAGGATTAACGCTATTGTGCAAACGGAATAGATACGTTTGCATTTGGTCCTTATTATTCGAGGAAGTTTGATAACATTAACGAAATCATTGATGATAGACATATAATTGAAATCATCTTTTCTAACTTGTTTATGACTATTTTCTTTAAATAAATTTTATCTAAATTTTATAAATAATTTATAAAATAACAGTGGCAAACAGCAACAACAGCAAGATTAAAACTTTATTGATAGACAGTAAACATTTAACGGTTGAAATTAAAAAATGAAGAATAAGCAAACTGTTTAACGGAAAAAATGACTTGTTAAGACTTTCGCTTATTAGAATTGATACTAATGAGTATTTCAATTGTAATTGGGAAATTAAGTAATGTATTGTCATTGAGATTTAATAATTTTCATAGCCTCATCAGTCAGCAAAGATACACCAAACACACCATTGATTTTGATTGGTCAAACATATTTTCAATTTAAAAAATGTCCCTTTAATATATCTGAATTTAAAGATTTATTCGAATTTCATCGTTTTATAAGTGGTAGAATAAAGTTTTGTCTTTACTATCATGATTATGACATATTTCTAATACACAACAGGTGATGAAATTGTGTAAGTATTAGAGGGACAGGAGTGGTTTGCATAGAGGTCCTCAAAAGGCGTTAAACAAATACATCGTCAAACATAGCTATCATATTTGTTGAGAAAGAAGCGTAAAATTTTAAAGAAATTAAGCAAACTACTTATACTTATAAAAAAAATGACAGGTCATAAAATCTAGTAGCAAAAACAGACGAACTTGTATTTTATTTTTTGCATGTTTGAAGACCTTGAGTCAACAACCTATTTTTCATCTACTACAAACATTGCTTGATAACGAATGAATCGTCGTGAAGCGAAGTAGACAACTGGTGGATTGTATGAATAAGTTAGATGGAAAAATGGAAATGTTGTGCCATTAGCAGGCGGCCTGTTGAAGATGATTTCATTGAAGTCTGTGTCCATTATCATACCTATTGGCTCTTATCACATTCACATACCCATTGGCGGCTGTCCCATTCCCATGCCAAATGGTGGTTGTCCCATTCCCATACCAATTGGCATTTGTCCCATTCCCATGCCCATTAATGGTTGTCCCATTCCCATACCAATTGGTGGTTGTTCCATCCCTACACCCATTGGGTGGTGTGCCATTCCTATACCCATTGGTGGTTGTCCCATTCCCATACCCATTGGTGGTTGTCCCATTCCCATACCCATTGGTGGTTGTCCCATTCCCATACCAATTGGTGGTTGTCCCATTCCCATATCCATTGGTGGTTGTTCCATCCCCATACCAATTGGCGGTTTTCCCATTCCCATACCCATTGGCGGTTGTCCCATTCCCATACCATTTTGCGGTTGTCCCATTCCCATACCCATTGGTGGTTGTTCCATCCCCATTCCCATTGGCGGTTGTCCCATTCCCATACCCAGTGGCGGTTGTCCCATTCCCATACCCATTGGTGGATTTCCCATTCCCATACCCATTGGTGGTTGTCCCATTCCCATATCCATTGGTGGTTGTTCCATCCTCATACCAATTGGCGGTTGTCCCATTCCCATACCCATTGGTGGATTTCCCATTCCCATACTCATTGGCAACTGTCCCATTCCAATTCCACTATTCATTCCCATTCCGCCGTTCATTGCATTTCCGCTGTTAATTTCCAAGTGATTATTTGTTCCGAATCCACTATTTCTGTTCATCCCTTGTCGCATCCCCATGTTCATGTCATCCATATTGTTAACAGAATTAATGCTGTTCATGTTATTCATACTGTTCATGTTATTCATTTGATTCACTCCTTTCATTTCGTCCATCGTATTTTTATCGTTCATGTTGTTTATGTTGTTCATATTATTCATGGTGTTTATGTTGTTCATGCCACTGTTCATTATTTTATTACTGGCCATCATGTTATTGTTACCGCTCATTCGACCTAAGTTGCTATTGCTGTCCACGGTATTCATGTTCCAGCTGTTACCCGAGGAGGAGGAAGAGGAGGAGAGAACATTCGACTCAGAACCTGATGAATCGCCACCTCCAAAGAACTTGATGCTACTCAGAATGTCCTGGGCGACAGTCAGGGCAACCAGTGCACAAAGGACAACTACAACCTTCATGATTATCTGCAAAGTAACACATGATAGGTATTTGGTATTAACTGAAATTCATATATTCAAGTAAGGCTGTGTTCGCTAAATGTTTGGTTTTAACAGGATGGTATATCTATAATTCGGACTTATAATAAGAGATTTCTGTTGTTTTGGCTTTGAGTACAAAATGACGATAAATTAAACATACATTAATGCTTAAATGTTTGATGATTTCAGGCGAAGAAGGACATTCGGTATAATCGCTAATTCTGAGATGATGAGCGCTATGTCAAGTTTTTTTGTGTGTCTGGACAAACAAACAAACTTGCAATATTGCTTCTTAATATTTCTGATAAGTGAGGCATAGAGGGACATTTCTATTCATACATCTATACATTGACATTGTCCAAAAATTAAAAGTCGAAAAACTCAGATGTAAAGTTAACTTAAATTTCAAACTGTCGAATGAAAGAAAATAATTACGAGAAAATGTTTATTTTATTCATTTGTAATAAAAATTAGGGGTGATCAAGAACTCAATGCACGCTCAGTTCAGTAGTTTGCTACCGTTATACAAATTAGCAAAAGATTTACCCATTGACCATTGACCTCTGTGAACCCGATTCTCATTTTAACAAATTAATTCTCAACTCTGTAGAAAATATAACGTTCTACAAAATAATATTTAGCAGCACGTAAAGCAAGCCAGACACCTGCAAACATTTGCATGCGATATAACATAAAAAAAACTATAATGACGCACAAATGTCATAGAAGGAAAA
The DNA here is from genome assembly GCA_029339505.1 of Unio delphinus. Lineage (NCBI taxonomy): Eukaryota > Metazoa > Mollusca > Bivalvia > Unionida > Unionidae > Unio > Unio delphinus. Next base: position 4,627,365 of record JAQISU010000044.1, on the reverse strand, counting down.
AGAAAGAAAGAAAAAAGGATTATGCTACGTAGAATGCAGAACACTGTTTCGTATTTTTTGGTAGCAAAATAATGGAAAATGCCGCACGTTCTGGACGACTGTTGTCTGCGATTGGTGTAGGGAAAAGGGGGAAGATAATTCGGTAAGACTTGCATAAAGCTTCTGCAACTCTTGGTCGTGGTCTACAATTTTGAAATGGTCTCGATGTTTTAAAGATGGTTACAAAAGCATGGGCGATGCCGTACGTTCTGGACGACAGTTATCACTGATGAGAGAGAGAGAGAGAGAGAGAGAGAGAGAGAGAGAGAGAGAGAGAGAGAGAGAGAGAGAGAGAGAGAGAGAGAATCAACGGTAATAATTCTTTACGTATTAAGAATAATAATTTGAAGCTCAGAAAAGTTAGTGCATATGTCCTGCACGATAGTTGATTATAACACACATGATTTTTAATCCTCCTGACAGAAAATCACCAATGCATTTGACAAAAATTACCATAATCATTTGAATGTTCCTTGTCATGAAAACTTGGATTACAATATGAACCAGCCTACATAGAAAAAAATAACATTGGGATATTTTGTTATTCGAAAACTCTAGCCTCAACAAATCATTCAAACTTATTCAGACTGTCAAAAGTGTTTTAAACGAAATATTTTGTCGCTGAAAAATAAAAAGGTTCATGTTTTCCTTGTGCCTGTGCCTGATTCTACGAGTGCTACTGGACGTCCGCTTGCCAACTAATTGTTCCCTTTGTTTATCTCTCTTCAACGGTATACTTATTGTCAAGTGCCAAATTTTTCGTCAGTGAAATTCATTAATTAATTCTTAGTCTAGCCGACAATTAACTGTCTTGGAGTAGAGTTTGGACGAAGGAATGTTTACCTAACTGGGTCACACTGTTAGACTGTTTATAGTAAAAACGGACTGAGTGTATGACAGGCTTAAAAAGAGGGAATTTCTCACGTAAAGCTGTCAAAGTGTTTGAAACAAATGGCAGGGTGTTATTTCGACCCCAGGTGGCATTTTTTGGCATCTTGATAGGCGGTTTTCCAAATGTCCATAGGAATAGCATTTATTCCGATTGGTCAAATATAGAAGGAGGGTTGGGTCGAACCCTGGAAGTGGGGAAATATATTCTCTGAGCTAATGAGTTTAAATCAGTCTTGGAAGTACCTCTGAAAGAGACAATAGTGTTAATTCCGACATAGGACAAGACTCCGGGGTAGTTTTAAAGCAGTGTCTTCGTAACAATAAGCTCAGGATAGTCCGCCGGAAATCAAACGGCAGAAGACGCCAAAAACACAAGGTATTTAACTCAAATTCACATTTATCATGATGTAATTTATATGATGTATTGATACTATGATACGAATAGTTCGGTATTACATTGATTTAATAATGTACTTTGATATGATGTTTCTTCGTTACAGATGCATGATGTATTCATATTTTTGTATGGATAGTTCGGTATTACATTGATTTAATAATGTACTTCTGAATCATGAGCTAGAATTTTCAATTTATATAGGTAGATAGGTTAATGGGTGTTGTAGGAAAAAAAACCGCCGTGTACATTTATGATTGGAAAGTGTTACATTAATTTTAATTTATCATATTAGTGAATATGGATTGTGTGCTATAATATATTGCCTCACTTTACGTAATGATTTACGGGAATATATGTGACTTTCCCAAATTCTGATGTCGATAATTAGCGGTATAACTGTATTGATCTGAAGACTTGTGTAGTATTTGTTAGCCGTATAAATGTTAACACTGATAGTAAGATCTGATTGTTCGAACCAGGAAGACGGACGGACAATCTCAACTCTTAAAGCATAACAAGATACTTAGGGCATTTTACCCTTCTCTTTTCAAAGGAAAATAGTTTGTTTGGACATGAATGTAAGGGTGTTAATCAGCCACATCGATATTAGATAAATTTTACCATAAGATGCTAGATGAATATAAACAGTTTACATTATGTTTCTGGACACCGATTTTCCGAGTGGTCCAAAGCTCTCACTCTTACAGATCGATGTCATCTCTCCTCTCTCTGCGAGGATTTGAGTGTCGGATTCGACCGATATGGTTTTTTGAGAAAGATTGTCAACAACTTCTCGTGATTCGGTGGTTCTATCAGGGTTCATCCTCCACCATTTATTCTGGCCGCCATGTGTAGCCTATTTTGTGCTGAAATATGGCGTTTAATCAACAACTATATTCTGTATCGTTCTTTACTTTCCCTAAAAGATAATGGACCATTCCGACTTTGATGTGTCAACCACTGTCAACGAGTTGAATCAGTCTCAAGACCAAAATAAGTATGCATGACTACACATGGCAAAGTGGAATATAACAATGTACACATGATTTGACCGCCCTCTTCAGTGGACGAGGATCCGTGTTTTGTAAGCGATATTGCCGTATGAACAGTAGTTGATGGACCTTATTCAATACTGCGGAATGTCTGTAAATATTTTACCATATGCCTTATGTATATTTTGTATGGATACGAGTATGAAGAGAAAGGGGGACAAAAGAAAAAGAAGCTTGTTTTCTAGAGTTTTTACTATTATAAATGATTTTGGCAGCTGTACGTTCTCTAGCTAGACAACAAAAGGGAGTATTTGATCGGAATGCATAAATCGGTTGGAATATATGGAAAAGCTTGCATCTCCACCTAGTGAGTCTGTTTTGGATGGAGAGAAAAGAGAACACTCTGAGGAACTGAATCAGCGCACAAGCAACTGAATTTGGGATGTGTAAACCGCTCTGTGACAAATATATTTCGTTTTCCATAGATATTATAAAATATCGTTCTAATTTTCATTTCCTATTTTAATTAAGGGAAAGAAGAAATTGACCTTTCCGATGTAATGAAACTATTATTTTCCTCGGTTCAATAAATGGGTATAAGTAGATAATTGTATCCTTTTACTTTATTACTGTGTCAACGTTCTCTCTCTCTCTCTCTCTCTCTCTCTCTCTCTCTCTCTCTCTCTCTCTCTCTCTCTCTCTCTCACACACACACACAAACATATTTGTGCCCATAGCCATGACCTTAATGTAGTAAAATACGTTTCGTTCAAGAATCAGTTTAAGAGATTCAATTATAAATTCGTGTTTAGATGTTGTGTGACAATTTTTTGTTTTAAAGAAATCTCATACTCTGAGCTTACCTATATGGCCTATGAATGAGTTGAATACAATCAGAGTTCATCCAGATAAGAAATGACCATAGTGTATTAAAACTAAGAGGAAATTTAGAGAAAACGCAAGGAGGCAGAAGAGAACATGTATTATGTATACATTACAAACGCTACATGTAGCTAAAGGATAGTGAACTATGAAGAATTTCAATGAAAATGGTTTATAATTGATATATTAGAGTCGCAAACGGTTGGAATGTGAAAACTATATTAAACCATCATGGTCTCTGGTCGAAATTTAATTTATTCATTAGTTTTCTAACAGCATATGCTAAATGTTACAGTATTTTTATATTTATTATAAAATATTGATATTTCAGAGTATTCACACATATGTAATACTATTTCTTAATCAAATTTATTTTAGGCTCCTTATAGAATTCGCACTCAAAGAGAAATAAATTCGTCAAGAAGAAGAATTCTATTATATCGACCATTTTCAACATGCTATTGATTAAGTTAAGAATACGAAAGTATGTTTATAGTTTTATATTTGATTCAATATTAATCCGATTGGATATACGTTTGATAATTTTTTTAAAGTTTGTCTTTTAGACTACCGTTAGACGACATAGTAATAAATCTTGCAAATCTTGATCACGGAGGACAATTTTAAAATAATTACGTTTGTCACTAAAGTTTTCATTTTCATTATTTAAATGTCATGTCATAAAATATTATAATACAGTGAAATTATATGAGTTCTCCGTGCATGATCGAAAAGGCTGCAAAAAAATCTAAGCGATTCCGAAGCGGACGCTCTAACCACTTTTTGGTCACGCCTAATTTTGAATTTCTTTGTTACTGTTATTATCATTGTTGACACATCTGAGTCGGTGAAGCACGTGCATTCCATGATGATGTGTGTTCGTCCGACTGTAGCAGTATTAATTGTCCTAGTTTGTGTACTGTCCAACCACTTGGGCTGATCATAGCAGCTGTAAAGAGCAGCAATATGTGATTGTACTGAATCAACCAATAGCTTTGCTCGTTTACATATTTGTCTTCTTGATGATTATATATGCAGCACGAAACTGTGCAATAATATCTGCTTCTGAAACTGTGTACAATGGATCATTAAAAATCTCCATCTATTGTATAACCTCAATTTCAGAATCGCTTTGCACAATATAAGCAATATGTGTTGACGTGTCTTTTTTATGAAACATAATTGTTTGACAGATCGTTGACGTTCTCATCACCGTATGCTAATAAGCGAATAAATGCTCATCGCTCATGCACGTGTGTACATCTGGCATCCTTATCGGCATCTTTTCCGTTTCATCCGTTTCCATAACGGTTCTGGACATCCATACTTTCACTTGTGCTATCGTGATTTATGCTATTTCCACTTCGCTTGAGATTGTTTCTACTGGTCACAATAAGCCGAGGATCAGGAAAATCTCTTAATACAGCTATAATCGAGTGATGGGAGATTTGATGATTGGGGTTCTTTCCGATGTGGAGAATTATTGTCTGATGTTGAAAGACTGTATGTGCTGGCTATACACAAGATGCTGTATAAGTCAGTTTCAAGTTGATCACTTAATACTAATTGTATCAAAGCGTACACCAGACAAGAAATTATCAAAGCTCTTTTAGGAGCACTGGTTCTGGTTCTCCTTACACTACCATGGTATAACATCAAGACATTAACCTACGGCACCGTGAATGCATGAAAGTTCTTTTCAGTCCTAATGTTAAAATTATGATGGGTTGATTGAAGCGAGAATTGGATGAATAGAAATTATTTATGAAGGACAACACTTAAAAATACCAACATTTTTCTTTAGCACTACTGATACAACTTCCAGGACCATCGTGCCATTTTAGAGTTTGTTGTTAGCATCATACTATTTGACAATACATTATAATGTGATAGCTATGAAGGATTGTACTTACCTTAGAAATCTGTGTGTGATCAGATGGCGTCCTCACATAGGTGTAATATATCCGATTATTGGCAACATAATTAAATGGAAGTCAGAAGATAACTTATTAACCTAGGGTTAATCAACCTACTTCCTTTAAACTGTCAATGACTGTGAAACATTCGACGAACTTATGGATCTACAAGTCAAGTCATTCATAACTCACATAAAAATATTCCCTCTAGACAAATGCACATTTCGATATGGGAAATTATTTACGTAATTACGTCATAAATACAAGCTGCTTCGTCAAGCGTTAATGTTTGAAACATTAGCCATTAATATCAGTGCATGCCTGATTCTACATCGAATTTGGTCGAGAAAGCACAATATAAGCTGGCAAATAATTGTGATAGTGGTGATGGAACGAACATGTGCACCATATCCGAACACAGTTATTCATTTTATTTAAATAGGTCTGTATTCGGAGGGTAAGCCGGTTGATCGGTTAGCATTACAATTTGCACATAATTTTTATTGGCTTTTGTTCTCTCTATCACACGTTTCCAGCTCAAGTACTCATATGAATGAATTATGTGTACTGTAACAGTATTGAAAAACCTGAGATATTGGACAAATAAAATATATTTGCTTTTGGTGATAGTCATCTCGAAAGTTCATGTTAATTTTGCAGTTTTACTCTTAACTATCCGTGTTAGTAAATCGGAAAACATCTAGCAGGCACATTCGTTCCAATAACTTTTAAAACAGTAAATGAAACACGTTTGCTAAGGCTTTCAAATGCTCATGAACAGGATCATATGAAAAGTTGTTAGCGTGATGTCTTAGTTCCTTCCTCAAAATAAGTAAAGCTAGTATTTATGGTCTCGATATGTTTGGAATGTTTAAAAAAGATTTAGAAGTGCTCGAAAGGTCTTTATAAGAATATAATGCATATTCATCGCGGTTTTCCATACCAACAACAGGAACCACTGGCATCTCTGTCTTTCAGTCGTTTTCAGTGAATATATTGAGCTCGTTATCATAATCTAGTGGCGGATATCAGTCTATTATTTTGCCATATTGGTAAAGGAAGGTACAGCCGTGCCGGAATCGACTCCTTGCATAACATTTCTAGCAATTATCATTTCCGGAATTACATATCGGAAATAAAGGACACAAAGAAACTCCATTCTCTTTTTGACGATTTTTTTCGGTTAAAAAAACGCAGATAAAATCCCATTTAAACGTAACATCTATTCATTCTCGCAATCTAACAAATAAATGTAACCCTGTGAATGAATAAAGAGGCTTTTTGTTGACGCAATAATCTTTCATTATTATAGGTTTCATTCATATATGCACATTTGTATTATATTCATATTTTTTTTATTCTCCTGTTTTTTTTTCTTTAATTCATCATTTGTTTGTTTTTGTGTGCTCACTTCATTGAATCATTCATGAAATCGTCCGTTCGTTCGTCCATAAATTAAATAAATTAATTAATTAATTAATTAATTAATTAATTAATTCGTTAATTAATTAATTTGTTCGTTCATTCATTCATTCATTCATTCATTCATTCATTCATTCATTCATTCATTCATTCATATGTTACAGATCACTGCCATCTCACCTGTGTTTGAGTGGGTTCGAGTCTCCGATTCGGCCAATGTGGTAATGTGAGAAAGCTTGCCAATAGTTTCTCGTGGGTCTGTGGTTCTTTCTGGAGGGTTCCCGGATTCTTCATCCACCATTAATATTGGCCGCCATGTATAGCCTAACTTGTGCTAAAAAATGGCGTTAAACCATCCAACAACAACAACAACAATGACATATTTAACTGCAACTGTTATCCCTTTGCGCATCTTGCTTTAACTAAAATACTACTGAAATCGCAAACCCGATTAAATTATTGATACAGAATCATTTAGAAAATAAAAATTTGTAAAAAGGAACTCTGAAAAACAATTACCGATGGCTTGTTTTGTTTTGTTTTCTTTTTGTGGAAAAGGTATGTCTTGAGGTACATTTAAGTACATGTTTAGAAAATTGTCTTGAAGTTTCACGATACATAATCAAGAATGATTTTTATTGAGTCACAATAGTACCAATGTAGTGGTTTAGTCTACAACGTCAATGAAGACTTTGTTTTTTCAATAAATAGTTTAACTAAATAATCCTAATAACATAATATTGGGCTTCAATTAGGGATGAATAATAAGGTACACATTCCTTTATGCTTAAACTTTCTTTATATTTATGTTGAGAATGTCCCTTGACCTATGACACAACACAATGCAATGTAGTTGGGTAATTTCTAATCGTTTAGTTAACTAATTCTTAAACAAATCAAGTTTGTTTGTTTGATTAGGATTTTTAACGTAGCTTGAACAATTTTGCAGTCATATCGCTTCCATGTCTGCAATGATGCAGTTTATAATGATATCTAGTACTGGGGCATCATGCCGCAGACATGTCACAAGATGTCCCATCCAGTCGCATTATCCTGACACCTGGCCAACCAGTACTAACACTTACCTCTTAATGCTGAGCGCCAAGCGAGGCAGCTGTTATTACCATTTTTTAAGTCTCTGGTACGACTCGGCTGGGGATCTAACCCACGACCTCCTGCTTCCGCGGTGGACGCTCTATCCACTAGGCCACGGGAGCTGTTAAACAAATCCAGAACTTAAATTAAAAAACAAAATAGTAAATATCTTGCTTACCACATATAAATATGACATAAATATATGCTTACGTACCTCTTTACAGTTACTAATAATCGAATTATTTATTTATGAGACGTGCCCTATTTTCCATTGGACGTCACTATTATTTGTATACACTTCATTTCCGGTTAGAAATTTATACGGAGCTTTTCATTGTTTTGTATTATAGAAGTTTATTGGAATATTTTGGGATTCATTTCGTTATGTTGTAATTGCCTCTCTTACATTTTCATCTGTAACTTTTATAATACAATTATTTTCTAAGTTTTACAAACATTTTGGTTTACCGTCTCTTTATCACTTATATTATGATCATACTCTCGTAACAATTCTCAACTGGTTACATCAACAAATTTACTACTGGAACGATGTACGTGACTGGAAAAGATTGACATCGATGATTTGATACAAGAAATGTATAACTTTGGCACTTATCACTGTGTTGTACCCTGACTTATTCATACGCATCTTCGGCATTACCAACCAGTGCCTTCTTGATGACGTTATCGTTTATGAATTATACGTTTTCTTGTTTTATATCTTGCATACTTATATATTAATATGTTTCTAGTTATAATTAAATTCTCTGCAGTAACATTTATTGTCAATCACATGTATCGAATGGCATGTCTCTGGTCATTGCAGAATTCTCAATACGATAGGACAATCAAATCAGCTTGGGAACTTCTTTTCATCACTAAAACAAGGTCCGAGTTAGTACGAGCGTTCAATATAGTTATGCAACAGATTGTTCATAGTCTTTATGATGACAAATGGGCAAGGCAATTAATTTTGGAACCAATCTTTTCAAAGAAAATTTAAATAAATACGCATTGGTTCTTCACCATTGAAATTGTAGAATGGAAAGCCAGTTCTAATGCATATTTAGTTTATATTATTTTCATGACTTTCATCCGTGATTGAGGGTAGAACTTTCACTTGTCTGCCGTTTGTCATTTTAAAAATGACACGTTTGCTTCGATTTCAGTTCAGAGCCTAACTTGTTTACGAATTGGACATACTTCGGTATTTGTAATGACCCACATCTAAGACATTCACATTTGACTTACGTCACATGAAATTAGTATGAAAATATGTTTTGTAAAGAGAGTCCTAATTCCTGTTTAAAGTTCAGTCTGTCGAATCATATTTGGAACCATATACCGTTGTTATCAGATATAATTTGAGAGGGATTATTGATTTATAATATTCATTGCAATTACAAAGTAGTGACCGACCTTTTGGACTACAACAATACGTTGGAGTTTAAAAGGACTCGATCAAAGACATTTTTCATTATGTCATTGTAGTACATCAAGACATTTAAGATTTTTGGAATTCGTTAGGAACAGTCCATACTTTCAGACTTGTGACAGAGCATTTAGGATTATTTTAGGATTTAAATCACTATACTGTAATTGTCTTTTGACTTAGTACATTTTAATGAAATATATTTTTGTTTTGCATTTTATTAAAAGTGTTGGTTTTGTTTCATTTTGTTACTTAATTTAATACCATTGAATCTGGTACATACATTAAAGTGTTGAATGGGCACTTAAACGTTACCCAACGCCGAGAAATTAGGCATAATGCAGTTGTACATCAACCGGTCGTACTTATCATAATATCAACACACGATTCAATTCCAAGATATGCCACCCATCAATGACTCTCCAGCGGCTATATAAGGATCATAAATATAGCCGGAAACCCGAGTGAAACTTTAACACACCCTAGACTTATATTCGTCACATCCAGTGTGAAAACAAGAAACACGATCCAGACTGACATTGGTTACAGAGGACCACGATACATTAAAAATGTCAAATCAACTGATCCTGTCAGCACTGGTGCAATAGTCAATATAGGACAAGATTAAGCCGGACAAAGAAAAGGTATCCAGTACACGTAACGTCTATGCTGTTAAACACATGTTGAGGAATCTAAAACCATCACAACGGAATTCTGAAAACTGTAACATGGATTTTAGAAGCAACACCAGCAACGGAAATAATGACCACATCAGTAATAACAATAACAGGAGCGCCCACAACTACAAGGATGGCCAGATAGGCAGAAGTTTATAGTCACTTAACAGAAGTATGGGCAAGAGAGGCGAATCATCCCCCCATCCGTAATACCTCAGTCTCAACCAATCCTTGTTGCCTAGAGGGATTAGTTGGAATATGTGCTGCCTGCAGAGCTAGACTCTGCGGTACGAACAGAGCATCCAATATATTTAGAAAGGAAACATAATACTTCATGATTGCCCAAAAATGTGTTTTTACGTTTATGTATGCCTTTGCCTTTTCCAACAAAAACAAAATAGCCCTCCCTTATAAAAATGCGTTTGATGGGCACAGTGTGCTTATTTTGGGTAGTGTGTTTGTGTGGGTGTAGAGTGATATTATGAACGATTCCTACCCGTGTGCTATGTATTTCTAATTTACATTATAATAGCTACGTGCTAATAATTAAAGAATGATCCGCTAAATTTCTGTTTAATTTGCCAATTTAGTATTGCCAGGTGGGGAGGTTGAGGGAAGCCGTAATTTTGAAAGAAGGGTGGAGTAACTTCTTGAGCAGATAGACGAAACAAAGTATGTCCAAACCAAAAACATGCCCTCAGGGATTTGGCCTCACTAACACCAATAAATAGGTTTGTAAGATACGTAACGGAGGAGAGAAAAAATAATGATGGTCAGGAGATAAAAATATAACCCAATCACATCAATGTCAAATTCAAAAACATTTTCTTAGATTTAGTCATGCAGATTGGATCATTAAAGAGGATAAGTCGATCAAAGAGCCTGCGTCTAAATTGTTGTCTCCACCAAGACATCGTGGAGAAAAGCTGGAAATAAATGTTGCGGAGATGTGAAGCCTCAGGTGCTAAAACAGCGAGGTGGAATCACTACGGGAGAGAAATATATGAATACAAAAGGTACTTTTCAAGAACAACCATTTCTCTAAAAAGCAGTGTTGGTCCATTTTCAAACATTTGTGCTTGTGTATATTTTGAAGTTTTAGACGAGTAAACATTTAATCATCGTTACACCTTTACTTTTGATAGTATGAATTTGTATGTAGAAGTATAACAGTGTATCTATTAACATTGCCTTACTCATGTGAAAAAAATATGTTTGTATTTAATGGTAGAATAGTGTTTCATAAACTATAAACTGTGTTGCATGTATCATTCCATAAAGAACTTTTAACCCTGTAAACAATGTTGACCCTGTACCATCTCCCGCATGTTAAACCTATGGCGAACGTGTAATTATGATCGACAGCAAGTACCGAAATATAAATATTGCTATGTTTTAATTTTAAAAAATTCATGGAATTGAGACTTTTGTAACAACACTAATTGATAGAGTGAATTTATCCAAACAAGTTAAGCTTTCTTTATATTTTTTATTTACTTCTGTTTTTGGAGTTCATGTAAGCAGTGCACTGCCTCATTACTTACAAATGTCACAAGGTTTCCTAATAAAGGCTTCGACATGTCTCGGAGACCAAAAAATGACAGGAAGGTGACGATATGAATAAATATCAAGTCTTAATAAAGAAATATGATGATATGTATGATGTGCATTACAAAAACTTTGTGAAGGAAGTGGGCGATGACTCAATCCCAAACACACATGGCCTTATCTTTAATGCCGGAATACTTTCCTTTATAATTTGTATATCTAAGGAATACAATCATGTAGCTGTAGAAATGAAGACAGGCGTTTGCAAAACATTTTTTTTTCAATCCAAAGTCTAGCCAAGCAATGCTCAAATGCACACTAAATGACTACCCTTCACATCAGCGATCGTGCAATATTACATTGATCATGCAATCAACAAAAAGGAATGAATGACTAGGGAATACAGATAATCAAAAGAAGTGCATCTATAGGTTACAAACATTTCTCTGATTATACGATCACATTAAATTCAGTTCAAAAGCTACCTACCTATAACATAAATATGGTAATTTATTGGAAGTTCAAAAGAAATAAGGCCTAGCGACGTAGACATTTAACGGTACTGACTAGAAAACGACTGGTGCATAATATGCATACGAGATACTCGTAATAATAGTTAACATTAATAATTGGTTAAAATCTATTATCTGTAAAGAGGTTCAAAACACATTTTAATAAATGAAAAACGCAAACGTCAGTGGCAGAACCAGCGGAAAACGTAGTCTCCCTATGTGCCAAAGAAAACAAGAAAATACCACAGGAGATGAAACAATGAAGATGAAGTTAACAAATAATTGAAACATTGAAGACTATCGAGATCAAACAAGCCTAATGCTCTGAGTAATGTTTTAAAACAGAATGAAGCAGACAACTGTGTCATTGTTTGTTATACAAATCGATGCTAGATGAAAATAATTTGAACCAATGCGTATACTATTTATTAGTCTGTGTTATTCTTATTTCGACCCTTTTTTCTTAAACCAATCGACATGATATATAATGTCCGTGATAGTTACATTTGAGAGTGTACTAACAAGCGTAACTCCAACTCTTTCTAGTCACCAGTGTAGGCATTCTTAGTTACGTTACTTACCATACTTTAATGATATATCTATGTGTGTCAAAATAAATGTTTCAGGATGTATTATGACATAAATGCATCAAACAGAACAAAGAAAAGTGTGGTATACATTTCATGTTCTGTCATTTTACATACACTGTCCATGTAACTAGAGTGATTAAACCTTTAAGTTTACCTTTTCGTTCCATTTTTTTCTGTTCAGTCAATGGTTGTGTTAGTACGGGTCAATTTTACTTTGCAATACTTATTATATAAAATTTAGTTTGGCGTAGTCATTGTCTAAATTCATGGTATGTATTATATATAAGTTAGCATGGTGTAGTCATTGTCTAAATTCATGATATGTATTATATATAAGTTAGCATAGTGTAGTCATTGTCTAAATTCATGGTATGTATTATATATAAGTTAGCATGGTGTAGTCATTGTCTAAATTCATGGTATGTATTATATATAAGTTAGCATGGTGTAGTCATTGTCTAAATTCATGATATGTATTATATATAAGTTAGCATGGTGTAGTCATTGTCTAAATTCATGGTATGCATTATATATAAGTTAGCATGGTGTAGTCATTGTCTAAATTCATGGTATGTATTATATATAAGTTAGCATGGTGTAGTCATTGTCTAAATTCATGATATGTATTATATATAAGTTAGCATAGTGTAGTCATTGTCTAAATTCATGATATGTATTATATATAAGTTAGCATGGTGTAGTCATTGTCTAAATTCATGATATGTATTATATATAAGTTAGCATGGTGTAGTCATTGTCTAAATTCATGGTATGTATTATATATAAGTTAGCATGGTGTAGTCATTGTCTAAATTCATGGTATGTATTATATATAAGTTAGCATGGTGTAGTCATTGTCTAAATTCATGATATGTATTATATATAAGTTAGCATAGTGTAGTCATTGTCTAAATTCATGGTATGTATTATATATAAGTTAGCATGGTGTAGTCATTGTCTAAATTCATGGTATGTATTATATATAAGTTAGCATGGTGTAGTCATTGTCTAAATTCATGATATGTATTATATATAAGTTAGCATGGTGTAGTCATTGTCTAAATTCATGGTATGTATTATATATAAGTTAGCATGGTGTAGTCATTGTCTAAATTCATGATATGTATTATATATAAGTTAGCATGGTGTAGTCATTGTCTAAATTCATGGTATGTATTATATATAAGTTAGCATGGTGTAGTCATTGTCTAAATTCATGATATGTATTATATATAAGATAGCATGGTGTAGTCATTGTCTAAATTCATGGTATGTATTATATATAAGTTATCATGGTGTAGTCATTGTCTAAATTCATGATATGTATTATATATAAGTTAGCATGGTGTAGTCATTGTCTAAATTCATGATATGTATTATATATAAGTTAGCATGGTGTAGTCATTGTCTAAATTCATGGTATGTATTATATATAAGTTAGCATGGTGTAGTCTTTGTCTAAATTCATGATATGTATTATATATAAGTTAGCATGGTGTAGTCATTGTCTAAATTCATGATATGTATTATATATAAGTTAGCATGGTGTAGTCATTGTCTAAATTCATGATATGTATTATATATAAGTTAGCATGGTGTAGTCATTGTCTAAATTCATGGTATGTATTATATATAAGTTAGCATGGTGTAGTCATTGTCTAAATTCATGATATGTATTATATATAAGTTAGCATGGTTTAGTCATTGTCTAAATTCATGATATGTATTATATATAAGTTAGCATAGTGTAGTCATTGTCTAAATTCATGGTATGTATTATATATAAGTTAGCATGGTGTAGTCATTGTCTAAATTCATGGTATGTATTATATATAAGTTAGCATGGTGTAGTCATTGTCTAAATTCATGATATGTATTATATATAAGTTAGCATGGTGTAGTCATTGTCTAAATTCATGGTATGTATTATATATAAGTTAGCATGGTGTAGTCATTGTCTAAATTCATGGTATGTATTATATATAAGTTAGCATGGTGTAGTCATTGTCTAAATTCATGATATGTATTAAATATAAGTTAGCATAGTGTAGTCATTGTCTAAATTCATGATATGTATTATATATAAGTTAGCATGGTGTAGTCATTGTCGAAATTCATGATATGTATTATATATAAGTTAGCATGGTGTAGTCATTGTCTAAATTCATGGTATGTATTATATATAAGTTAGCATGGTGTAGTCATTGACTAAATTCATGGTATGTATTATATATAAGTTAGCATGGTGTAGTCATTGTCTAAATTCATGATATGTATTATATATAAGTTAGCATAGTGTAGTCATTGTCTAAATTCATGGTATGTATTATATATAAGTTAGCATGGTTTAGTCATTGTCTAAATTCATGGTATGTATTATATATAAGTTAGCATGGTGTAGTCATTGTCTAAATTCATGATATGTATTATATATAAGTTAGCATAGTGTAGTCATTGTTTAAATTCATGGTATGTATTATATATAAGTTAGCATGGTGTAGTCATTGTCTAAATTCATGATATGTATTATATATAAGTTAGCATGGTGTAGTCATTGTCTAAATTCATGATATGTATTATATATAAGTTAGCATGGTGTAGTCATTGTCTAAATTCATGATATGTATTATATATAAGTTAGCATGGTGTAGTCATTGTCTAAATTCATGGTATGTATTATATATAAGTTAGCATGGTGTAGTCATTGTCTAAATTCATGATATGTATTATATATAAGTTAGCATGGTGTAGTCATTGTCTAAATTCATGATATGTATTATATATAAGTTAGCATAGTGTAGTCATTGTCTAAATTCATGGTATGTATTATATATAAGTTAGCATGGTGTAGTCTTTGTCTAAATTCATGACATGTATTATATATAAGTTAGCATGGTGTAGTCATTGTCTAAATTCATGATATGTATTATATATAAGTTAGCATGGTGTAGTCATTGTCTAAATTCATGATATGTATTATATATAAGTTAGCATGGTGTAGTCATTGTCTAAATTCATGGTATGTATTATATATAAGTTAGCATGGTGTAGTCATTGTCTAAATTCATGGTATGTATTATATATAAGTTAGCATGGTGTAGTCATTGTCTAAATTCATGATATGTATTATATATAAGTTAGCATAGTGTAGTCATTGTCTAAATTCATGGTATGTATTATATATAAGTTAGCATGGTGTAGTCTTTGTCTAAATTCATGGTATGTATTATATATAAGTTAGCATGGTGTAGTCATTGTCTAAATTCATGATATGTATTATATATAAGTTAGCATGGTGTAGTCATTGTCTAAATTCATGGTATGTATTATATATAAGTTAGCATGGTGTAGTCATTGTCTAAATTCATGGTATGTATTATATATAAGTTAGCATGGTGTAGTCATTGTCTAAATTCATGGTATGTATTATATATAAGTTAGCATAGTGTAGTCATTGTCTAAATTCATGGTATGTATTATATATAAGTTAGCATGGTGTAGTCATTGTCTAAATTCATGATATGTATTATATATAAGTTAGCATGGTGTAGTCATTGTCTAAATTCATGATATGTATTATATATAAGTTAGCATGGTGTAGTCATTGTCTAAATTCATGATATGTATTATATATAAGTTAGCATGGTATAGTCATTGTCTAAATTCATGATATGTATTATATATAAGTTAGCATGGTGTAGTCATTGTCTAAATTCATGGTATGTATTATATATAAGTTAGCATGGGGTAGTCATTGTCTAAATTCATGGTATGTATTATATATAAGTTAGCATGGTGTAGTCATTGTCTAAATTCATGATATGTATTATATATAAGTTAGCATAGTGTAGTCATTGTCTAAATTCATGGTATGTATTATATATAAGTTAGCATGGTGTAGTCATTGTCTAAATTCATGGTATGTATTATATATAAGTTAGCATGGTGTAGTCATTGTCTAAATTCATGATATGTATTATATATAAGTTAGCATGGTGTAGTCATTGTCTAAATTCATGATATGTATTATATATAAGTTAGCATGGTGTAGTCATTGTCTAAATTCATGATATGTATTATATATAAGTTAGCATGGTGTAGTCATTGTCTAAATTCATGGTATGTATTATATATAAGTTAGCATGGTGTAGTCATTGTCTAAATTCATGATATGTATTATATATAAGTTAGCATAGTGTAGTCATTGTCTAAATTCATGATATGTATTATATATAAGTTAGCATAGTGTAGTCATTGTCTAAATTCATGGTATGTATTATATATAAGTTAGCATGGTGTAGTCATTGTCTAAATTCATGGTATGTATTATATATAAGTTAGCATGGTGTAGTCATTGTCTAAATTCATGATATGCATTATATATAAGTTAGCATGGTGTAGTCATTGTCTAAATTCATGGTATGTATTATATATAAGTTTGCATGGTGTAGTCATTGTCTAAATTCATGGTATGTATTATATATAAGTTAGCATGGTGTAGTCATTGTCTAAATTCATGATATGTATTATATACAAGTTAGCATAGTGTAGTCATTGTCTAAATTCATGATATGTATTATATATAAGTTAGCATGGTGTAGTCCTTGTCTAAATTCATGATATGTATTATATATAAGTTAGCATGGTGTAGTCCTTGTCTAAATTCATGATATGTATTATATATAAGTTAGCATGGTGTAGTCATTGTCTAAATTCATGGTATGTATTATATATAAGTTAGCATGGTGTAGTCATTGTCTAAATTCATGGTATGTATTATATATAAGTTAGCATGGTGTAGTCATTGTCTAAATTCATGGTATGTATTATATATAAGTTAGCATGGTGTAGTCATTGTCTAAATTCATGGTATGTATTATATATAAGTTAGCATGGTGTAGTCATTGTCTAAATTCATGATATGTATTATATATAAGTTAGCATAGTGTAGTCATTGTCTAAATTAATGGTATGTATTATATATAAGTTAGCATGGTGTAGTCATTGTCTAAATTCATGATATGTATTATATATAAGTTAGCATGGTGTAGTCATTGTCTAAATTCATGATATGTATTATATATAAGTTAGCATGGTGTAGTCATTGTCTAAATTCATGATATGTATTATATATAAGTTAGCATGGTGTAGTCATTGTCTAAATTCATGGTATGTATTATATATAAGTTAGCATGGTGTAGTCATTGTCTAAATTCATGATATGTATTATATATAAGTTAGCATGGTGTAGTCATTGTCTAAATTCATGATATGTATTATATATAAGTTAGCATAGTGTAGTCATTGTCTAAATTCATGGTATGTATTATAGATAAGTTAGCATGGTGTAGTCTTTGTCTAAATTCATGATATGTATTATATATAAGTTAGCATGGTGTAGTCATTGTCTAAATTCATGATATATATTATATATAAGTTAGCATGGTGTAGTCATTGTCTAAATTCATGATATGTATTATATATAAGTTAGCATGGTGTAGTCATTGTCTAAATTCATGGTATGTATTATATATAAGTTAGCATGGTGTAGTCATTGTCTAAATTCATTATATGTATTATATATAAGTTAGCATGGTGTAGTCATTGTCTAAATTCATGATATGTATTATGTATAAGTTAGCATAGTGTAGTCATTGTCTAAATTCATGGTATGTATTATATATAAGTTAGCATGGTGTAGTCTTTGTCTAAATTCATGGTATGTATTATATATAAGTTAGAATGGTGTAGTCATTGTCTAAATTCATGATATGTATTATATATAAGTTAGCATGGTGTAGTCATTGTCTAAATTCATGGTATGTATTATATATAAGTTAGCATGGTGTAGTCATTGTCTAAATTCATGGTATGTATTATATATAAGTTAGCATGGTGTAGTCATTGTCTAAATTCATGGTATGTATTATATATAAGTTAGCATGGTGTAGTCATTGTCTAAATTCATGGTATGTATTATATATAAGTTAGCATGGTGTAGTCATTGTCTAAATTCATGATATGTATTATATATAAGTTAGCATGGTGTAGTCATTGTCTAAATTCATGATATGTATTATATATAAGTTAGCATGGTGTAGTCATTGTCTAAATTCAAGGTATGTATTATATATAAGTTAGCATGGTGTAGTCATTGTCTAAATTCATGGTATGTAATATATATAAGTTAGCATGGTGTAGTCATTGTCTAAATTCATGGTATGTATTATATATAAGTTAGCATGGTGTAGTCATTGTCTAAATTCATGATATGTATTATATATAAGTTAGCATGGTGTAGTCATTGTCTAAATTCATGATATGTATTATATATAAGTTAGCATGGTGTAGTCATTGTCTAAATTCATGGTATGTATTATATATAAGTTAGCATGGTGTAGTCATTGTCTAAATTCATGGTATGTATTATATATAAGTTAGCATGGTGTAGTCATTGTCTAAATTCATGGTATGTATTATATATAAGTTAGCATGGTGTAGTCATTGTCTAAATTCATGGTATGTATTATATATAAGTTAGCATGGTGTAGTCATTGTCTAAATTCATGATATGTATTATATATAAGTTAGCATAGTGTAGTCATTGTCTAAATTCATGATATGTATTATATATAAGTTAGCATAGTGTAGTCATTGTCTAAATTCATGATATGTATTATATATAAGTTAGCATGACGTAAGTCATTGTCTAAATTCATGATATGTATTATATATAAGTTAGCATGGTGTAGTCATTGTCTAAATTCATGGTATGTATTATATATAAGTTAGCATGGTGTAGTCATTGTCTAAATTCATGGTATGTATTATATATAAGTTAGCATGGTGTAGCCATTGTCTTGATTCATGATATGTATTATATATAAGTTAGCATGGTGTAGTCATTGTCCAAATTCATGATATGTATTATATATAAGTTAGCATGGTGTAGTCATTGTCTAAATTCATGATATGTATTATATATAAGTTAGCATGGTGTAGTCATTGTCTAAATTCATGGTATGTATTATATATAAGTTAGCATGGTGTAGTCATTGTCTAAATTCATGATATGTATTATATATAAGTTAGCATAGTGTAGTCATTGTCTAAATTCATGGTATGTATTATATATAAGTTAGCATGGTGTAGTCATTGTCTAAATTCATGATATGTATTATATATAAGTTAGCATGGTGTAGTCATTGTCTAAATTCATGATATGTATTATATATAAGTTAGCATGGTGTAGTCATTGTCTAAATTCATGGTATGTATTATATATAAGTTAGCATGGTGTAGTCATTGTCTAAATTCATGGTATGTATTATATATAAGTTAGCATGGTGTAGTCATTGTCTAAATTCATGATATGTATTATATATAAGTTAGCATAGTGTAGTCTTTGTCTAAATTCATGATATGTATTATATATAAGTTAGCATAGTGTAGTCATTGTCTAAATTCATGATATGTATTATATATAAGTTAGCATAGTGTAGTCATTGTCTAAATTCATGATATGTATTATATATAAGTTAGCATAGTGTAGTCATTGTCTAAATTCATGATATGTATTATATATAAGTTAGCATAGTGTAGTCATTGTCTAAATTCATGATATGTATTATATATAAGTTAGCATAGTGTAGTCATTGTCTAAATTCATGATATGTATTATATATAAGTTAGCATGGTGTAGTCATTGTCTAAATTCATGATATGTATTATATATAAGTTAGCATGGTGTAGTCTTTGTCTAAATTCATGGTATGTATTATATATAAGTTAGCATGGTGTAGTCATTGTCTAAATTCATGGTATGTATTATATATAAGTTAGCATGGTGTAGTCATTGTCTAAATTCATGGTATTTATTAAATATATGTTAGTTTGATAAAGCCATTGTGTAAATTCTTTGTGCCTATTATATACAAGTTTGTTTGGCATAGTCATTGTCTATGTCCATGGTATTTATTAAATTCAAGATTTTTTCACATAGTTATGGTATTTATTTTATACAAGTTAGTTTGGCATAGTCATTGACTAAATTTATGGTACCTATTATATACAAGTTAGTTTGGCATAGCTATTGTCTAAATGCATGGTAATGTTCTCGTCTAACTAGGCTTTATAAGAGTTTAATCTTATTTAACTTCTTTATTATATGTGAGATGTGAGGGTTGTTATGATTGGGTTGGATGCTCTCAATATATTCTACAACTATTACAGAAGTTCCACCATGCTCGATTTTGGTTGGAACTTAAATTTGTGAAAAATTCCTCATTCAGCAATGCCGACGGTAAGATGTTTAAATATACAAAAAAGTTGAAGTTCAGTAAATAACTTTTAATAGCAACTCAATAACCAAATGATTCAAAATCTCAATTACTCCTCTTCTGCTCGACCAGTTAATAGCTTATTGTATCATTGGATTAGCAGTGTGAAATGGATTTCCATCTATTCTCGTATTCTAATCATATATTGTATTCATATCTTGCCTATATCTCCCAATTCCTTCTCCTCTTACTTCCCGACATTCTCAAAATTCCTTCTCCTTCTACATTTTTATATATTCATAAGCCAGAGCGTCCTCTTACAGACTGCTTTCCCGCGTCATCCACCTTCTCTCACCGACTAGACTTCCGTCGACGTTGACTGATTTTATCAGTATCATTTCCGTCTCCAGCTCTTGAAAATTTTGGACTGAATGGAACCCGAAGTTCTGTGTCCTAAAATGATTCCTTTGAAAACACAAGAACAGTACGATATATTCTCATAGCCCTCGCATCTATCACCAAATTTTATCACAAAGCCTTTCATTAGATAACGACTATTATATTTCTTCCGTCACACATGCATACACATCGAGATACCCATACATTCTTGTATGGTAAAACAAACGTCAATACATCACGGTATCAATTACGTCTTACACACATCAATAAATTATGTCACATTAGTACATATTCCTAATCCTTTTATACTAAACAATAATAATCAGATGTATTTATTTACCTTACAACTCATACAAAGTACACAACCATGCAAATATCCATTATCTGATATATGCGAACATCCTTAGTAACTAATCTAACATACTTCACCCATTTTCCAAATTCACAATTAATAAATGCACTAGTGTACTACGAAGTAACTTAATAGCGAATTACGAATGTAATTCTGACCACAAGTTAACATTCTGCATAATTTCGCCATGCATCTAATAATTATCTTCGTAGGCTAAAACCCATTTCTCAAATACGCATGTAAATGAACCACTACAAAGGTGACTAATTACTAAACGATGCTTGTATTATATATATATATATATATATATATATATATATATATATATATATATATATATATATATATATATATATATATATATATATATATATATATTGTCAGGATCTGTACGAATTTTTTTGGTTGTACAGTTCCTGCCTCAATTAGGGCCGGCCTTTCTTTATTTAGTTTAATTAATCTACAGAAAATCTCAAAATTGTTTATTTTGCCCTTTAATGGGTGCCATGTCTATTACGGAATATAGACATGGAAGAAAAAGTATGGATATAGTATCCAGAGAAGAGAAAATGCAAAAAACTGTGAGCGAATTAAAAGCTAGAGGGGTGATTTTTTCCAAACTGTGCTATAGACCAGCTCACTTCGCGTAGCGCCATGTGATATAGCCCCATAGCGTCCTCATTATATACTTTCCCCGGTTGTGTTCATAATGTATATTTAATTTAATGTAATTATGTTTTTTAAAAATTTACATATATAAAATAATGATATTATTTCCTAACCTTCATCTGGGGTCCACATCCTATTAGCGTCTTCGTTATATAGTCGGTTATTTGTCGTATTAATTTTTTGTGAAAGTTTCCGTCGAGGAAGAGTATTTGACGTCTGTCGTATTTGTCTACTTTCATTATTTCCATTATTAGTTTGATCCTTCCTTCCTTTGTTTTGTCGCACTGAGTTATCGTATGATATTTAGTGAACGGGGCACTTCTGCATAGAGGGCAGCTAATAGGGGTCTGAATCATTCGTCGTCTAAGTGCCACTTCGCCTGTAAGCCAGGCGTTGTGGAGGTACGTGTAGATGATACTCTGTACCTTTAGAGAGTCGATGTCAGACCATTGCCTCCAAACTCTGTCCCAGTTTATATGCGGGTTTTCTTCTTCTACATTATTTTTATTTCTTTTCGTTTCTAGTTCACAAATCCAGTCGTACGTCTTATCCTTACTTAGTTCCCATAATTCTTTGTAGTCCCTATACCTATATAAAGTTTAGCCCCCCTATATAAGTGTGGTGTGTCTATTATCTTACTCAGTTTGTTGTTTGTGTATATGTCTTGTCTGTTTCTCATTCCGAATCCAAGCCAAAAAATGTATAATGCTTCCCATGGTGTTTGTGAAGTGTTACCTAACCTTTTAATCCTATTTATTATATTTTTACATTTTATTAGGAAGGGATTAAGTAAGGCTAATCCCCCCTTCTGTTTATGTCTATATACTTTGTTGATACCCTTTAACTCTCTCCGGCACATTTAGCTGGTTTGAGTTTTTGGGTAACACCCTTGTTTTTTTCTTCTAAGTATGTCTATTTTTTGTGTATTGTTTCCTTGTCCACCCATGTATGCTGTAAAATGTCAGTTTTGTTTTGTGTATTTCCCTTTTATTACTATAAAAAATTGTTTATACGGGTTATTCTTGGTTTTCGTTCTCCATGTGATATAGCTATTTTACCCAAAAAGAGTGGTTCGATGGTACTCCCTACCCTCTATCTTTTTGGATTTCGGGTATTGTTCTATCTTTTTGGAGTTTCAGAGAATCCTGATTTCCTTCACAGTCCACTCTTTTAACAAGGATTGTATTCTCACCCCTTAACGTCATCAAAACGCTGGGGTGATTTCCTTTCCTTTTTCTATTGTTTTTCCTTTTTCAGAGTTTTAAATTTGTTTCCGCTAAGTGACTTTGCCAGAAGTCTTTTTTTTTTTCGTCCGTCATGCGTTTTCACTTATCTGTCGTTTTTCATGTTTGTGTTGGACAGCTTATTTCGAATCATTGAGTTGTTTCTTACTGTTTTTCTCTTTTTGTACTTTTGGAAAAATTTTTTTAAAATTTTCTAAATTTTGGAGTTATTTATGTGTTTATGTGATGTATGTCAGTATATGTTTTGTTTTATTTTATTGTTATTGTTATGATTTGTTATTTATTTTTTAATCTTTGTACTTTTCTTATTGTTATTTTGTTTCTATTGGGCAATTTTCATTTTTTTGTTATTTTTCATATTCTCCTTTTTTGCTTTTAAGGTGGGTGGGTGTTGTAGGGCTTAGAGTTTTAACTTAACTTCAGGCCGTAGCCCTTTGTCCCTCTTTCCGATCTATTGGTTCTGCACCATAGCGAATTAGATCGGTGGGGTCTTGTTATCTGTAAGAAATAGAGTAGTTATTAGATAGCCAAGTATGTCATTTTTTTATTATATTAAAATTATTCTAAAGTCTTCGCTGGCCATTTCTCTCTAAGTGAGAATCCCTCATATGGTTATCCTTTGGGCGCAATCCCGCAGGTTTCACCACTTTTTTGAGAGACCCGCATCTTATTTAGTATCTATAGTGTATTTATTTATTTTTGAATTTTTGTTGTAGTGAAACATTTATTTAATTTCCACCTTTTGTTTTAGTACAATATGTTTAGAGAAACTTGTTTCCAGGTCTATATAGTGTTGACTTTTTTATGTAGTGTCTTATAATTCCATATGTAATCTATTATATCATTATCAATGGTTTCGAGTGTTTTATTGTTAATGTCCACAGCGTTTAGTAAGTATGTCAAATTTGAATATATATATATATATGTTTTTGCAACCTGTGCCCAGATATTCATTATTTCTTTTATTTTGCTGTTAACTTTTAGACAGTTTTCATTTTCTTCATTTGCCCCAAAGAATATTCTTAGAGCCTTCACTCTAATTTTAATTAAGTGTGGAGGTAAACAGGGTGGTTTCCCCTCCAGTTTCCTGTTTTTAGAATTTCTGTTTTATCATGATTTATTTGCGATCCCGAGGCTTTTCCAAAAGCTTCATATTCCTTTTGTAAGTATTGAAAGGATTTTGGATCCTTTATAAAGTTCGTACAATCATCAGCATGTTGTAGCATCTTGAATTCCTCTCTTAAGTTTTGTCTTCTTATTCCTTAAATATTGGTGTTACTCCTGATTTTTATACTCAGGATTTCAATCGCTATTATGTATTATAGTATTGATAGTGGCTTTTCTGTCCTTAGAATCTATGTTTTGCCGCCAAATACGAATTGCTCTCTTGGATAAAACCTCATCGTTTAGTAATGATCCCAGGCAAAATTAAATTTGTTCTTCAGAATTATCATAATAATAATTCGGCCTGCATTGTAGTCACATCTTCTATCTCATTTCTGATTGGATATCGCTGTGAACTGACCCAGTCAAACATGTCCCTCCCACTTTCTATCAACGTGGGCACGGATAAGACCAGCAGCAGAGAGGAGGGGGGGGGGAAAGAGCAACTTTGTAGGCGTCAACGAGGCTTCCTCCTCGTTAATATTTAATAGAAAGGTCTATTTGACAAACTGAGGCTTCCTAGTAAATATTTAATAGAAAGGTCTATTTGGTAAACTAACGCTTCCTTGTAAGGATCCATTTGGCAAAAAAAAGACGCTAGCGTCGTTGGAACTCCACCCCCCCACCCCCACCACCTCTGCTGCTATGGGTTAACAATTCTTTACTGGATTCAGTAAACGATTTTAACCGAATATTTTATCAAGTCCGACACAATATCTTGATCTCGGGTTGTGTAAATTTATCGTTACAAATCCATGCGGGTTTGACTGAGCATGACGAAAGAAATTTCTAAAGAGATTATGATCCATATCACCGCTGCACCAAGTTTGCCAAATATTTCTAAGAGTATGTGTATCAACTCCGTTGAATACGGCAAGAATATTGCAGTTATCTCTGATCACTTTTGGTATTTGTGTGTATCGTTGAGTGACATATATCACGTCAGTGCTTTTATGCCTACCTCTGGAAAATATCCTAGCGGGATTCTTTTGATTGTCTAACGTGATATCATCGTATACGACTAAATTGTTAATACCTCCATCAATATCATCAATGCTCGGTGCTTCATCGATATCGTTTATAAACTCAATAATACCCTCGTCGGATTCTTCTACCGCTTTGTCGTTAAAATCTTGTAACATCGCTGATCGTCTAGACTTGGAGCTACCAAATACAACTTGTCCCATTTGATCCATCTCATTATTAAATTAAGTAACAATTGTGTCTTGCCACTTCCAGCTGGTCCTATTATAATCATTCTAATTGAATTCGGCAACATCGCATGGTGTTTAATAGGTTCCCGTCGTCGGGTAGCTGAATAGTCAATTACATTCATGTTATTATACATATATTATGGATCTATATTGTGTGAAATGTAAGAAGCGTACTGGTACAGACGACTTGACGACGATTACAACTAGCAATAACATATCAGCACTTTCTGGTAAATGCGTACAATGTAGTACAAAAAAAAATTAGATTTGTTTCCAAGGATTTTAAAAAAAAACGAGGAGGTAATATTGCAGCCAAGTTAGTAAAACTCCCAGGGACACCATGGGCAAAATATCCAGGAGAAAAACACCTTCCAGGGTATAGTTATTGTGGGCCCGGAACCAGACTCGATATCAGACTCGATGATCAAAACCAACCCCGACCGGGTGAATATCCAATAAATGCTATTGATAAGGCGTGTCATGCTCATGATGTCGCTTATAAAAGCATTGATCTGCAACACAGACATATCGCAGATATGAGATTAATTCACGCGTTGAATTCTATCACTGATAAATCCTTCAAAGAAAAGTTGGCTTCATGGTTAGTAAAATCGGCGATGAAAGGTAAATTGATGTTAGGTGCCGGTAATTAATAATAACATGGAATCTATTTATTATTCTCCAAAAGGATACTGGCGGGGTAAAGCAGCAATCGGTAAACTCGCTAGCGCTGCTAAGGTAAAATATACTTCAGCGGCTAATTGGTTATCCAAACAGGCGATATGGCAAATTTATCTACCACCGCCTAAACAAATTCACTCGCATTTTGATGTGACCGTTCCTATTGAAGTTCATCAGGCTGATATATTATTTCTGCCACATGATGGTTTTCACAAGTATGCGCTAACCGTAGTTGATGTTGCGAGTTGATACAAACAAGCAGAGCCGTTAAAAACAAAATCATCAACTGAAGTTGCTTCTGCGTTTGAAAGGATTTATCGACGAGGTCCTCTGCGCTGGCTAAATCTATTACAAGTTGATCCTGGCAAGGAATTTCAGGGTGCGGTTCTATCAACGATAAAGAATCATAATACCGCGTTACGACGAGGGCATACTGCACTAAATCGTGATAAAGCAATTGGATATCAATACGCGAAGGAATTTATTCAGGATAAACGATCTCGTGAATGGGTTAAGAGATTACCAGGCGTAATTACCGCGCTGAATAATGAGGTTACTCAAACGATTAATATGAAACCTAACAATGCAATTAAAAAGAAGTATATACCGGTAAAACCACAAAAGGATTTTTCAAAACAACCAATTCTCGGTAATGTCACTGTTAGGTATTTATATGAACCAGGAGAGCTCGAAGGAGGCACAAAAAGAGCTACTGATCCTATTTGGAGTGTCACCGTGCATAAAATATCTAGTATAACACGATCCACGGGTAGACCAGCAATCTATAGACTGGATTTGACCGCTCCTCAGCGAGGATTTACTCGTGAACAACTGCAAGTGATACCCGAGGATACTCAATTACCACCGCGTGGTCTTAACTAGCACCTCTTCGTCTGTTGCACTCAAGACAAGTCAGTATCACATTATCTCTGGTATGACCAATACTGCTATTTTTTCTGTCTTCGGTAAATTGGCGAGGATCTTTACCCGACCAACACCAACGCATTATACAATTGCAACTCGCGCAGTGATTATTCTGTTGTTGTTTCAGTGTAATTATTAATTCAGCATCAATATCAAATTCCTGTTGTTTATAACCAGAAAGTTTTTTTCTGATTATATCATCGCTGACAATATCACTTATTGTAGTGTCATTATCATCTAAAACAACTCTTCGAAGTTGATTTATTCTTCGTACTCTGGATACTGCGAGATAAACTAAATTTGACCACTCGATGTGATTATCCACCATCCAAACAATTGTATCTGATATAGTCAATCCCTGTGAAGAATGTATCGTCGTAGCCTAGCGTCCATGGGGATTTATCAGCGCGCAATGCATCTTGGACGACGCTGATATCAACCAGCACAATATCATTTAACACTAAATTCTGCTTTTCACTCTGTCCTGGAATATCAACTTCAATATTCTGTTTTCGTGTACCCGAAGGCCTATAACACAACGGTACTGGAAGTGTTGTAAATTTGTCTTGATGCAATTCAAATAACTTCATCTGAAGTGTGTCTCTGACTCTTTTTCTACTTGTGATTATCAAATCGCTTGGTCTCCACGCTTCCCAAAAATCTTTTAATGGGGTTTCTGAAATTATTTCACGCGCTATTTCACATTGAATTCTATCAGGTTGTAATCTGATTAGTTTTTTGAACTCGCGTAATTGTTCATCAAGTGCTCTATGGTCAGTATTAATTTCTTCATAATAGTCTACAAAATTCTTCAACCAATCATGCGGTGATAAACCGACGAATGGTGATGGTTGGCCATGATCGCCTCACATTATTACTTTTGTATTCGCTAACAATAACCGATCGAGAAACTTTTGTAATACATCTAATGATACAGTGCATATTTAATCCCAAATAACGACTTCAGGAATAAATTTCTCACCCATTCGTTCAGGAGTCCATTAGTCACCTTTCCATCGAAAGAAACTGTGATAAGTGCATGCATTAATTCCCCGTTGTTTCATCTCTGGCAAGTCTGTGTGTTGGTGTTAGCACAATCATGTTTGATTTCCCACGAAATAATTCAATTGCACGAGTCGTCCTTCCTGACCCGCCACAGCCGTTTAGGTAGCTGGTTTTATATCTACATATGAATCAGATATCTGCGGTGCATTAGATAGTTCTGATATCTGATTATTTTTCAAATATTTATCTTCAATCTTAACATCTGCTGATTTGGAATAATCACGCAGTATTTCTCGCTTAATTCTCCATGATCCGCAACTCTCGTCAGAATTAGTGAATTCGGCCACTGCTTCGCTATGTTTCGCGTCTATATAAAATGGATCAGTGGCGACTCTAACTGCGGTGTCAGGAAATCTATTTACCATTGAAAATAAATTGATAGAAGCATAAGCTAGCATAGACGCCCTCAAATGTGTATACTGAAGATTGTGTTCATCGTTTAAGTAATAATTGTACCCAATTTGTTTCCATCGGACAAAAAAGCGTCTTTACGATCCACGTATATACCCTTAGATGTTACATCCGCGATTATAAAATCATACTCAACGCTATCTATAATCAATCGTGAAGAATATCTTGTATTGTCGTATTTTCCACCTTGAGTAAATTTACCAATTATTCTTCTACCAAGATCCTTTGTGTCTTTATTTCTAACTTCAAATAACTGCTTGGACCATTTCACGATATTTTCTTCGTCAAGATCGGGAAACTGTTTTCGTTGTTCGCTGATTATACTATCTAGATTGGGTTGTGGTAACCAGACTTCAGTCTGAGCTCGATATGATATAATCACTTCACTGACAATCAGCGATATCAGCATTCTACAATCAATCATATACCGTAGCAGCACTATTGGCATCCAGTGTTTTTCAGATATATGTCTACCAATCCAAACATAACAGCACGGATGAAGTCCTGTAGCCAATTCAAATGATATCACACGAGCGAATCCGGTTAAATCAAAATCAGGCAGTGGCCCCTTAATAGCAGCACGGGCCATCTCGTGTGTGGGATGTCCAAATCGTTTAAAGTATTCAGCGCATTCTCCGTATCCGAGAAAACTCGCCGGATAACACGCGACTATATCAACTGAAATAATAGTTTCAGCGGTGTATTTTGTATTCCATAATCCACCGTGGTTAAATTCTATACAACTTGATTTGATGTCTGTGAGAAATTCAGCTCTTGTTGGTTTCCACGTGATTCTCTTTCTCGCAAAATGAGCTGCAACCGACGGAATTGTAAACAGTTTGTTAGTAATTGTTCGTCGTCGAAACTCTTCAAGTTCACTATTGAAAAACTACTAGCTAGTTTTTTCATTGCGTGTTGGAAGCCTTGCTTCAGTGTGGTAGAATTCTCCATTGCGTCTTACAAATTGATCGAATCTACCCTCCTCGTTTTCAAAACTGTGAAGTAATCACACTGACACAGGATCGTTTTTACTCAGTTGGTGAATAAAATCAAATAATTTCTCTTCTCCGGACAACTCTCCGGAGAACTCTGCGGGTATATATTTTATTGTTCGTGTTCGCGGAAATATTGTTACTGCAGGTGTCCATGCGTGTTCGTTATGATCAATAATTTTGATTGGAGCTCCTCTCGATTTATATTTCGGTTCATATAATATCTCGCCTGTTATCGTCATTACTGATATTGGGAATTTTAGTATTCGTTCTAACGTTGCCACATTTTGAATCGTTGCTCCGTTCCTAACTGTTAACCCCTATTCATATATTTTTTGGCTTCTTAGATCAGTCAGTTTGTTTCCACGCAATGCATTTGTGAAGTGTTCTATTATTCGTTCTGCTACACAATTCATTCTTGACGAATATTTCATCGGTGCCAGTTTTTCAATACTCGGTTTATAAATGATAATTATCATTTAGCGGATATATCCCATAAACAACTGCTGTTACAGGATAAGATCTCTCGTAATACGGTTTGTCAATTCCAGTCAAAATTCCTGGTTTTGAATCTTGACTCACAGTGACAGTTCTTTTATCCTTCAAGATGGGTTCGTATTTATCCCGAATAATCCAATCTCCTGGTATCTGAACGGATAATGAATTTTATTCTAAAAAAAATACCTTTTTCGCCCAAGATGTGAGATTATCACTGCTGCGCTTTTATCGTTCATGGCAGCATCAACACTACCATCAATTCGAAATATTGACCAACAGTGAGATGCTCCATCACGCTTGAATTCATTAAAACAATCACGAATTTTACCCAACATGGTTCTATCACCTATTTGATTCTTTGGGGCTACGGAGACTCTATCGAGATTGAATTTAACATTTTTCCAAGGCGTAATTTTCGTTAATCTCTCGAACACCTTAATATTTTAATTAAAACAAGTATTTAAATACAGAATTTATTATATAATGAATCATTGCAAATGGCTTATGATTGGATCAGTAACCCCGTGTAACAAATCATGCGGAAAGGAATTCTGTGGGTATCATATGCAAAGTGATCGTGGTAAGAGATACAGAGAGTTAAAGCGTTATTATGATAAACGAATTAAGGATTCCTTCAATGACTCTGACTGTACCCCTGACAGAGTCATAAGAACTCCTCAAGACTACAATAATAGATTCTCAAGTAATATAATACTTCAAGCAAATAATGAATTAGACAAATAATAGTATAGTATAAAAATTAACCAAGAATTCCGACCACATCCCCTAATTACAAACTATGAGTCATCCCGTGATGGTATTGTCAGAAACCGTAGACTGAAGAAACCAGTTTGTGCTGACAATGGTATGGGGAATTTGATGTTTACTGCTGGAGGGAAAATACGTCCTAATCACAGAATAATATATAAATGTCACAATGGATTGATCGGAGATGGTTTTGTAGTTGATCACTTTGATTCCAATCCTCGGAATAACAAATTGGATAATTTACGAATTGTTACACAGAGTGAGAATACTACATACGGGAAAATTAGGAAAAGGAAAAGACCTGTAAAATCATTTAATACAGTAACTAACGAAGAAAAAATATTCCAATATATGAATGAAGCCGGTAGATATTTTGATATTTGTGTACCCTCAGTACGAAAGGTAGCAGAGGGATTTATCGATCGGCTTTTTCAAAAAGGACTGGACAAAAGATTCAATTTTCGTATGTCTAATTCATGGTTTTGCATTATTCTATATAACACCAAGGGAGATAACTCGTTTGGGTATGTTTACGGCTTATGAAAGAGTTATGGATCTCAATGGGTTTTTCTGATTTTAGCTGTCATGTTTCTCAGTGGAAATATAATATATTTTGTAAGAAAACGAATCAAATATGTAGTGTTTTATAAATAAATGTATTTTTATTATTTTGTGTTTTTTTTTTCTTTTAAGTATTCGGTTTGGTTTCATACACAAAAGGTATATGGATTCGTTCATTCA
Organism: Unio delphinus; assembly: GCA_029339505.1. Taxonomy (NCBI): domain Eukaryota; kingdom Metazoa; phylum Mollusca; class Bivalvia; order Unionida; family Unionidae; genus Unio; species Unio delphinus. The sequence continues at coordinate 4,595,571 of JAQISU010000044.1, read as the reverse complement.
GTCATTTGTGGCTTGTGATTGATCAATTGATCAATTGACGTCATTCATTGTAATCCATTCATTGTACATCCCACCTGTTCGCTATTGATCATATTAACTTACCTATATATTATATTCAAAACGTATACAGTATATATAAGAACCGTTAGCTCAGTGGAAATATAATCTATTTTGTAAGAAAACGAATCAAATATGTAGTGTTTTACAAATAATTGTATTTTTTTTTTTTTCTTTAAAGTATTCGGTTTTGTTTCATACACAAAAGGTATATGGATTCGTTGGCTTGTCATCGATCCATTGACGTCATTCATTGTACATCAAACCCCGCTATTGATTGTATTAGCTTACCTATATATTATATTCAAAAACATATACCGTATATAAGAACCGTTAGCTCAATCGTAACGTGTCGCGGTGCCATACTGGCGGTAATGGTTCGAAACCCGTAACAGGCATTATTGCCAACGGTGCCGACAAATGGTTTTAATTGGGGGGTGGGTAACTCCGAAATTCAAATTGCAACCACTATACCAACCACACCGAGCCGTGATGTGAATGATTTTTGTGGGGGTATATGCGGTTGCAATTTGAATGTAGGAGTGTCATCATTCATTGACATCATTCATTTAATGTTATATGTCGTATTGTCCCCTGTGCTGTCCCTATACAATTCGCCATAAACTCGAATTGGGAATTGTATAATCATTTATTGACATCATACATTTAATGTTATATAATCTATTGTTTGTGCTGTTCATTCGCTAAACATATCCACTTGTGATTCTAACCCGTTATTTGACCACCACTTATCACACCACTTGAACCACTTGAAGAACAACAAGGTGCTGTTCCAAGAGAAGAATATCCACCAGAAAAGATATTTACTGATGATGCGTTAGATAGAATTAGAGGAATCAAGGAAGACTCTGTTGAATTAGTTAATTTTACTAAAGAGATTTTTTTAAAAAATATAAGAGATAATTATTTAAAAGACGACAAGTCTAGAGATTTTATAAAACAAATAGACACCTGGGCAAAAAAAGTATTTTTAGCAAACTGTCGTAAATCTAACCTGGCAACAAAAGAATTGCAATCTGCTTTTAATAATTTTCTAGCTGCAGTAAAAGGTGTCACACAACCACCACCGGCATATACAGCAGATCCAATCCCAAGTGAAATACAAATAATGGCAGAAGCTGATTCTGAAAAAGGTGCAAATGGTATTACTAAAAAATTAAACGGAAAGGGATATTCTTGGACTGGAATTTCAGGTAGTGGTCTTATTCAATGTCCTGGTAATATTCTCAGCGATATAGCACGATTAGAAGTTCTCATCGGAGGAAAACGAGCTGGAAATAACTCACCTGAAATAATTAATGAAGCGGCTGAAATCTGTAGGCGGTTATTTCAAGATGGTGTCATGAGCATTGATATATATCGAGATTCCATTGACGAGTTAGTTGAGCATCATGGTTACCACAGCGACTAATCACCACATTAGATACATATCATTTAAATCAGATGATCATACACTACAGCCATGACAAACCAACCAGCGTTATGTAGTAAACTCATGGTTTCCAGTTTATAGAGAGTACTATGGTGATGGTCTCGGTGATACAATTGCAGGATTATTTGCAAGAATGACTCCAAAAGTGGCGCCGCTAGCAAAACAGTTATCAATGAAAGCCATTGATATTATTCGTGATAAGGGTATTAGCCGCAAGGGATTCACTAATAGCGCTAGTTCGGCGGCGAAGGAAACCGGGACCATTACCATTACCATCTACAGCAGCGATGCCTGCAAGTGTTAGTAAAATAATAAATAACGCAGTGGATCAGAAACTAGCGTCGCTGGTAACCAACGACCAAAGCAACATCGCAAATATGATAGCGGGAAGTGGCTTAAAAAAAACACGACGTGGTCGTCAACGATCACGACGATGATTTGGATCAACGAATATATAATAAAATGTTCAAAACGTCACCTGATCGAGCATTTGATATGGACGTCCCAGTGCGCAAGGATGATTTTGTACGTGAAATATCAATACTATGCCTATCACGCAATACAACCAAATAGTCGACCAAATAGTCGAACAAGAATTGAACTTCAAGTTCATGATACCAGTAAATACTTTCTACCGTGTGAAGCGTTTATTGAAGTAGAAGGAGAAATTGTACGAAGAGATGACGCTAATACACCATACGCAGATAACATCAATGTCGGTTTTGTCAATAATGGGATTATGGAGCTATTTGAGAGTGCGAGATATCTCATCGATGGAAAAGAGATTGAGTCGATAGATCGTGATGTTGATGTGGCCACAACAATAATCGGGCTAGCAAGATATTCCGATGATTATACAAGATCTGCAGGTCCTTCTATGATGTTTGCAAAGGATGGTAGGGAAACGGCTGGAGGAAGACACTTTATTGTAAGACGACCAAGGAATCATGCTGATACCGCTGATGCTGATGTCGAGGATATGATTATAACTGAGGATCCTTATTTTAACTTAGGAGCTACAACACGTATATCAATGTTGGGAGGAGTGCGTAGATCATTCTCATGCGCGATTCCACTACATCATATATTTGGATTCTGCAGAAATGTTCGAAAAGTTATTTATGGTGCAAAGCACAAAGTAACACTAGTGCGAAAAGGTACTGACGATGATGCAATTCGGAAAATTGCGGCAGATGCTGAACATCCGGAAAATGATCCCGTTAAAGTCAATTTAACAAAAATCTCACTGTGAATGCCAGTGTTAACTCCATCAATCACCGCAGAAGAACGATTACTATCGTTTATGGACCAAGGAGGACAATCACTAATAAGCTGGCTAACAACGATTACAGATGTTAAGCAATCAAATGTTACTGGGTTATTTACGTGGAACCTGGCATCACAGCAAGGTGTTTCAGCCCCACCTATTATATTTATTGCATTACAGGATACCACACGAGTTGGTAATCAATTACGTAGCCATATGATATTTGATCAACTTGGTATTACGGACGTCTCACTGAGAATAAACGGACAACAAGAACCATCTGAAGATATACAACTTGATTACGATGAAAACTGTATTGCACGCGTGTATCACAGGTTGTTATCGTATATAGCGCGTGATCAAAATGTCGATACTGGTTTGCGAACATCACAGTTGGATTTTAAGAAATTTTATCCGATCTATTATTTTTTGCTGGAACATCTTGATTTAACAAGACAATCCGTCGTTGATATACACTTTAGAGCTACCGTAAATCCTCCTGGTGGTATTGCTAATTACAGAGCGATTGCTGTCATTCTCAGCGATAAATCAATGCTACTCGAAGGTGTTGGTGGAAGAATGAGAGTGATAGATGCACCAGTGGAAAATATTTAACAATTAGATCGATCTGTTATTAATAAAATGCCATATGATATTATCAGTGTTACGTTAACTCCTAATCAGATTAAGAAACTACAATCATCAACAACTGAAAAATGCGGAATTACGATCACGCTGAAACCCAATCAGATGACAGGCGGGGCAAATAAATTGTCGCTGAAACCTAATCAAACAAAACGTTTCATTGACGCGTCTAAAAATAAAAAAGGAGTTCGAATTAAGCTTTCTGCGGCTGCAATTGCCAATATGAAAAAACCGGTGGTATATTTCCATTGTTAGTTGCGTTACCAGCGTTGATTGCGGCAGCGGCACCAGCGGTGGCTGAAGCGGCAGCTTTAGGAGCCGTTGGTACCTCAGCAGGAATGGCACTAAAGAAAGCAACTGGAAAAGGATATAAAAAAAGAAGGGAAAGGGTCTAAGACTACCAGGAACCCGTGCAGGCCAGGAACGATTTACTAGTTCCCAAGTCCAATTTTGATTTACTCGATGTAACAGCACTGGACCCGGAACTCACTGGGTTGCATACGCAATTGATCTCACGTGTAATCGTTTATTTCGATTCATATGGATTAGCACCGCCGAAGGAATTTATGCGTTATATAAACCGCTTAAACACCCCTCGTTGGTATTCCACGCTACCAACACAACAAATGAATGACCCACCAATATGCGGCAACGAAGTATTAAATGTTCTTGACGCTATTTCAAAATCTGGAAAACCACCACATGTTGTCGTAAATGAATATACTACCAGTCGCTGGAAATCGAAGAGATTTTAGAGAGAGAGAGATTATATAGAATAACATGACTGATATTTGGGGGAGATCTTTATCAGCGCTGAAGAAACCCGAACCCGATGGCGTTGCAACCGGTGATATAAAAAAAAATAATCAAAGATGAAATAGCTGAGACTTTGAACCTAGCAAGTGTCGATCCCAATGAAATAGTTGTATTTCAAGATCGTCAGGGTAAATTGAAAACGAGTAATGTTTCTCTGGATGATATTTTAGTTAAACAAAGCGGCGTAACCGAGAACACCGTTGCGTTATTTTCCGATCAGGGTAAACTCAAACCCGGCATACTCGTTTCGACGATTACAGATAAATTAAAAACTCTCAACGATGAGTTAAAATTCATACTAAGTTTTTTTGATGATCCAGCGACAACATCACCGAATTTATCATTAATAAAAATCTCTATGGACAATATAAAGACTGTCAATGACGAATTAAAATCAATTATGGCTTTCTTCGGCGAACCAGCTGTGATACACCGAATTTACCATCAATTAAAAAAAAATCCATGGATAGATTAATTGAGCTTGATTATAAAATTGATCAATTTGAAAACAAGTATGAAAAACACAAAGAGGATTTTAACACACTTCGAAATAAAATTGTTAGATAATTTTTTGGAACTCCACCGGCGGTCACAATGAAACTCGCGGATATAAAAAAAATTCTCTAGATGAAATAACCGTGATCAATCGGCAAATAGAAGCTATCAACACTGATATTAAAACAACCAATGATATTATCAAGGATGATATGCCGAAAATGATAAAAATACTTGAAAAAACAAATATTCCTCATGAGAGAACCAACAACGTAGTATACACAATTCAACACGGATCATTTGCGTGGACACCATCCACTAATATATTAAATATTACCGCGGCCGTCAAAGGTATTTATCGATTAACACTAGTGACGCCAACTCAATTTAATATATCATCGTTGAGTTCATCTTCGGTCAATAATACGATATCAACGATCATCGACAAGGATACAACTGAACGATTCACAATAACATCCACTGATAAAAATTTGGCTAGGGTTTCAGTAACATGGTATGTGGAATTCGTAGCGGATCTGAGTAAACAACTAAATTGAAATCGTAAACGATTTGAAAATAAAATGTCGTTATCAACGGTACCTTCGGTATCTCAATATCGCAATGATCAGGTCAGAGAATTTCAAACTAAACTCAAAACGCTCACTGAGGAGTATCAAACAAAAATAAAAATAATACCGACGAAGAATCACCGCAGTTGATGTTAGCGTGTACTCTGTGAGTGGTGTAATCGCCGGAGCTGGTATAATACTATCCTCGGTGACAATGATTGCTCCCATAGCTGTTCCAAATTGTATATCCGCGGCGACACCAATCGCAGGAATTTTTTCGATTATAACAAAAAAAATATCATCATGCAGCCAACTTAAACTGCAGGATTACGTAATTAAATTTCATATTGTGTCAACCGCATACTCACAATTATCCTCGATGATATCGTCGTCGCTCGATAACACATTTATATCAGATAGTGAATTTTCAGCGATGGTACATATAATAACTACATCAACGAATAGTAGAGAACACAAATTTGGTGAAAACAAGTATGATCTCAATAACCTCAACCAATCCTGAATTCAGTATGAATTTCCCTACTCCGTTTCCGGTGAAGGAAATCGCGCTAGCAAAACTACGAGTGTATCACAGTTGGCCTAATATATAGGTCGGTAGCATTTGGCGGTCAACAACAGAATAATTCTTTGGTATTTGCGAGTAAGAATCGCGAAGACGGAACTCCAGACTGGAATGTTGTTTCGCTATCATCAGGGTCATACCAAATCGAACAAATCAATGCTGAATTAGCGCGTAGAATAAAATCCAATACTGGGCGAGAATCGAAAATCGCTATAATGGTCCACGAGCCGACACTATCATCTGCGATCGAGATAAACTCACCAAGTTATGTCATAGATATTTATCAAAGTTCTATAAGAACAATAATGTGGGTGGCCTGAAAACCCACCTCGACAGGAACTAGTTAATCCTGAACCACACAATTCTGATTATGCTACCGAAAGGGTAAAACCCGATAATCCAGTAAAACGCTATAGCGGTTACACCAGGTGGAATTTTTTCACTGGAATGATAGACGACTGCAACCGAAGATATTACGCAACTCTACAGGATAAAATCACTGAAAATTTTACAGCGTTCAATAACGATATTTCACTGTTGTTAATATCTCTTAAATCCAGTACTCTCACCCGAGATGAATTTATCAGCGTCGTACAAACATGTAACAAAATCATCAATGACATGGAAACATTTCATTCGCAAATTATTCAAGAGGTATTAGGTGACAGTAATCCTAAAACGAGAACGGAGTTTGCGATAGTGTATAATATACGCGTAGAAGATATTCCCGCGCTCAAACTACACGGCTATAATATCTCAGAACTACAAAAATCTCTCAATGATGCCATCGCTGAAGGTTTCAAAAAAATACACGATGCTTGGAAAAAAAGCGCAACCACAAACAACTATTCTTAAATATAATAACGACCCAGGCGGCGGTGGTAGGCATATTGCTCCGTTCAATGTAAATATATCCTCAGCGATTGAATTTAGTATGTGATGTTATCGAAGGAAGCTATCAAATAAATCTCGAGCGATCAAATCAAGCTCAGCAGGAATATATTCTATATTCATTTGCATCAACATCTCCTCCAGGATTTCTAATTATTGAGGATCCAACTAATCCAGTCTATATGCGATGTCATAATAATTCGCTAAAGAGAATTAATTTCAGACTCACTGACCAGTCTAATAATCTAATTGATTTACGAGGTGAGGTTCTACAAATTAGTCTGTTTGTGAAATCGTAGCGATTTTCATCCTAAATGATTTTCATCGTAAAAGAATTGTTAACCCATAGCAGCAGAGGGGGAGGGGGAGTTCCAAGGACGCTGACGTCTTTTTTTTTTTTTTTTTGCCAAATGGACCCTTACAAGGAAGTATTAGTTTACCAAATAGACCATTCTATTAAATATTTACTAGGAAGCCTCAGTTTGTCAAATAGAACTTTCTATTAAATATTAACGAGGAGGAAGCCTCGTTGACACCTACAAAGTTGGTCTGTTCCCCCCTCTGCTGCTAGAATACGCCTCGTTCATTCAGCGGGCTTTCCTCCGATCTTAGGACTAAGCTGTAACACATATGTGTGATACGGACTGCTTTGTCAACTGATGCGAGCTTTCGTATTCGCCATCTCACATTTGCCGTCCCTGGCGGGCCATTGTAACATTGAGTAAAGAGTTTACCACTAGCCTGCGGCAACGTGTAGACATCAAACACATAACCGCAGTAATATTTACAAGACAGTAGATTATAGCTTATACATGATGTTATTGATGTAGCTTATCAAATGTAACAAGATTTTTAAAAGTAAAGAATCTAACCCCTTTGACATAATAAATGCATTCTTGTGATTAAGAGAAGGGTGTATAACATGGTGTTGAGAATTTGTAGCCTAACGTCATGTACCAGTAGTAATATAGGAAATAATAGGTCAGCGGTCGATAACCTTTTTGAATTGGAGTACCATTTTTTCCGAATTAATTACAACATGAACGAGTGCGTGTCACCAGTAAGAGCTTAACACTTAAAATCGAGATTTTTGGCTGGCCTTCGCTTGCCACTACAAATTTCTTGAGGTCCACATTATGGCACGTGCGCCATGCGTTGTCGACCCCTGTAATAGGTGTCTCGATTTACTGTCAGTGTCTACACTGATTATATATTAATAAGCACGATATTCTGACGTTATTAAAAAAATAAAAAAATTTAATACAAAGTAATAACACATTTTAATATTGCTCTAGGTGTATAGATCCTCACCTTTCAAGAAATGGTCAGTCTTTAATTCGATTCTAAAGGAAGTAGCATAATAGGTCCTTGCATTAACTATTATATAGCGATGAGGAAACCTCTGTGTGTTTTATGGTTTGAGGGAGAATTGATTAAGCGGATTCATATAAGCAAGAATAAAAATATGTTATAGACCTTAAAATTTTGAACACGTTTATTTTTTAAAGATAATTTATAAAATAATATTATATAAGATATTTTTATAAGATAATCATGACTCCGTGCATTTTGTTTCAGTTGTACATAACAAAATAAATCAAATTGTCACGCACACCTACCAACCGATTGATGTAAGTATTATTGGCAGACGAATGAATGTGCTGGGGGCGAATTATACAACGAATGGCTTTTGAGAATTGTCTGGATAGTATTCCGGATAGTCTATGTCACTAAAATATGTCCTGTCGGATGACAATTTCCTGAATTCATTGTACAATTTCTATACCTATGGCAACGCTTGTTAATTAATGTCTCAAACCCATCCAAATGGGTGGTTCTTCCATTTTCATATCCATCGGTGGTTGGTTCATTCTTATACCCATTGGCGGTTCGCCTATATCCATACCCACATGAGGTTGTTTCATTTCCGCATGCATTATCATTTTCCCCACCCCACTAGGATGTGGGGGTTGTTCCATTCCCAAGCGCAATGTCTGTTGTACCATTCCCATACCCATTGGGTCCTGATTCATCAGGTCGTTCGTTACCAGATTGACTCGGTGAGGATGAACGACAGAGTTTTTGATGCCTTGTGTGATACCTCCAAAAGTTCCAACTTTTGACGGATCTGTGAACACGGTACTCAGTCCCCTTCTGTCATTCATTTCCATTCCGCTGTTTATTCCCATTCCGTTGTTAATTCCAGTGTCACTGTTCATATCATTTCCATTGTTCATGTGCATTCCATTGTTCATCCATGTGTTCATGCCATTTATATTGTTCACATTATTTATCATGTGATTGTTGTTCACGTTATTTATTTGGTTCAGGTTATTTTTCATTTTGTTCATGATCTCCATGTCGTTTATGTTACTTGTCTTCGTCAGTCTGTTTATTGTATTCAAGCCACTGTTCATGTTCATTTCGGTTTTCCTCTCCATATTCATTTCATTCATATTGGACATGCCAATCATACTGTTGATGTTAACTGCTTTATTCGTGTTCATTTCATTCAAGTTGCTCATGTAATCCATGCTTTTCATATTGATCTCGTCATTCATGTTTTTTATATTATTCATATTGTTCATGTCATTCATGTTTTTCATGTAATTAACATTGTTCATGTTATTCATATCGTTCAAGTTTTTAATATTGTGTATGTTATTCATGTTGTTCAAGTTATTGATATTGTTCATGTTGGTTATGCCATTCATACTATTGATGTTGTTTATATTATTAATATTGGTCATGTCATTCATGTTGTTCAAGTTATTGATATCGTGTATGCTATTCATGTTGTTCATGTCATTCATACTATTCATGTTTGGAATATTGTTTATATTATTAATGTTGTTCGTTTTCATATTTTTCATGTTATTCATGTTGTTAATGTTGCTTATGTCATTCATATTATTCGTGACTTTTTGATTGTTTACATTATTAATGTTGTTCGTTTTCATACTTTTCATGTCATTCATGTTATTCATATTATTTATATTGTTTAAATCGTTAATGTTGTTCATGTTAATATTGTTCTTGTTAATCATATTGTTCATGTTATTCATACTGTTCATGTTAATCATGTTATTCGTATTAATCATGCCATTCATATTGTTCATGTTATTTACATTGTTCGAGTTATTCATATTGTTCATGTTATTTACATTGTTCATGTCATTCATTTTGTTCATGTTATTTACATCGTTCATGTCATTCATTTTGTTCATGTTATTTACATCGTTCACGTCATTCATTTTGTTCATGTTATTTACATTGTTCATGTCATTCATATTGTTCATGTTATTTGCATTGTTCATGATATCCATATTGTTCATGTTATTTACATTGTTCATGTCATTCATATTGTTCATGTTATTTACATTGTTCATGTCATTCATTTTGTTCATGGTATTTACATTGCTCATGTCATTCATTTTGTTCATGTTATTTGCATTGTTCATGTCATCCATATTGTTCATGTTAATTACTTTGTTCATGCCATTCATATTGTTCATGTTATTTGCATTGTTCATGTTGTTCATATTGTTCATGTTATTTACATTGTTCATGTCATCCATATTGTTCATGTTAATTACTTTGTTCATGCCATTCATATTGTTCATGTTATTTGCATTGTTCATGTTGTTCATATTGTTCATGTTATTTACATTGTTCATGTCATTCATTTTGTTCATGCTATTTACATTATTCATGTCATTCATTTTGTTCATGTTATTTGCATTGTTCATGTCATCCATATTGTTCATGTTATTTGCATTGTTCATGTTATCCATATTGTTCATGTTAATTACTTTGCTCATGTCATTCATATTGTTCATGCTATTTGCATTGTTCATGTTGTTCATATTGTTCATGTTATTTACATTGTTCATATCATTCATTTTGTTCATGGTATTTACATTGTTCATGTCATTCATTTTGTTTATGTTATTTGCATTATTCATGTCATTCATTTTGTTTATGTTATTTGCATTGTTCATGTCATTCATATTGTTTATGTTATTTACATTGTCCATGTCATTCATATTGTTCATGTTTTTAGCATTGTTCATGTTATTCATATTGTTCATGTTATTTACATTGTTCATGTCATTCATTTTGTTCATGCTATTTACATTATTCATGTCATTCATTTTGTTTATGTTATTTGCATTGTTCATATTATTCATATTGTTCATGTTAATTACATTGTCCATGTCATTCATATTCTTCATGTTATTTGCATTGTTCATGTTATTGATATTGTTCATGTTAATTGCATTGTTCATGTTATTCATATTGTTCATGTTATTTACATTGTTCATGTCATTCATATTATTCATGTTATTTGCATTGTTTATGTTATTCATATTGTTCATGTTATTTTCCCTGTTCATGTCATTCATTTTGTTCATATTATTTGCATTGTTTATGTTACTCATATTGTTCATGTTATTTGCAATGTTCATGTTTTTCATATTGTTCAAGTTATTTACATTGTTCATGTTATTCATATTGTTCATGTTATTTACATTGTTCATGTCATTCATTTTGTTCATGGTATTTATGCTTTTTATGCCATTTTTATTGTTTATATTACTATAGCCGTTCATGTTCATGTTAATCATGTTATTCGTATTAATCATGCCATTCATATTGTTTATGTTATTTGCATTGTTTATGTGATTCATATTGTTCATGTTATTTGCATTGTTTATGTTATTCATATTGTTCATGTTATTTACATTGTTCATGTCATTCATTTTGATCATATTATTTGCATTGTTCATGTTATTCATATTGTTCATGTTATTTGCATTGTTCATATTGTTCATGTTATTTACATTGATCATGTCATTCATTTTGTTCCCGGTATTTACATTGTTCATGTCATTCATTTGGTTCATGGCATTCATGCTATTTATGCCATTTATATTGTTTATATTACTATTGCCCTTCATGTTCATGTTAATCATGTTGTTCTTATTAATCATGCCATTCATATTGTTCATGTTATTCATATTGTTCATGTTATTTGCATTGTTCATGTTATTCATATTGTTCATGTTATTTGCATTGTTCATGTTATTCATATTGTTCATATTATTTGCATTGTTCATGTTATTCATATTGTTCATGTTATTTGCATTGTTCATGTCATTCATATTGTTCATGTTTTTTACATTGTTCATGTTATTCATATTGTTCATGTTTTTCATATTGTTCATGTTATTTGCATTGTTTATGTTATTTATATTGTTCATGTTATTTACATTGTTCATGTCATTCATTTTGTTCATATTATTTGCATTGTTCATGTTATTCATATTGTTCATGTTATTTGCATCGTTCATATTGTTCATGTTATTTATATTGTTCATGCCATTCATATTGTTCATGTTATTTGCATTGTTCATGTCATTCATTTGGTTCATGTTATTTACATTGTTCATGTCATTCATTTTGTTCATGGTATTTATGCTTTTTATGCCATTTATATTGTTTATATTACTATTGCCGTTCATGTTCATCTTAATCATGGTATTCATATTGTTTATGTTGTTCAGATTTTCCATGTTATTCACAAAGTTTATGTTATTAATGTCTCCAATGTTGTTATTTTCGTTTATATTGTTAATGTTGTTACTTCTTTTCATGTTATTCACATTGTTCATGTCATTCATATTAATCATGTCATTCATATTAATCATGTCATTCATATTGTTCGTGTAATTCATGTTGTTCATATAGTTCATGTAGTTTATGTTATTCATGGTATTCATGTTGCTGACGTTGTTCATGTTGTTCATGTTGTTCATACTGTTGATGCTATTCACGTTGTTCATGTTATTCATGTCTTTCATGTTGTTCGTGTTGTACACGTAATTCATACTGTTCATGTTTTGCACGTGATTGATGTTATTTGTCTTGCTCATACCATTCATATTACTGATTTTCATGTTGTTGACATACATTGCATTATTGCTGCTGTTCATTCCATCCACGTTATTATTGCCTTGTACAACTGAAAGCGTGATCATCTCGGTGTTCATTCCGATGTTTTCATCCTTCATATTGATTCCTCCGTTTATATCGTACATGTTATTCATGTAGTTCACAGTATTCATATCATTCATGGTGTTCATTTTGTTCATGCCACTGTTCATCAAATTATTAATGGTCATCGAATCGCTCATTCCTCTTGGGTTGCTATTGCTATTTACAGCGGAAGACGTGGCATTCGTGTTCGCAACGAAGGAAGAGGAGAGAAAGGCATTCCAAATACGTGATGAATCGCTATTCCCAAAGACGCCGACGCTAATTACGGGGTCTTGGGCGACAGTCACTAAAACAATCGCACAAAGGACAACCGCAACCTTCATGATTATCTGCAAACTAACAAAAGGTTCGATTAACATTTCGAAATCCATTTAAGTAAAGCTAATTTGAATAAAAACGGATGTTGGATCAGGTAAGTATCAGCGACGTCGCTAGGGATGGTGTCACACAGTACGGTAAACTCATGGTGTCACCCCTCCAGACTTCCACCATGGATTTATTCTTCTTAAAAATGACAAGAACGAAAACAAAAAAATTGAAGGTCAGAAGGTAAAAGTATTTAAGAACTGTAACAACGTTAAGTTATAGCTAGTTTTACATTAAACTTACATTACCGAGTAGTGTGTGCTCTGTAAATTTTGCAATTTTTCATTTTGGTGTCAACCCTTTCAGATGGTGTCACCCAGTGCGGACCGCACCCGCACCCCCCCCCCCCTCCACCCCCCTAGCGACGCCACTGGTAAGTATATCTGTAAACCTCATATCTGTGTTGCTTAAAAAGCGGGTAATTGAATTATTTCCGGTTTGCAAAATAATGTGCCCCGTTTCTTGGGAGATACATGGTAAAAGGGAAGATGAAACTAAAGTTAATTATGGTATTCAAAGAAGAAAATTCAGTAATATTGCCCTTTCCAAGATTATGACATCAAATCATGTCCGCAATTTGAAATAATATTTACAAATAGTTTGGATGAGCCATATATATATATATATATATATATATATATATATATATATATATATATATATATATATATATATATATATATATATATTCTATGTTACGTGCTTAGGCTCGAATAAACAGTAACATAGAAAGAGTGAAAATAACAAGCTTGTAAAAACTTAATAAACAGTTTATTGAGCACAAATATTTTCCAGAAAAGAAAAATAAACTTACGGTTTTAAGAATCAATTACATAATTAATCCAAAAATAATTCAAAATATTATCCACTAGAAAGATTGCAAAAGTCCTGGTAATAAAATGTCCAAATAATTTCAAGTTCGAATCTTAGTGAAATATCCAAGATGGAGGACGATGTCACGTGATGAAGTCAGTTATTGGTAATATAATAAAATGAGCACAATTACTTTCCAGATAAATAACACAATAAATCCTCTTGATCCAAACGAATTGAAATAATTTGCAATACAAGGTAATTTAAAATAACTCAAAACGACACAACTTAATATTCTAACAGCCCAAGTTTTACTAAATAGTTCGCTTCAATACATAATTTATATACCTGTTTTTACGTAAACAAGGAAGGGGTCACATGAGATTCTAGAATCTTTTAGAACAAATTTATGTTCAAAAAATCTCGTACACATCGTATGATCCAACTAAAAGTAGAAAGATGTTTATAACAAAGCTCCATAATGTCCATGGAATCAATCAATCATTTTAAAGCTTGTTTACAACTCTGAAGCCAGGTCAGAAATGAGGTCAACACCTGGTGTTTATTCTTAAGAGAACATGTCATCCCAATTTCTAAAAAAATATCTCCCAATCAATGAATCTTAAACTTAAAATGTCAAATTTGAATCTGACAAACAAACAATTAAAATAAAAAATAAATGACCCAAATCAAATGCACGTAACACCTTCCACCATAAAATTAAAAAAAAGGTTTATATGATAAAACTTTCTTTCTTCCACAAACCAATTTACACCTGAGGTTAAAAGAACTCGTATAAATTACACAGTGTATATGATATAATATATTGTTCTACACGGGAAAGAGCGTCTGCTATTAAATTATCTTTTCTCTTGATGTGCCGGATGTCAAGATTATATTCCTGCAATAACAAACTCCACCTTAGTAATCTTTGATTTTTATGTTTCATCTTGCCGATGAAAGTAAGGGGGTTGTGGTCACTAAAAACTATAATCGAAGAAGGAGCTGAACTAAGATAAACTTCAAAATGTTGTAAAGTCAAAATCAATGCCAAACATTCCTTTCTCGATAGTTGAATAATTTCTCTAGTGCTTATTTAATTTCTTTGAAAAATAACACACTGGATGTTCAATACCATTTTGCCTTCTTGAATTAAAACTGCTCCAACACCAACATCACTTACATCGACAGATAATTTGAAAGACTGACTGAAATTTGGGGCTGCAAGAACTGGTGCTGTTTCAAGTATGGTCTTTAACTTGTCAAAAGCCTTCTGACATTTTTCAGTCCAAAAAATTTGTTCTTCTTCTTCAATAAATTTGTCAGGGGTTCTGCAATTATAGAAAACTTGGAACACAATTTCCGGCCATACATAAAAATCGCATCAGTTGCTTTCTATTTTCAGGCACAGGGAATTTAGAAATAGCCTCAACCTTAGCTTCTATTGGCTTAACTTGTCCATGTCCCACAATATGTCCTAAAAAGTCACACAAGCAAGGCAGAACTCACTTTTAGATAAATTATCTGCCAAACATGCATCAGTGAGTCTGTCAAAGAATTTTCGAATTGATGCTAGATGTTCTATCCAGATGTTGTTGTAGACGATGAATTCATCTATACAGGCATCACAATTTTCTAGACCAGAGGTGATCATATTCATGAGACATTGAAATGTACTTGGTGACCCTTTCATCCCGAATGGCATTACTATATATTGGTAAAGTCCATCTGGAGTCACAAATGCCGAGATTTCCTTTGCTCTTTCCGTTAGTGGAATCTGCCAAAATCCTTTCAGAAGGTCAAATTTGGTGACATACTTGGCATTCCCGATTTTATCAATACAATCGTCAATTCTTGGTAATGGGAATGAATCTTTTTGTCACACTGTTCACCTTTCTATAATCAGTGCACATACGGAAAGTTTTATCTGGTTTTGGAACAAGTATGCATGGTGAACTCCAATCACTTTTACTGGGCTCGATAAAATCATTCTCCAGCAAATACTGAATTTCATTTTTTAAGTATTCCTTGTTTGAGTGGATTCATCATGTATGGATGTTGTTTGACAGGTTTAAACGTCATGAAAAAGTTTGTTTTTCCTTGTAGGAATATCTGGAAATAAGTGCTCATATTCAAATAATAACTGTTTCAGTTCATTTCTTTCTTGCACTTGCAAATGTGAACGTTTCTGGTGTAGATCTTTCATAATTTCTGAATTGCGAAAATTCGTCATGTCAATATCAGTAGAATCTGATGATATTCCTTCACTGAGTGGGACAGGTACAACTAAATTAATTACATGTTTTACATGGCTAACTCTTTCAATATACTCTTTAAGCATGTTTATATGGCAGAGTTGTTTTTGTTTGCGCCTCCCAGGAGTATTTATGATGTAATTTAAGTCATTAATTTTCCTGTCAACTGTGTAGGGACCATAATATTTGGCCTGAAGAGGATTTTGTGGCATTGGTAAGAGAGCCAGGACTCTATCACCGGGCTGAAAACTCCTTTCCTTCGATTTTTTATGATATCTTGATTTCATTTTAGATTGAGCAGAGTGCAGATTTGCTCTTGCGACCTCACAAGCCTTTGACAACATGTATCTAAAATCGGGAACATAATCAAGAAGATTGATCTCAGTATCTTCATTAGGGAGAAGTTTCTCTTTCAATAATATCGATGGTCCACGCACAGTGCGTCCAAAAACCAGTTCAAAGGGACTGAAGCCTAATGATTCTCTAACAGCAAACAATAGTAAATGAATGCCTTCATCCCAATCTTTATTCGTATCAAAACAATATGATCGGATCATATTTTTCAAAGTCTGGTGGAATCTTTATAATGCCCCTTGGCTCTCAGGGTGATAGGCAGAAGATTTGAATTGCTGAATGCCCAATTCATACATAACTTGTTGGAAATTCTAGACATGAAGTTTGAACCTTGATCAGACTGAACAGATTTGGAAAGGCCATACTGAGTAAAAAAAACTTTATGAAAGCTTTTACTATTGTTTTAGATTTTATATTCCTGAACGGAATTGCCTCTGGAAACCTTGTTGACGCACACATAATTGTCAACAGGTATTGGTTACGTGACTTGGTCTTGGGTAAGGGACCTACACAATCTACCATAATTCTACTAAATGGTTCGTCTAAGGCAGAAATAGGTTGTAGATGGGGCTTAAGTATCTTCTGATTGGGTTTTCCTTCCATTTGACAAGTATAACAAGATCTACAGTATTTGGCAACATCACTTTTGATTTTTGGCCAATTCATGTGAGTCAAGATCTTGTGATAAGTTTTATTAATCCCTAAATGACCAGCCAAAGGAGTTTCATGGGCCAGAATAAGTATTTCCTGTCTGTAAGGTTTTGGAACTACTATTTGATAGTTCACCGACCACTCATCACCAGCAGGTACCTCGGGAGTTATCCATTTTCTCATAAGAATTCCATTATTAATGAAATAACAGACCGGGACTTCAGTGCCTTCAGTCTCTCTTATTTCCTTTTGAAACAAACAGGAGATCTCAGGATCTTTTTCCTGTTCGACGACAAGTGACTGTCGTTTATCACCCTGAGTAGATTAAAGAGAATGAGTTGTTAAAAGAAGATCACTATGATCAATACCTTCTGATTGATCCAAACAAGGAGTAAAAGTGACCTCATCAAAAGCCTGACCTATACACGTGTCTGCTAAAAGAATACTGGCTTCATCAACATCATTCTAAAGAGCTTTCTTTGTCATAGCTCTGGTAACTGCACAAGCTTGAAATATATCAGGGAATTCTTTTTCAATTGGATCAAATTTCTGATCCAAATCAGGTTTGTCAGTTACAAGTGGATTAACCACAACCTTGTCTCCAGCTAAGTCGTTGCTTAGCAATAAATGAATGCCCTCAACGGGTAAAACCGAGACTGTTCCGACTGTCACAGGTCCTGATACTAAGTCTGATGACAAATTTACACAATGGAGAGGAACATTAACAAAGCCGCACTCTACTCCCTGAAGAAGAACACTTTCATAAGAAGAAGACTTCTCAGAAAAAGCCAAAGTACCTGACAATTAAAGACTCTGAGAAGCTCATGTGTCCCTTAAAATTTTAATAGGGGTGGGATTGGCTGAATCACCCAAGAGTGATATAGATACCTTCGATATGAATGATTCATAATTCTCCATAATAAAATCAGACTGGGATTTATTAGACAGAACAAATGTATTGCTTTCAATACATGACCGTTACCTTGACCTCTAAGAAATAAGAGCATTTGGAACAGGTCTGTCTTGATTCTGATGCCTATTTTTCAATTTGTAGCAATCAGAAATAACGTGTCCTTTTTTCTTGCAATAGGTACACATCGGAAGAGACAAGGATCTAGAATCAAGCTTCTCTGAAGTTTGATTTTTGAAAGTTGTGCTAATTTAAGTTTTAAAAGGGCTGGTATTAGGCTGAAATACTTTTCTGCCAGAAGACTGTTGAGTAGAAGTCTTGTTAACAAAAGGAACTTTATGTGTCAAAGAACATTCGTCAGCAGCTAGCAGCATTCTCCAAGGTTTCAATTCTATGCTCATCAAGATAAGACTTAACGTTACTATGGACACAGTTTTTGAACTCTTCAATTAATATAATTTGCCTGAGATTTTGATAATCTTGTTCGACTTTTTTGGCTAAGCACCATCTATCAAACAACTGCTCTTTTTCTCTAGCAAATTCGACATGATTTTGTCCAGCTTCTTATTTATAATTTCTGAATTTTTGCCGATAAGCTTCAGGGACTAATTCATAACCCTTTAGAATGCATTTTGTAACCACATCTTAGTCACCACTTTGGTGAACAGACAGTGAAGTGTAAATCTTACTAGCCTTACCAGTGAGTACACATTGCAATAACTGAGTCCAATGCTCCCTTGGCCACTTTAAATGTTCTGCAACGTTTTCAAAACGAATGAAGTATTTGTCTACTTCTTTTTCTCTGAAAGGGGGCACTAATATAATATTCCTTGCTAAATCAAAACTTATATTTGGATTTGAAGTATGAAGGTGTTTTTTACTTGCCAGCTCTATTTCTTTCATTTTACATTGATATTCCCTTTCTTCTCTCTCTCTCTCTCTCTCTCTCTCTCTCTCTCTCTCTCTCTCTCTCTCTCTCTCTCTCTCTCTCTCTCTCTCTCTCTCTCTCTCTCTCTCTCTCTCTCTCTCTCTCTCTCTCTCTCTCTCTCTCTCTCTCTCTCTCTCTCTCTCTCTCTCTCTCTCTCTCTCTCTCTCTCTCTCTCTCTCTCTCTCTCTCTCTATTTGTTTTTCTTGTAACCGAATGTGCATCTGCTCCTTTTGTAATTCAAATTGTCTTTCTTTCTCCTCTTTGTCATATTGTAATTGTCTTTCTTTCTCCTCTTTGTCATATTGTAATTGTCTTTCTTTCTTCCTTTCCTCTCTCTGTCTCTTTCTCTCTGTCTCTCTGTCTGTCTCTCTCTCTCTCTCTCTCTCTCTCTCTCTCTCTCTCTCTCTCTCTCTCTCTCTCTTTTTCATATTGTAATTGTTTTTCTTTCTCCTCTTTCTCATATTGTAATTGTTTTTTCTTTCTCCCTTTCCTGAAATTCAAGCTTCTTCAACTCTTATTCAATCTTGAATTTTAATTCTAATTTCTTCATTTTAATGTCAGAGTCTGATGCAGACTTACTGACCGAAATCAAAGCACTTTTTCCAAAACATTCTTTTCTACCAAATATTGGACCAAATTCTTTTTGATATCTTGTTTCGTTAAAGAAGCCTTGACTTCAGAAAGATCATATTTTCTGGCAAGTTGAATCAACTCATCTTTTATGAAAAGATCTAATTGCTCCTGAGTAGGATTAGAAAGAAATATTTCTACTTTAGATGTCATTTTAATACAAGCCTGTCAATCTCACTAAAGAACTAAAAAATATTTCAAAAACTAGGGGAATTCAAATTTAAAACAAAAGTTTTCTGAAAAACTTTCTACCCAAATTCCTATTGATCCCAATCTCGGACGAGGCCCCAATTTCTATGTTACGGGATTAGGCTCGAATAAACAGTAACATGGAAAGAGTGAAAATAACAAGCTTGTAAAAACTTAATAAACAATTTATTGAGCACAAATATTTTCCAGAAGAGAAAAATAAACTAACGGTTTTCAGAATCAATTGCAAAATTAATCCAAAACTAATTCAAAATATTATCCACTAGAGAAATTGCAAAAGTCCTGGTAATAAAATGTCCAAATAATTCCAAGTTGGAATCTTAATGAAGTATCCAAGATGGAAGACGATGTCACGTGATGAAGTCAGTTCTTGGTAATATAATTCAATGAGCACAATTACATTCCAGATAAATAACAAAATAAATCCTCTTGATCCAAACGAATTGAAATAATTTTAAATACACGATAATTCAAAAGAACTCAAAACGACAAAACTTAATATTCTAACAGCCCAAGTTTTACTAAATAGTTTGCTCCAATACATAATTTATATACCTGTTTTTACGTAAACAAGGAAGGAGGTCACGTGATCTTCTAGAATCTTTTAGAACAAATTTACGTTAAAAAATCTCGTACACACCGAATGACCCAACAAAAAATAGAAAGATGTTGATAACAAAGCTCCATAATGTCCTTGGAATCAACCAATCATTTTAAAAGCTTGTTTACAACTTTGAAGCCAGGTCAGAAATGAGGTCAACACCAGGTATATATTCTTAAGAGTACATGTCATCCCACTTTCTAAAAAAATATCTCCCAATGAATGAATCTTAAACTTAAAATGTCAAATTTGAATCTGACAAACAAACAATTAAAATAAAAAATAAATGACCCAAATCAAATACACGTAACACCTTCCCCCATAAAATAAAAAAGGTTTATATTAGAAAACTTTCTTTCTTCCACAAACCAATTTACACCTGAGGTTAAAAGAACTCGTATAAATTACACAGTGTATATGATATAATATATTGTTATACACGGGAAAGAGCGTCTGCTATTAAATTATCTTTTCTCTTGATGTGCCGGATGTCAAGATTATATTCCTGCAAGAACACGTGCAAATACACGTAACAATATATATATATATATATATATATATATATATATATATATATATATATATATATATAACTACAATGACACACGCGATCTCTCTCTCTCTCTCTCTCTCTCTCTCTCTCTCTCTCTCTCTCTATATATATATATATATATATATATATATATATATATATATATATATACATACATACATACATACATACATACATACATAATACAATGACACACACAGGTGCATATATATACATGGTAAATTGGTGGATATCTATATAATCTATTTTAGCCAGTTTTTTTCCTGCTTATAAAATATGCCTCGCATGCTATGTGACACTTGTTTCTGTGAAATTAGAAGTTGAAGAAAAAAAGTAGAAGGCTGCTTAATAAAATAAATGCAAGTATTAAAAAATGGTATAATTATCAAATCCAATAAAAGTGTAATCGTAAAGAAATAATTGTACTGAACTCAGAAGGAAATATAAGTGTATATGGATTTAAAGATAGATTATGAGTGTCATTGAGATTCGTATAATCAATGGAATTAAAGACAGATTTTGTGTATCAGTGAGATCCGTATGATCATTGGGTTTAAATAAAGCTTATGTGTGTCAGTAAGATTCGTATAATCATCTGTAGAAATATGGGTTGTAAATAACGAACGAATGCGTGTTTGTTTTCGATGTTTGCGAGGTTTATAATGAATACATTTCTTCAAAAGATATTTTCATTCTCATTATATACTATAATGACTCTTGCAAAGTAAGTGTATGACGTCTTGGTGCCTTTAGAATCGACTTTCTTCTAAGTATCCCAGGACAAACGAAGCTCATGTTGCAATCATTTTGGTGCCCATACTTAGACAGACGTGCGCAAGTGGGTGCCAAAACCGCAAAAGAGACATGACAATATCTTAAATTCTTCCAGAGCACTGGCACTACACCTATTTATACCAACTTCAGGACAAACGTGCTCTTTAGTCGTACTCTACCAATTACGATATAATTGATTGAAACAAGCGTTGGACGCATGAAACTTACTTGTGAAGGCTAAGAGAAATGAAATAACAAGTTTATATAATGATATATGTATATCTTCCAGGAATTTGATCAAAATGTAATTAAACAACTCGAAAGGAAAACAGAAAGTCGACAGTATAGTGACAGATCTGAGCTCGTTGCCTTCTTACACTTGGCCGCTAATGATAAATATGACACTGGGAGCTTGTACTAACCTTAGGAATCTTTGTGTGCGTGCTAGGATAGTTCTCTCAGACAAGAGTAATACATCCGATGATTTCCATCGAATTAAATGCTAAGAAACGGAAGTAATGAGATAATTTATAAGTCTAGAGTTGTATTACTCAACTTCCTCTAAACTATCAATCCCCGTGAAATATTTATCAACTAGTCTTTCATATTTCACGTGATCATATTTCCTTTAGCCTAATCGACATGTACATTCACTAAAATAGCTAATATTGTTTTCTCGACATGTTCAACTAAGTAATATCAATATGTCATAGACGCGCGAAATCAGTTACGTCATAAATACAAGTTGCTTGTTCAAGCCGTAGTGATGCTTGAAACACGTTGTCTTCTCTGCTGTTCATGCCTGAATATGCTTTGCGTTTGGTCTAGTATCCACAAGAGAAGCTGGAAAAATAATTATTATACTACTGGATATCGAACACAAACATATACCATCTCTAAAGACAATTCTATATTCTGTCTAATATGATTTATATCCGGAAGGTGGGCCGGAAGTGACAAAACTGATTATCAATTAGCTATAGAATTTGCAAAGCATTTAGTTTAGATTCCCGATCCAATACTTTAATAAATGAATTGTTTGAAATGCAATAGCAGTTTGTAAGCTACTGGAGAAACAAAATATGTTTGAAATTACTAATATTTTGTCTTGAAATTCTTGTTTAAGCAGTCAGTGTTTAAAGCGGCACCGTCCGGACCATTAGCAATACTGAGAGAGCCTCGTTATTTTTGTCTTAAAAACCATTTATTTGCCAAAACAATGATAGTGTTTAGGTAAGTTTTCATTTGCATTTTCTTGAACTGTATAGCTATTTTCTCCGTTTTACTGAAGATTAAGCAGCGTAATTCCATCAAAGATTAAGCACAAATGAGGTATTGGTGCTATTAATATGTTAGGCCATGGTTTAAAAGACTGACCAGCAATAACATACTTGTAAATTATAAATGAAATGTCTGACTCGAGCTTTTAAATCTTTAATTATGAGTTATATATATATATATATATATATATATATATATATATATATATATATATATATATATATATATATATATATATATATATGGAAATATTCAGATAATTGAAATTAGAAATAATGCCTACTTTATTCCCATTAAATACAAGGGTAATATGTTCAAATATTTAAATTAGTAAATGTTTTGATCTAAATAACTGAACATGGATCCGTCCATAAACTGTAAAATATAACAATATGTCTTGTGTAATTTATTTCATCCGATGTTATATTTAAGACATGGAGTGACGTTTACCAGTTTATATAAACATAATTCCTATGTACTTAATGTAATAACGATAATTTTAAACTTTTAAAGCTATCGAAAAATAATGCATAGCAAACTCATTTGCGTTCTAAAAATTAAACTTTTATGTATAATTTATTTGTTTAAATATTTTGTACCTGGGAATTTTTCAAGCATGCAATATGTAAGGTTTAGTTAACTCGACAGTACCATGACCAGATTGTGACAACTAGGTAGGGTAGTTCAGAGAGATTTTAAATGCGGGTTAAAAAATTTAACTATCTTATTGGGTTAATTTGCTATTGTTTTATTTCGGGAGATATGAGGTTGTTCTGGGAATGTTTCAATTTTTGTTGGTGGCAGTGATGGGAATGGGTCTAGTTCATGAAGAAACTTATGTCACCAGTAGTCACTTGAGAAAAGGATGTGACTTGTGTGTTAAAAGCAGATAACGTATTTATCATAATCCCTATAGTAAATAACTGTAATCACGCAACTGTAATTATTGATTTACGTTTGTAACAATGATGTAAGGCTTCTCCTATTTGTAGAGAAAGAAAGTTCATTCCTTGGAGGTCTTATATCACAACTCTATGGTATTAAACTAAGCAACATGAAAGAGCTAACCAAAAGAGGATTGTAAATTGCAACAAATAATGTATTTTTCTACAATACAGAGAGAAAATTTTGCAAAGAACTTACATTATTGTGACATAAATTCCAGATAGTATAAAAGTCCTATTACAAGTCGAAATGTGTGAAGTTCCAACTGCAGTTTCGTGTTATTCCCATTCAGTGTGTTGATTTTCCTGTAGTATCTAATTATCTAATACAATAGTTGCCTGAATCGTGATGCTGTGCTAATTCGTTCTGTATCACAATACTACAACCCAAGAACTGTCCTTGTCTAAATTCACTATAATTCCAAAATAATGTTCTAGTCTCAGAATATTTTTATTCATGAGCACAATGTATTTCCATTTAGTAATATTTAAATAAATAAATCCACCCAAACAAAAGCATGAGCACAACAATAAGACTGGGTTTGCTTCAAGAATTCGTATGTGCAGGCTTATACGCGAGTGACAGTACCTATTGCAGTTGTTGCATATATATCGGGCAGTCTGAGTTGCTGAGGATGTTGCCGAGCTCTTCATTCTCTCATGTTTCTCTGCCGAAAGATGACTTCTCAGATGAGTTCGTTTCTGGCTTATCTTCCAAATAAATATACATGACTACACATAGCAATGCAGAAGAAGACCAAATAAATATACATGACTACAAATGTCAAAATGGAATATTACAAGACCAATTATATACACACGACTACACATAGCAATATAGAATATAAGAAGACCAAATAAGTATGCATGACTACAAATGTCATTGTGGAATATAAAAAGATGCATAAATCATTTGATCGCCACTCTTTCAAGGGAGGAATATCCGCCCTTTGTACGCTAAAATTGCCGTCTACTCATTAATTGATGGAACTTTTTCAATGTTTATGGATGTCTGTATATTTTTTACAACCTGTCTTGTGTATATTTAATATGAATTCGAGCATAAAGAGAAAAGGGACAAGAAAAAACATAGGTTCTAGAGATTTCACTAATATAAATGATTTTAGCAGCTATAGTTCTCTAGCTCATAATTGAAACAAAACCGCTCCAAATGCATCAATCGTTTTGGGTGTATGGAAATAACTTGCAGGTACCACCTGGTGGGTCTGTTTTGGATGGACAGTAAAATATACGAATAAAGAAAAAGAGAATGTTAAAGAGTTTTCAATCAACGCACAAGAAAGTGAATTTAGAATAATTTAGAATCTTATAATCCGCTCTATTATGTATCGTTTTGTTTTCCAAAGATATTTTAAATTACACTTGTAATTTTCATTTTCGATTCCTATATTACTTCGAGAAAGAAATTATTGGGATCTTCTTTGTATTAAAATTATTATTTTCTTAGGTCCAATAAAATAGATATAAATACGTAAGATCATTTCCATTTAGTACTGTGTCAGTATTATTTCTCTCTCTCTCTCTCTCTCTCTCTCTCTCTCTCTCTCTCTCTCTCTCAAAACCAATATAAGCAGAATTATCACGTGATACATTTATTGAAACTAGACAAGTAAACCATGGCAGATGCGAGTTAAAATGTTTTATTTTTAATATATCAAAGATACTATTAATACAAGAACAAACATGGGTGGCACATAATTTCACAAGAACAAAATGCATCAATCACTATCAATTTTGCGAATTGTAAAGCTTGATGTAAATTATTAAGTTGATGTTAGAATTCTTGCATAGATATATGTTCATCCCATATTATGAACTTGTCATATAACAACCATTTCCTGATCTTTCTCAAATGATTTTCAAATTTGTTTCCGTGTTTAATTCTCGTTATGCAATAGAATGTCTTCCCAGTACACGAAGACAAACGTAGCGTAAGATGATGTCAATTTGTGCGCCCTTAGTCATGACTTTAATGTAGGAAAATACTTTACGTTCAATAATCACTTCAAGAGAATCAATTATAAATTTATGATTGGATCGGCAACAGAAGGAAACAGAACAAAAGGTTGTTTTTAAAAAATTGTTTTAACGAAATGTCATACTCTGAGCTTACCTATATGGCTTATGTATCAGCTGTGTACAACCAACATTTATCCACAAAATAAATGACAATGGTGTATTAAAAGTACGAGGTAAATTAGAGAAAACGCAAGGAGACAGAAATGAGAGAGAGAGAGAGAGAGAGAGAGAGAGAGAGAGAGAGAGAGAGAGAGAGAGAGAGAGAGAGAGAACATGGATTATGTAAATATCACAAATGCTTGATGAACCTAAATCATAGTGATATATCAAGAATATAAATGAAAAGCATTTGATGAATCGTACTTAATAAATTAGAGTAGCAAGCGGTTGAAATGTGAAAACATTATATGAAACCATCATGGTTTCTGTTCAGATTCTAATTTGTTCATTATTGTGCTAACAACATATATAAATTGTACAGGATTATTTTATATTTGTCATTAAATATTGATGTGAAATACTATTAGACAAATGTAGTTTAATCTGCTTGAATAATTTGCACTCACAGACACAACAAAATTCTTCATGTAGACGAATTTTATTCTACTGACGATTTCAACATGTAAAATTTATGAAGTTAAATAGAGGTAAGTACGCGTATATTGTTTAAATTGATTCAGTATTATTCCAGTTGGATATACGTTTGATAAAGACTCTTTCAAAACACTTGTCGTTTGGACTATTAAACGACAAAGTCATAAATCTTGCCTATGTTGATGAAGAAGGACGCTTTTAAAATAAATTTTGCACTAAGATTTTAATTTCTATTATTTAAACGTCATGCTTTCAAACAACTGTAATGAAGTGTACGTTTTTGCGTTGTCTGTATGATCAAACATGCTGCAGACAAAGTCTTAGTTCATCATCCTATATATCGATGTCATTTGTTATTTGTCTCTCCATGGATGAGTGACAGCCAAACGTTAATCATAAGCATATTGATAGTAACGTGTATAAGTAGATATGTATAATTAGATATCTGCCCTAATGCATGTAGTATATCATCATCATCATCAGCAGCAGCAGCAGCAGCATCAATCTCTTGACATAGTGTGGTCGTTGAGGCAATGAGCTGCTGAATATCGGACCAGTTCCCTCCACTTGTCTCAATCATGTGCCAATGCCTGGGTCTCCGCAAACTTTTCCTGGCCCATTCTGTGTTTTTATCTGTCCACTTTGTTCTCTTCCTACCTCTCCTTCTGCCACCACGAAAGCTGCCATGCACTACTGTTAAGGATAGACTCTTGGCTCTAGTGATATGACCATACCATTTCAGCTTTTCTCATTTTGACAGTGGTGAGAAGGTTTTCATATTGGCCTACATTGCGCCTGATGTGATCCATGTAAGAGATTCCAAAGATGGTTCTGTCACATCATATTTCAAGTGCCTGGATTCTTCGTTGTAATTATGCTGTTAGGGTCCAGGCCTCACATGAACACGATTGATATGACTAGTGTACTCAATACATAACTTTAACATAGTTGCCGTCGTTTGCGCTGCTCTTGACAAAATATATGCTATTGATCCCTCTTCGGTGATTATGGAGCCAATATATTTGAACTGGCTCACTGTTTCCAGTTCCTGTCCTCTGACGCTACTCTTTGCTGAAATTTGTTTTTCACTATTTATCATCAGTTTTGTCATCCTCAGCGCTTCTCTCCATGTCAAATCTGAAATATGTTTCATCCAGGTTCTTCACTAAGGTGGCAATCTAGACTTCTCTGCCTGCCAGCCTATCAATGTCGACTGCAAACCAGAGATTAGTGATGTTATACCCTCCAATATTGACTGTCCCAAAGTGGTTTTTCAGGGTTTCACTCATGATGCTCTCTAAGTAGATGTTGCAACGCAAAGCGTCGATGACAGGATACATCCTTGACGTACTCGGAATCTTGTCTGGAACCAGTCCTCCACAGCACCTTGAGCAATTACTGCACTGGTAGCCTTGGCGTACATCAGCTTGAAGGAATTGGTCAACTTTTGACCCATGTTTTACTTTTTCATTGTGGTTCACAATGCCTCATGCCACACTATATCAAAGACCTTTGTGAAATCTATGAACACATGATATATGTCTTGTTGATGTTGCGAGCACTTTTCTCACTGAACTCTGAGATTGAATATTTGTTCTGTTGTGCTTCTTTCACTTTAAAACTCTGCCGGTTTTTAAGCAATTATTTATTCTGCTTGTGGATTCAGTCTGTTCAAAATAATTTCAGCATCACATTACTATAATGGCTGATCAAACTGATAGTTCTGTAATTTAGGCACAGCATAATTTTGCCTGTGTATGAGAGTGTTATAATCAGTGACCGTGTCCACAGCGTAGGCCATTCACCTGTCTGCCATATCTCGTTGCAGATTTGTGTTAGTAGCTCTATCACTAATCCCACTATTTTTTATACGTTCAGCTGGTATGTTGTCTACTCTAGCTCTCTTCCCATTCTTCAGTGCTCTTATTTTATTTGCGAATGGGGACATCATCGTTATTTGTGGAATCCGGAAATGAAGCACCTCTAAAATTACCGTGGAGTGATGGCTATTGAGTTTGTTACTATACTCAGTCTATCGTTCTGTAATATCACTCGCTTCTGTGTGGCATTGTCCATTCTGACATTGAAAGGTACTGTCTATAGATGGCTTCTGTCTTGTGAGGTCATTCACAATGTAATATGCCTTTTTGCTGTTATTCGTTTTCTCCTTTGGACTGATGGTTGTAGAGTTCTTTGCAATACTCAGTCCAATGATTCTTTCTACAATGTTACTAACGTCTGGGAGGCATTTTCCATTTTAGTCTTGAATGGTACTGACTCTTGGTTGATTCTGTCTGGTGAGGTATTTCACAATTTAGTATGCCCTGTAGCTGTTATTCTTTTTCAGACTGCTATTTATTTCTGTGCACTTTTGTCCAATCCAATCTTGTTTTGCCTTTTCAAGTTTCTTCCCCGATATTCTTATTTATTTCTAAGTACTCCATTTCCCATGTTGTGTGTCTGGTGTTTTTGAGGTCTCTGCGGGATTCACAAAATGTCTGAATCCCTTCTGTAATCCAGTGTTTTTTTCTGTGGGTGATGGAGGCCAATGATGTCCTTGTCAACTATTGTCATGACTTTGTTGAAAGTGTATGTCATCACTTTAACATCAACATCCATCAAAATTCAAGGTTGAATCTGAGCCTGATGTTCTTTAGCTTGTTAATTTTCTTCAGCCTCACTCGTAAGTCCATAATCACAAGGTCGTGATCACGCATAACATCAACATCTGGGAATGTCCTTGTTTTTCCTCTATTGATGCCAGATCGGTAACGGTTTTGAACCAGTTTGGTGTCAGTCAGGTTATGATGGGTTCCATATGTTCAATATCGTGAAGCTTTATGTTGGCTAATGGTGTTAGCGATTACCAAGTAGTAGTAGCTTGCAAACGCTAGCAGCCGTCTCCCTCTTTCCTTTATATGCTCTTTGCAAGAAGGTCTACACTGATTTTCCCAGTCTTTTAGAGCATCTTTGTCAACATTGGTATTCCCGTTTCCTTGGATGTTGAGGGTGTCTTTTGTACAGACCATGTTTAGAATACCCTGGATCTTGTTCTAAAGCTCTTCTATTCTTCATCGTCATGATCGGTAGATGGAGCGTAGACTTATATAATTGTGACAATATCATCGAGTTCATTTACATATTTTTCTTCTTGATGATTATATTTATCACGAAACTGTGCAACAATATTTGCTACCGAAACTGTGCACAATACATCAAAAAAATCTCGATCTATTGCATAACCTCAATTTCAGAATCGCTTTGCACAATGTAAGCATCCTTGTTCAAATGTCTTTCTTTATGAAAGATAATTGTTTTGCAAGATCACTGAAGTTCTCATCACCGTATGCAAATAAGCGAATAAACAGTCAATCACTCGCCTAGCCATGCTCAATATGTGTTGTATGCGTATGTTCATTTGGCATCGACATCGTTTCTGATTTCACCCTTCCCATAGTGGTGTTTGTACATCCATACTTTCACTTGAGTAATCGTGATTTATACACTATCCACTTCGTTTGAGATTTGTCTGCTGGTCATAATTAGTCCAGCATCAGGAACATCCCTAAATCGAGTGATGGGAGATTTGATGATTGGGTTTCTTTCCGATGTGGAGAATTATTGTCTGATGCTGAAAGACTGTACGTGCAGGCTATGCCAAAAATCCCGTATGAGTCAATTTCAAGTTGATCACTTAATATTAATTTTATCAAAGCGTACACCAGACAAGAAAATATCAAAAATCTTCTAGGAGCACTGGTTCTGGTCCTCCTTACACTACCATGGTATACCATCAGGGCATTAACCTACGGCAGCGTGAATGCATGAACGTGCTTTTCAGTCCTAACGTTAAATTTAGCATTGGCTGAATAGAAACTAATTATGAGAGCCAAGAATAAAAAACCAACTTTTCGTTGGTACCGCTGACAATACTTCCAAGACCTTGATAATCGTGACATTTTAGAGTTAGTTAGCATCATACTATTTGACTAAAGTTATAATGTGGTAACAATAGGAGATTGTACTTAGCTTAGAAATCTGTGTGTGATCAGATAACATTCTCATATAGGTGCAATAGATCCGATGATTGGCAACATAATAAAAAGGAAGAGAGAAGATAACTTATTAGCCTAGGGTTTATCAACACTCATCCTTTAAACTGCCAATGACAGTGAAACGTTCGACGGACGTATCGACCAACTAGTCATTCATATTACACATAAACATATTCCCTTAGTCAAATCTGCATTTCGATACGTGAAATTATTTACGTAATTACGTCATGAATACAAGTTGCTTCTTCAAGCATTATTGTTTAACACATTATCCAATTTATTCAGTATATGCTGGAGTTTACCTATAATTTGGTCTAGGAAGCACAATAGAAGCTGGGAAAATAATTGTGACAATGGTGATGGAACGAAACTATGTACCATCTCCGAACACAGTTATACATTCTATTTAATAAGATCTGTACCCGGAAGGTAATCCGACGATCGATTAGCATTACATTTTGCATATACCTTTTATTGGCTGTTGTTCTCTGTATCACACGTTTCCAGCTCAAGTACTCAAATAAAGGAATTATTTGAATTGTAACAGTATTGCAGAACCTAAGATGTTGGACAACTCAATTATAATTGCTATTGGTGATAGTCGTCTCGAAAGTTCTCGTTAATTTTTTTGCAGTGTT
Source organism: Unio delphinus (assembly GCA_029339505.1). Lineage (NCBI taxonomy): Eukaryota > Metazoa > Mollusca > Bivalvia > Unionida > Unionidae > Unio > Unio delphinus. The sequence goes on along the minus strand of JAQISU010000044.1, from coordinate 4,564,138 downwards.
ACTCTTAAATATCCGTGTTAGCAAATCAGAAAACGTCTAGCAGGCACATCCGTACCAATATCCTTTTAAACGATAAATGAAACACGTTTGCTAAGGTTTTACAGTGATCATGTAGAGGATCACAGAAAACGTTTTTATCGTTATTTCTTAGTTACTTCGTCAAAATAAGTAAAGCTAAGTATTCATTGTGTTGATATCATTAGCTAGAAGTGTTTGAAAGCGGAATTAATGAAACTTTAAAACAACCACAATTACACAAGCAGCCAGTCTATATGTGATACAGTTTATGATTCAGTGTCACATAAATTTGACCTACAGAATTTAGTTAGAAAAACATTTACAGGCAGGAGTAATCTTTTAAAGAAACGATTCAGTTCTTTGATTCATTACACGAAATATTCAAGTTGAAAAGAGACTTGTACATTAAAATAAATACTAATTATACTTGATAAGTTTGCTGTAATGTCTTTGTTAAAAGGTCTTTGTTAACAGAGACGGGACACAATGTCGTATGAAATTATGGAAAATCAACCTAATTGGGCAGTATTTATGTAGAAAATCACATTATCAATTAGAGGATCAACGTGTACCAGAATTCTCAAAACTTGACAGTTGATAAGTAGTATAACATCATTCCTTAAGATATAGACAACTGAATAGAAGAAGATAACTTTGGTACGATTTATGCATACATGAGTTACAAAGGATGACATTTTGAAATCGGAATTTCTATAGTTATATAATTTAACATACACACATCTTGAGCGATATTTCCGGAAAGATGGCCGCCATCGCTTAACTGCTCGAGAATAGGCTCTTCCGATTTTGTACTATATTTATGATATTTATGCTTGTTTTCTATCATCGTCTACATTATTGTGTTTCATCATGCATTGGCTGTTCCGTTCGTATGTGTTAATTCATCTCCTTGTTTTGGAAAACGAGAATAATTAGATTTTTCTCAACTGTTTTGTCCCAATGTTAAGACGTAATTTGTTTTTTTAAAAACCGCCGTCACGTGACCGCTTACACTACGACGAATCCTCATTAATTGGATTAAATGACCACACCTTGGTTCTAGATACTACATTATGCTCAAGACTGAACGAACTGGGAATTCATTCATCATTTCTTAAATGTAAACTGAAGCGAAAAAAGAAACGTTCTTTCAAAGCCGGCCGGCGTAGAACAGGAAGAAAAAATCCAGTTATCTCCCTTTCGCCCGTAACGGATAAACAACTTAAAAATGTTGCCGCTAATTTTAATAACCTAGTTCAAATTCCTCTTAAATCGTCAACCGTTGTGTCAAATGTCCCAGGGATACCACTACGTATTGCATTATTCAACGCTCAATCAGTAGGATCACCGCAAAAGCGCACAGAAATTGTTAATTTTATTAACGACCAGGACATTGACGTCTTTTTCCTGACAGAGACTTGGTTACATTGGGAAGTTGATGAATGTAAGTTTGCGGATTTAACAACCAGCGATTACTCCATCAAGTCGTTCCCCCGCAACTCTCGCCGAGGTGGAATTGCTGTAATTACAAAGAATTCCATGATCAAATGCCTCAAATACAACACAACCCAGAGGCATAGCGAGGGGGGGGGGGGCAGGGGGTACATATGTCCCCGGGCGCCAAGGTACAGGGGCGCCAAAATGAGGCTTGCAACGTTACATTATAATAAGAAAACAAGGGTAATAAATCTGTCACAAGATCGCTGGGGCGCCAATTATATAGTTTGTCCCCGGGCGCAAAATATCATCGCTACGCCTCTGACACAACCTTCAACTTCTGCCACACATCGTTTGAACTAGTCCCAACAACTCTCACACTGGAACAAAGGTCAGTCCATTTTTTCTCTCTCTACCGTCCTCCTCCTAGTAGAAAAAACAAGCTGACTGAATCTCTCTTTATGGAGCAGTTTCCAAATCTTCTAGAGTATGAAAATTCGATAGGTGGCAACCTAATTATTCTTGGAGATTTCAACTTTCACTAAGACTGTCCTGGTAAACCAAACACGTCAAAACTCCTAGATTCCATTCATGTTTTCAATTTTAAACAGTCAGTTAACCAACCTACCCATACAATTGGTCACATTTTAGACTGGTTTCTTTATAGACCGGACGATAATATTCTGCAATCCACCCATGTATCCCACGAACTTGCATCGGATCACCTCTGCATTGTATACCATCTCAACGTATCAGTCCCTAACCATCCACCTCTATTTGCTACTAAGAGAAACCTCCGTATGATAAATAGAACCAAATTCATGCATGACATCCAAGAAAACCTAACAACTTTCTTACATCCAACAGCGTAACAACTTGATAACTGCCCGCGTTCCTTGCTTGAAAAACATGCCCCAGCCACCAAATGCATAGTATCAACAAAAAAGTGTTCTTCTTGGTATAGCAGTGTTAGGGACCAGCTTCGCACTCCTAAAAGACATCGCCGAAAAGCAGAGAGGCTTTGGCTTTCCACCAGACTCACTATTCATAAACAAATCTACGAAGCCGCTAATACGAACGTCACAATCATAGTCCATTTAGCCAAATAATCCCACTACAATACTAAGATCACTGAGAGTTTCAGCTGCAAAGAGCTTTTAGAGATAACTAACAAACTAATGTCAAGGAACAAATGTACACCACTTCCAACAACCTTCTCTCCACTAGACCAACCAGACAAATTTGCAAATTTCTTCGATGACAAAGTTCAAACCATTAGAGATTCGCTTGACAGCAGAATTTCAACTGATTCGTCTCCATACAGTTATGATGCAGAATTTCAGCGACAACCGTTAGGAGCATTCGAACCTGTTTCTATAGATTTAGTACGGACAATCGTGAAGAAAAGTGCACCAAAGTCTTGTGAACTTGATCCAATTCCGACATCACTGCTGCTTGAGTGCTTAGACCCAATATTGCTTTCACTAACTGATGTTATTAATAGCTCTCTCTCATCAGAGGGATTCCCATTATTTTTCAAAACTGCCATCGTAAAGCTACTGCTGAAGAAACCAACACTGGACCATAACGATTTAAGAACTATCGCCCAGTTTCTAATATCCCTTTCATATCAAAAGTCTTAGAAAAGGTTGTTCTAACTCAACTTGTATCTCATTTGAATTCAAACAGTCTTTCTAGCAATGTACAGTCTGCATATCGCCCTTGCTACAGTACGGAAACTACTCTTCTGAAAGTATTTAGTGACATTCTCTCTGCTTTGGATAGTGGAAAGATTACAGTCCTCACTTTCCTAGATTTATCTGCAACATTTGACACAATAGACCATCATATATTACTTCACCGTCTCGAGCATGTATTTGGCATTCAGAATATAGCTTTACAGTGGTTCAAGTCCTACTTAGTGAACAGGACACAAATTATATCTGCAAACGGAATACAGTCCAGCCCAGTTGACGTATGTTGCTGTGTTCCACAGGGATCTGTTCTTGGACCTGTTCTCTTCATTCCGTACACTCAGCCGCTCTCAAGTGTCATAGATCATCACCCAGTGTCGCACCAATTGCACGCTGATGACACCCAAATATACAAGTCTAGCCACCAACCTGAAGTTGATGCTACCATCCATGGAGTAGAGAACTGCATTTCGGATGTGAAATAATGGATGACATGTAACAAGCTGCAGATGAATGATGATAAAACTGAGGCTATTCTGGTCACAACACAAAGACTTTCTTATTCACATCCTTTACCTCAGACAATAAATATCAGCAACACCAGCATTAAATTCTCACAGTCAGTACAGAATCTAGGCGTTACTATAGACAGTACTCTCACATTGCACCAACATGTCATAAACATCTGCAGGGCTGCATATCTTGAATTGAGACTCATCAGTTCCATTCGTAAATATCTTTCAGTTGATGCCACAAAAACACTTGTGTGTTCATTAGTACTTTCAAAACTGGACTATTGTAATTCAATTATGTCTGGTTCATCATAATATTTACTCCAGAAACTTCAAAACGTTCAAAATACAGCTGCACGGATCATCTTTAGAGTACCACTGCTCTGTACCCTACACTGGCTATCAATTCGATACAGAATCAAACACAAAATTTGTTCTCTGTGCTATGTTTCAATGACCGACTCCAGTCCAACACACCTATCCAGCCTCACCCATGTGTATACACCAGCTAGATCCTTACGCTCTTCTTCTGATAATCGCATACTCATTGTTCATAAGGTGAAAAAAAAGTCATATGGACAACGTTCGCTTGCATACCAGGGCCCTGCGACGTGGAACGAATTGCCCATTGAAATTAGACACAAAGACACAGTTTTCCCTTTTAAGAGTGCTCTCAAGACTCACCTGTTTCGACAGCAGGGACAAACTTAGCGACCTAATCATGTTTTATATCTTATATGTTTTCAGCATGTTTGTATGTTTTCCGATTTCACGGTTTTTGTTGTTCTGTAGTGTAGTCATATCACAATAGATGTTGTAAAGCGCTTAGAGCTTTTAAAGATTAGGCGCTATACAAAGTCCTCATTATTATTATTATTATTATTATTATTATTATTATTATTATTATTATTATTAAATAAACACTAGTTTACATTTATAGGATCGGCTGTAAGAACTGATTTACTCAGCTCTTGTGTAGTCTTTTTAATTTCTATCCAGTTTCTATGCTGTATTTACACTCGTTATCATAATTGCAAACAATAATCCGAAAATTGACATAACTAGGGGGTAACAGCTGATCAGCCAAAGAAGAAGCAAATTGTCCATCACTTTTAAAAGCTTACCTACTACAGTGCCATTGCTGCGATTAGTGCTGATGCTGCCTTATGGGACAGCCCCCAAATATTGTTCGCAATAGGTTTCCTGTATTGATTGACTTTCTCCACAAAGCAGTTACTACAACCAACATTTATCCCCATACGAAACGCATTCTAAAATTATATGAATGTTCTATTGACAATGCAATGATTTCAGCAAATACAGCTGACCATGGCAATTGACAATGTTTTCCTGGTAATGGTAGACTTAGCTATATAGCCAATAGTAACTGTTCTTTAATTTTTGAAATTCATGTTTGTCCAAGCATTTACTCTTGAGATCTGTCAAATGTCAAACTATATTTACTATGTTAAATGCAACGCTCTCCAGCAATTAATTTTAACTTCTTGCATTGCTTCTCTGTTTTTTGTATGATGTCATTCTCGTATATTCTCTATCTGTCATGAATACTTTTCAAAGTATGAATTAATGTTTTATCATATATCTATCAAATGTTACAGCGATGACATATTTTGTGTCTTTACGAGTTTAAAATTTCTAATTAAATAATGTATTAATGAAATTTAATTATATCCTCACAGAGTTCCTTATCTTAAACTTGATTATTAAATATATGAGATTGTCTACTATGCTTTCCGTCATTATTATATTATTTGTGTGATCAAAGTTGCCATGGAAATCACCTAATTGAGACAGAAACGAAATGAACAACTGGAGTTATTTTCTCTAAAGTTTGGAATGCCAATAAGAATTAAACTTAAGTGTACCAAATGGAATTTTAATCTTGATCTCAACAAAATCACAATCAATTACATGATAAATATAGTGATATATTTTACAATCAATTACATGATAAATATAGTGATATATTTTACAATCAATTACATGATAAATATAGTGATATATTTTACAATCAATTACATGATAAATATAGTGATATATTTTACAATCAATTACATGATAAATATAGTGATGTGTTTTACAATCAATTACATGATAAATATAGTGATGCATTTTACAATCAATTACATGATAAATATAGTGATGTATTTTACAATCAATTACATGATAAATATAGTGATATATTTTACAATCAATTATATGATAAATATAGTGATATATTTTACAATCAATTACATGATAAATATAGTGATATATTTTACAATCAATTACATGATAAATATAATAATATATTTTGCAATCAATTACATGATAAATATAGTGATATATTTTACCCAAATTTGGGCCACAGTACAGTTTAACTAAGCATGAGATAGTTGAATGATTTTTGTGATTGCACTTTGTAATTGCAATGAAATGTTTAAATAAATAATCAAATTATCTCTAAAAAAACATTAAATGATTCCACAGACTGGGATTAAATTAGTGATGAATGCTAATTTATATTGTTCTTTATATGTATACCGTCATCTTGCCATTGAAACATCACACTGCATTTGGGTAATTCCTAATTGTATAGTTCACTACGTCTTGAACACGACAGAACTTAAAATTTAGTAAATATCTTGTTTATCACATTTAAATATGTAAATATATGTATATATATATATATATATATATATATATATATATATATATATATATATATATATATATATATATGATTCCGTACTTATTTACAGTTACTAATATTTGAATTATTAGTTACTATGTCTATGAGAATTTGCCTATATGCCATTGGACAACGTCACTATTATTGGTGTACATGTACATTTCCAGTTAGAAATTACACGGAACTTTTCATTCGTGTGGACGTTTACATAAATGTATCGGGTTATTTGGGATTTTCTTCATTATGCTTTATTTTCTTCCTACTTCTTCATTTGTAACTTTAATAGCAAAATTTATTTAAATACAAAACGTCTTGGTTTACCATCCTTTTATTAAGTATATTATGACAACACCCTCGTAACAATTCTATGCTGATTACATGAACAAATTTACTACTGGAACGATGTACGTGACTGGAAAAGATTGACATCGATGATTTGATACAAGGAATGTATAACTTTGGCACTTATCACTGTGTTGTACCCTGACTTATTCATACGCATCTTCGGCATTACCAACCAGTGCCTTCTTGATGACGTTATCGTTTATGAATTATACGTTTTCTTGTTTTATATCTTGCATACTTATATATTAATATGTTTCTTCTTCTGCAGCAACGTTTAATGCCAATCAAAGGTATCGAATGCCTTGTCTTAGGTGGTCATCTCTAAATACTTAAAACCATAACTATGGCGGTAAACTCCTTATCCTCTGCTATCGACGCGATTAACGAGAACTAGATCATCAGAGCTGGGAGACCTTGTATCTTTGACATTCCTTTAAAATATGAATTGCTCAAGCCAGGTATTCAATCAGACTCGAATACATCAGCGTTTGATCAAATACAAATCACTCTTGGTTGATGATACTTCACAATGTATATTGTGGTGGTACACAGAGGGTCAATCGGATTACACATTACATCCTGACGTCCACGGAGAATCAATTTCATTTGTAAAAGGAATTCCTTTCAAAGACGATAAAATAGATACCATCCTAATGCTAGTGTCATGTATATTACAATATATATGACAATCCCCATTATGAGGTCTGGTTGTAACGTTTACGTGGAAAATTTCAAGTGTTAATATTAGACAAACAATTGCGAACACCTTAGCTTGATTACGCTTGGGACTATGCTACTCAAACCCATTTAGAAATGTACTCATCGACTTAAAACCCGAAACTCCCTATGACTTGTGATTTCGTTGCAATTTATTTTCACTCTTTTTTTGTAATACATCAAACTTGTACATTTTGGATCTTATAGAAGGAACGAAACTCACTCTTTTTTTCCATACACATGATGCGTAAACCTCCAGCGTTGGTGCCAACAACCTATACATCATCTATCTTCTAATCTTAATATTACTGATTTGTGACATATATAAAACTATTTATAATCTTGCGTTTGCGTCATTTGTTATAATTAGTTTATTAAATTGAATTATAATAAGTGTTTTGGAAACATTGTAAACAACATCACTCTTAACTTCATCTACGTGTTACCACGTATTACGAACGTTTACGATCAATCGTCACATTGTTCCGTTGTTTGGAATGCGCCTCAACTCCCAAAGAAACAAGGTATGTTCAATACGGATGATTGGATTCGTATTAAAGAAAATCAAACATTTGAAAATATTAGTTACATAACTGGATTGTTTATGTCACAGAATTAGGCAACAAATAACTTGGTTATGCCTTAGAAATATTCTACTGTTTTTATTTGTACCTTTGTACAACGTTATCTAGGATGAATAAGTGTTTGCAGTTACTTTTATGAAATAATAAAAGTAAAACTTTACGTTTATCGTGTACTATCCATGGTACACTCTATGTGCTAAATGTCAGTAAGGTGTTCCTGAACATGCAATTGCAAGCCATTATTTATTTTGCTAATTCCTCCTTATTAGACAAAGTTGTGGTTATCTTAACTGTTTTATGGTTTGGATTCGAATACATTTCTTCAATGTAGTAATTTCTTTATATCTGTATATATCTTTTTACAATTTCCTTGTTAAAGGAGGAGGTAATATGTGTTGAAGGACACGGTGATGTAATTGTCCATATTGATATATACTATACATTACATTTGCATTGTATCGGATCTTTCTAAGAATATCTTCAGCAAAGTCAGGATTGTGATTTTGCTTAGATATTTTGTAACATTATATTGTTTGGGTAGTTTTTAAAAAGTATATATTACTTACATCTTCATTCAAAAGTAAACTTTTCCATGTCGCTATTTAGTGTAAACTATATATTAAATCTGAGTACATTATTTTTGGCAAATACGTTCATCTAGTTCAAAGGATATTTGTCTCAATATTCATAGCATGGCAAAGGTCTAGATTGTTAATAAAATATTCAAAATGCAATGAATCAACATTCGGTCAATGTGAATTTTGTAAAACGATTGTAAAAATTCAAATAATGAAATTATTTCTACCATTGTTTAATTTTGGATAACTTAAAGAATTTCCGGAATTCTTTCTACTTGCCTGACATTGACCAGGCAAATAGATTTCATTTTCAAAACTAGATTAGCACTTGTACAAATCTTGTTAAAATTATTGATGATTTCCGTTATCAAAGTAATCATTAAAAACACCACTCCTATAACTTCAAGCAACCATAATTGTTACCGTTTTCGAAGGAAATGATTTTTGTTTTTTATCAATAAAAATTAGATTTAATTATTTCGAATTATATCACACATCTATAAGCTTATTTAAATTAAAAGAATAATTGAAAGCTTCTATAGATCGTTTTATATGGTTAAATTAAAACGAATACTATTGGTAAATCACGTTTGATGATACATGATTGTATATATTTGACATAGGACAATTGATTATTATATAACTGTATATTTCATGCATGGAATACACAATATACTTTTACATCTTTTTGGCAATACACTAAGTAACATAAATAGCAAAACTAACAAGTTTTAAATTTTATCACATTATCAAGGTTTTAAAGGAAAATGTGGGACGAACTTACATAATAAGGGCCGAATCTTGTAAACACATTTACTAATAATTTTTTTTTAGTATATGTCAGCACCTAGATAAATAGTTATGTCCTAATCCAATTCAATGTTAACGTCCTTCATTATTATAAAATAAACCCAACGTTTGCACACCAAATCCACATGTAGATTATCACTACAATTTAAAGTCACAAGAAAACATTACCAAAACTATAGACAAACAAAGTAATATAATGATATAAAATGTGACTGGAAGGTGTTTTAATAAATATCCAATACAAACTTAAGAAACACAAAAACAACATGTCATGTTATACAAATATTCATAGCTATCAAAATGTTCTAAATAATTATAGACATATATAACTTTTCTAGAATCAAATCAGTCAATCAATCCACTTCTAAGTGTCAGTGAGTTGTTTCCTCCGTTTCTCTGGCAACTGTTCTTATGGTTTCGATATTCTGTCAGTACACTACACTGTCATTAACACAACACATTGAGTCAAGAGCACACATTTCCGAACCAAAATACTATAATTTAAGCACAGATAAATGTATTCCGTTTTTACAACAATTCTCACTCTTAAAATACAAACTTTGCAAGACAGACATAGAATCTTATCCTTTTAATCTTGCGCTTCTTTTTATAAATTCTATGATATCGTCATTTAAAGGAGATGTTACATCATAATCTAAATAATCATCATATGCGAATGTAGATGACAAACAATGGATTAATGAGATATGAATAACAACCGTGTTAATGACATAAACGTGAACGTATCGAGGCTTTCGATGAATAAGTTAATCTTTATCACACACTACTGACTTGCAAGGAACTGTATACTAACTTCCAAGCACGTCGATAAAATAGCAGTCTCTTTATTCTGTTGGAAATGAACTCGAACACTTTTGGTCTCAAAAGAGGCGAATGGGGATATGAAATGTTCACACAAATATTTATTACGTTTTTTCAAGATAAGAGTCTATAATTCTTCGATTTAATTTTCGAACGTTTCCTCTTGACTCATCGTGTTGGACTTGACGGGGGTGACACTGTTTATTTGTCAGTGGAGTGAGTCTTTCAGTCAAGTGGATGGCGATCGTAACGTTATATTCTTCTACGAAGTCTGTGATGTCATGTTCCATATATTTTTATAATAAAATAGGATCACATGTCATAGACCGTTTAATTTCAGAGTATGATCATATTCGTCATAAAATATCACATGCATTGTTTTCAGATGGCATTTAAAAATTATATTTCCACACGGAATTTGCCAGTGGTTGGACGAGTGGAAATGACCCTCGTAGCTGCCTTGGTCTAGAATGCAATGAAATATTTACAACGCCTACCCACCTGTATAATTGTCTCAGTAAATGAGATAGGTACTGTCGGTTCATAATTGCAGTATAAATTATGTTCTTCATTTAATTCTACCTTGCGGTCAGCATCATCCACAACAAAAGCTATGCTCTTCGAATTCCCCAAGGAGTCAGGTTTCCACAGCACACACACGTCGGTATTTGTGCTTTACATTTAATTTCCGTACGTTGAGATTGCGAGTTAGCACTGGACTATAATGTAACTCATGCCAGTTCTTGTTTACACGAATCGAGTTAATTGTGTAACATGTGCGTTGTTCTATGCTTAATGCCACCAGAGCGAAGATGTAGACGTCTCGTTAAAGATGTGTTTGCATGTTTTCATTACACGGAGAACACCTGTCGTAAATCAAATTTGGTTGTCATCAGTAATCAGAGGGAAAAAACAACAGGAGAAATGAATGGACTGTCACAGATCGCCTTTTTGTATGTGCGCTTTCTAGCTTCAATTCCTCTCGTCGTTTTCTTTTTGATTTTCATCTTTTCAGAAGTTGATGCGCATTGTAAAATCAATGCATCTCTCATTGGTTTCTTTTTATTTTGTTTTTTTTTTTTTTTTTGGGATATGAAGGAGATTTTAGTATTTAGCTACATCATTAGGTATTCAAAGTAAATGTGAAATAAATGACAGATGATGAATGAATGTACTCCTTGTATTATTGTATGTGCTGTCAAAAACATAATCGTTAAGCGTCTCTTAGACGTTTAGCAAATGTCATGTCACTATTTCATTTTTTCTCTAACTGATGGAAACCCGTGTATGAATTATTTTAACGAGAGAATGCAATGACATAACATTATGTCGATTACCGAAAGAAAGGAAATAATCGAATGTTCTATTATAATTTATTTAAAGTTTTAGATAGACGAAAACCTGGAAGACCACGGATAACTGACTGGATCTCATTTTTTAACTCAACAGATGAAACAAATCCTTACAAAATCTCAAATAATATGAGGTGGGTCTTAAATGGATTAGTAAATACATATAGCAAATGAGAACAATTTTAATAAGCATACTTTAGCTGACAAGTTCTTATACCTTTAGCCACATCGTGACATTTCGATTTCTCTCATAGACCTTTAAAAAAGACTGCATACTGGTATCGATAGTAAAGTTGTTCGTTCAACTCTTCCACGAATAACTCTGTCAAATGATATTTAAGGTCTCGATGAGGATACCATGCGTAGCATTCATTAGTACCGGGAGGCACTTTAGCGACAACGTGACCTTAATGTTGAAATCGGGGTATTGGTACTTAACAGTAGAACGGAGACTAGTGACGTGATATATGGACAGACTTAACGTTACATTCCAGAGATAAAGTAGGATTCGATAAAGAAGGAAATGTAGTTTTCTACATTTTAGCATCATTACAATTATGCAAATATATGAACACCGAAAACATAATTTTAGGTCAAAGTAATGCTTTATTCATAAATCTAGGATACAAAACTATTGTCATTATGCATCAGGTTCCGCGTACACTCGTGTGCAATCTGACATTTGCCGCTTCTAGCATTGTTACAATGCAGCTCAAATTCAGATCAACCTCTTGTAACATTGTTCCCATTGCCGTGATGCCTTGGGTCTCATTGATCCCATCTATGTTAAACATATGGTAACATTGGACATGTTTTCCCATCATCCACAAGTGTCATTCCCAGTTTAAGTTTCCACTGTCGCCAAAGTAGAATCACTATTGTTCAGAATCGGTTTGCTTAGAACGTGTGCACTTTTATGTTGCGAATGCAAACAACTTCACCTGACATCTATCACTCTCTTAAAGTTTGATAATCTTTTGAAGATAGAGCACTATAAAAAGACTACATAGGTATTATTATTGTATGATTATATATATATATATATATATATATATATATATATATATATATATATATATATATATATATATATATATATATATATATATATATATGACTCCCCCAATATCTAATAGTATGTTTTAATAATAACTGTGCATGTAATTGAGATGTATGTGGAACTCAATGCCACATGTGACCATACACAAGTTTTCCCCTCCACTCCTGAAATATGTACTTTATAGATCAAGAAAGATAGATTTTTATATTTATTATATATTAATGATTGCAAATGTTTTCGCTTGGCATCGACGTTCTTCTTTTCTTTGCTGATATCATTAATGGCTGCATTATTTCACATATTTAAAGAAGTTGAACATTTATTCAAGACCGTGATTTTGTTCAAAAATTTAGATCCAACAAAAATGAAGACATTTTCGTTTTTATTTTCATTAATACATTTCATACGCGGATCTATATAGTGTATATTTTTGGATGGGTGTACTGTAGAATCGATACTGGCTTCTTGTATCGATTTCACATTACAGAACGTGTCATGGTTCAAAAGATTTTAATGATGGTTATTTTTTCTATTGGAATATTGGTCTTTTGTTTTATTTTGTTTTTCGGTGGTTGGGGTTGGAGATGGTTTATGCAGTACACATCCTCCTTACTTAAAAATATCACAGGTTTTCCTTATTAAGGATCAGGCAAATGTCAAAGATCAAGAAATGACACCAAGGTGACGATAGTACCAATGGATTGTTTCCTTATTCATGTCTTAAAACAGACTTATGATGATATGTTGGATATGAATTACACAATAAATCTGAAGGACGTAATCGACATGTCCATCCCAAGCACACATAATCTTATCTTTATAATTGTATGCCAACATACTTGTATTTTTTATATAGACATCTAACGGTAGACAATGAAGCAAAAACATTTATTTAATCTCCAACATCTAGCTAAACAAAACTTAAATACAAAATAGACGAATTTCCTTCACATAGCGCCACTGTACAATACTACATTGGTAGTGCGATATACAATATTCAACGGGTAGGGAAGGAACAAAGCTATCATAATTCTGTGAAAGAAGTACACCTAAGGACTAACTGTTTTTTTTAATTATAAAAGCAACTATTCCATAAGATTAAATTATATTCAATTTAAATACTACCTACCTCTAAATAAAGACTGATGAGGTATAGGATCTTCAAATAAATTAGGCCTAGAGGAAGTTGACATTTCCTAACACTCGAGGGAAAATGAGCGATTCTTCTCACAGTGGGTAACCATAATTAAGTGTCGATAAGTACAAAGCGAATTAAAGCAGGTAACAATAATGGAAACAAATACGGAGACTATCGAGATTAAATAAAATGAATGTTTCTGAGCAATTGTGGTTGTTATAGCATGGACAAAGCAGACGACAGAGTCATTGATTGAAAGCAGATGACAGTGTCATTGATTGTTATAAAACAAAATCAATTTTTAGATAGATAATAACATGGATTAAAATGCCTAGACAATTTATTAGTCAGTGTGATTTTTTGTTTTGATCATTGATTTTGTTTTTCAAGAACCACTCTACAGGAGGCACCAAGTGGCCGAGTGGTCCAAAGAGCTCACCGTTACGGATCACTACCATCTCACCTGTCTGCGTGGATTCGATTCTAAGACTCGCTAAGGTAGGTACCTGATACAGCTTGCCAGTCCAGTCAGTGGATCCTTATGGGGTACTTTCTTCACCATTTATAATGGCCGAAATGTTTAACCTATCTTGTGCTGAAAAATGGCCTTAAATCTTAAATCAAGAACTCATACCACAAGATATATACTGTCCGTTATATTTACATTACAAACCGGCTTGACTCCGACCGTCTGGTCACCAGAGTAGGCATTCGTAGTTACGTTGCTTACTATACAATATAGAGAATCATGTCTGTTTAATTAAATATTGCAGGCTGTATTATGCCACATAAATGCCTCTAACAGTTAAAACAGTTTCATCCCTTTGAAAGGCATTGTCCATATAATGCTTAGTCTATGTCTATCTTAGTATAAGTAAATATATTCATTATTTGGATGTTATTTGTTAGCATATTTATTTTCTACATGTTATGTTTCCTAGATGAACCCAATTACAAGTGTTTCATCTTATCTAACTTCTTTAACATTATAAAGTGCTTAGTATTATAAACCCTTTAAGATAATGAGTGCATTTTTGGGAGTAATGGAAGTGCCTACAACATAGTTTTGATAATTTGTACATACCCTCATAGGTTCTTTGTAACAGGACAAATACAAGTATTTCATCATGTGACATTTTATGTGCGAAATATTAGCCACGACTGGTTTTCCGTCAATATTCTGTTTTTATTGAGTTATTATTATACGTATATTTTTCACGTTTGTTCAACGCTGACTGTATATTTAAAAAAAACATGATTAGGTGCAAAGGAGATGATAATCATTGGAAGTAATATATATATATATATATATATATATATATATATATATATATATATATATATATATATATATATATATATATATATATATATAATTCTTGGTTTATAAATCCATCACTTTCGACAGATTAACTTCTACAAGAAGTAGGAGAATATGTTCTAACTTGAAAGCAGTGATAAAAAAAAACACATTGTGTCTGAATAGGGAGTAGTAATTACGATAAAGGGTATTTTGTTATGAATCAACGTAATGTAAGCAAGCATCTGCATGTGTAAGCTTTCCTCATTCATTGGGTTTTAATTGATTCATTAGGGGAACTGCGGCTTTTGAAAAGGACTGCTCAGTTTTGCATTAAACCTGAAACCTTAATTGTGTGGTGCGTTATAAGAGGAACTCTGCACGTTATATGCAAAGGGAAACCGAAATGAGCAAGACTGAAAGATATACTCGAGTATTAGTCCTTGTAATCTAAAGTTTTTTAAAAGATTGTCCTGCGTATTGGGATGTATACAGAATGTTATTAATGGGTAATTATGAAAGCATTTATTACTCAAACATTCCATTTAACCCGTGACAGATGTATAAGTAAAGATAAATTCAGGTCAAGAAATATACTTTGGATTCAATGGAAGCATTGCTGACAGAAGATTCAATGGTCGTGCAGCGACTTAAACCACGTATCGGCTGTGGAAATGGACAAATTGGCATTCTCGAAGAGGTCTGTCAGTAAAAAACGCCCCACTGACAACATTTCTGGGAATCATGGTTCCATTACTATAGCCATCGATGGTTGTCCCATTCCAAATCCATTGGCGGTTGTCCCATTCCAATACCCATTGGCGGTTGTCCCACTTCCATACCCATTGGTGGGTGTCTCATTCCTATACTCAATGGCGGTTGTCCCATTCCAATATCAATTGGCGGACCCATTGGTGGTTGTCCCATTTCAACGCCCATTAGCGGGTGTCCCACTCTCATACCCATTTGTGGTCGTCTGTTACCCATACCTACTGGCGACTGTCCCATTCCCATACCGATCGGCGGTTGTCCCATTCCAATATCTATTGGCAGACCCATTGACGGTTGTCCCATTCCCATACCCATTGGCGGTTGTCCCATTCCCATACCCATTGGCGGTTGTCCCATTCCAATATCTATTGGCAGACCCATTGGCGGTTGTCCCATTCCCATACCCATTGGCGGTTGTCCCATTTCCATATCTATTGGCAGACCCATTGGCGGTTGTCCCATTCTCATACCCATTGGCGGTTGTCCCATTCCCATATCCACTAGCGGACCCATTGGTGATTGTCCCATTTCTATACCCATTGGCGGTTGTCTTACTCCTATACCCATTGGTATTTGTCCGGTCCCCATAGCCAGTTGTAGTTGTCCCATTCCCATACCCATTGGCGGTTGTCTAACTCCCATACTCATTGGTGGTTGTCCCATCCCAGTACCCACTGAGTGTAGATCCATTTCCATATCCATGGAAGGTCTTCCCATCCCTCTACTCTCTTCTGGATTGACGAAAGGACCCATGGGCTCGTTCCTGACGAGATGTGCTCGGTGAGGAGCAACGATAGAGTTTTCGAAGCCTTGTCCAATGGCTCTCATTCCTTGTTGTGCCGGATCTACGAAGTTGGTGTTTAATCCCATTCCGTCATTCATTCCCATCTCAACGTTCCTTCCCATTCCGTTATTAATTTTCATGGGACTGTTCTCAGACTGTCCGCTGTTCATGTTCATTCCATTGTTCATCCACCGGTTCATCTCATTCATGTTGTTCATATTATTCATATTGTTCATGTTATTCGTGCTACTAATAGGTTTGAAGCCTTTTCCGATGGCTTCCAACATTCCATTTTGTGTTGGATCAATGAGATGGACGTACAGTCCGATTCCGTTATTTATTCCCATTACGCCGTTCGATCCTATTCCGTTATTACTTTCCATGGGCTTGTTCATACTTTCTCCATTGTTCATATTCATTCCGTTGTTCATGCCCGTGTTCATTCCATTCATATTGTTAATATTATTCATATTATTCATGTTATTCATGTTGTTAAAGTTGTTGGCGGTATTCACGCTGTTCGTGTTCTGTATATTGTTCATCTTATCCATGTTATTCATGTTGTTAAAGTTGTTGGCAGTATTCACGCTGTTCGTGTTCTGTATATTGTTCATCTTATCCATGTTATTCATGTTGTTAAAGTTGTTGGCGGTATTCACGCCGTTCGTGTTCTGTATATTGTTCATCTTATCCATGTTATTCATGTTGTTAAAGTTGTTGGCGGTATTCACGCTTTTCGTGTTCTGTATATTGTTCATCTTATCCATGTTATTCATGTTGTGAAAGTTGTTGGCGGTATTCACGCCGTTCGTGTTCTGTATATTGTTCATCTTATCCATGTTATTCATGTTGTTAAAGTTGTTGGCAGTATTCACGATGTTCGTGTTCTGTATATTGCTCATCTTATCCATGTTATTCATGTTGTGAAAGTTGTTGGCGGTATTCACGCCGTTCGTGTTCTGTATATTGTTCATCTTATCCATGTTGTTCATGTTATTCTTTGTGTTCATATTGTTTATGTTTTTCACTTCGTTCATATTGTTCATGTTATTTGTCTTGGTCATTGTGTTCATGGCGTTCATGTTACTTTTAACGATATTATTACGAGCCATCATGTTATTGTTACTGATCGCTCCGCCAACATCATTGTTGTCCGCCCCAGAGCCTGACGATTCGCTAGTTGAAAAGAAGCGATAACTGCTCAGACTATCCTGTGCGACAGTCACCGCAACCACCGCACAAAGGACGACTATAATCTTCATGCTTTATCTGCAAACTAACAAAAATTAGGTACATGACAAAAATTAGGTATATGACAAAAATTAGGTATACGACAAAAATTAGGTATATGACAAAAATTAGGTATATGACATTGTTTTAATTTTGTAATATTAATGCAAGTAAATCTAAGCTAATACTTTTTATATCCTAAACCTCATGACTTTGTCATTAGGTATATGACAAAAATTAGGTATATGACAAAAATTAGGTATATGACAAAAATTAGGTATATGACATTGCTTGAATTTTGTAATATTAATGCAAGTAAATCTAAGCTAACTAATACTTTTTTATATCCTAAACCTCATGCCTTTGTCATTAGGTATATGACAAAAATTAGGTATATGACAAAAATTAGGTATATGACAAAAATTATGTATATGACATTGTTTGAATTTTGTAATATTAATGCAAGTAAATCTAAGCTAACTAATACTTTTTTATATCCTAAACCTCATGCCTTTGTCATTAGGTATATGACAAAAATTAGGTATATGACAAAAATTAGGTATATGACGAAAATTAGGATATGACATTGTTTGAATTTTGTAATATTAATGCAAGTAAATCAAAGCTAACTAATACTTTTTATATCCTAAACCTCATGCCTTTGTCATTAGGTATATGACAAAAATTAGGTATATGACAAAAATGAGGTATATGACAAAAATTAGGATATGACATTGTTTGAATTTTGTAATATTAATGCAAGTAAATCTAAGCTAACTAATACTTTTTTATATCCTAAACCTCATGCCTTTGTCATTAGGTATATGACAAAAATTAGGTATATGACAAAAATTAGGTATATGACAAAAATTAGGATATGACATTGTTTGAATTTTGTAATATTAATGCAAGTAAATCTAAGCTAACTAATACTTTTTATATCCTAAACCATATGACTTTGTTGCTAAAAAAACACGGATAATTAAATTCTTTCTAGCAAAATATTGTTTTGGTGTGCGTCACGAATGTGGGGAATAAAATTGAAAATATAAAGGGAGATAACAAATGTATTTTTTCGTGCAA
The DNA here is from genome assembly GCA_029339505.1 of Unio delphinus. Lineage (NCBI taxonomy): Eukaryota > Metazoa > Mollusca > Bivalvia > Unionida > Unionidae > Unio > Unio delphinus. The sequence continues at coordinate 4,545,211 of JAQISU010000044.1, read as the reverse complement.
AAAAGTATAGTCGATACGATCTTTATTTCTGAGATTATGAAAACACGCACTTTGTCAATTCTTAGTATACAACAAAAACTTGAAATACTTTTTCAGAATGTTTCTTGATACCAACATATAACATTTAAGCATGGACATTGGCGGATTGGTGTGTGTGTGTGTGTGTGTGTGTGTGTGTGTGTGTGTGTGTGTGTGTGTACTTGAACATGTTCATTGCAGGTTCCTACGGTAGCTGAATTTTGTATGCATGCTATTGTGGAAATCGTGCACGATCTAAGTACACGTTGGGGCCCCGAGTGGCCGAGTGGTCTAAAGTGCTTTCCATCTCACCTCTGCGTGGGTTCGAGTCTAAGATTCGGCTAATGTAGTTATGTGAGAAAGTTTACCAGTAGCTTCTCGTGGGTCGGTGGTTCTTTCCAGGGGTTTTCCCGCATTCTTCCTCCACCAATAATACTGGCCGCCATATATAGCCTATCGTGTGCTGAAAAAGGGTGTTATAACCCAAAACAACAACAACAACCAAGTACACGTTTAAATCATACAGCAATAGTAAGTATGTGGTCATTACGCTTGTGCTTCACAAATATTACATTATTCTGACATAGTAGCATGGTGAAGTGTTTTACATTTATAACAATAAAAATGTCTTTACATGTTGTACATGTTGAATCGTGTGGAATCTAATCCCTCAGCTAATCAAAACTGATGTCCCCATGTGTTCGAGCAAGAAAACATAACTAGTCCATATCACACTAACTTTAACAGTTGCTAACAAAAGGGGAATTTGGAATTTGCTTCATTGAAACAAAATACCTTCTCCTTATAGTGGATTGAATCAATTGAAATTTCTTTATTAAAATGTATATTTACTTTATTTGAATTTCCTTAGTCTCTCGTCGTATGTTGTTGCATAGTGAAAATAGCATGATTTCACAATCTCAACAAGAATAAAGAGTTTTTTTATCAGGGCCAACCAATTGAAGCGTTATCTTTGATTGCAGAATTACAACTAAATAAGATGGAATTAAGAGTTAAGACATGTTTACTTTTAGATACAAACAATGCTAATGCATAAGAAAAGAAGCGTCATATGCAAATGCAAAAAAAATGAATGAGACAGGGGAGAGAAACATGTGAATGCAGTTGCCAATGCAGAAAGAAGAAAGCGATATGGAAATGAAGTTGCCAGACAGAGAGAAGAAAGAAGAGAGAAGAAAGAAGATGGAAATTAAAATAATTCGAACTTGCAAGCACAACGTATTCCCCCAAACGTTCGGGTTTTGATGGTATCAGAAATATGAAAACATGTTTTCCTTTCAAGGAAGAAACAAGCAGATCAATAGTATTTATGCATTTTGAAGAAATTGTTACAAGTTAGAAATGACCAAGTGATCACATGAATTTGTCAATACAGAGTATACTTAATGGCAAAGCTTGTGAAGTTTATACTATACAGACAAGAGCAGCTAGAGCTGAATATGGTAAACTCTAAATAGTGAATACATGAGGCATAGTTAACTCTAAATAGTTAATACATGAGGCATAGTTAACTCTAAATAGTTAATACATGAGGCATAGTTACCTCTAAATAGTTAATACATGAGGCATTGTAAACTCTAAATAGTTAATACATGAGACATAGTTAACTCTAAATAGTTAATACATGAGGCATATCGTCAGAGGTTTCGAAATTGCGGAATTGCAGAAAAGTACAAGACTAAACGTATATCATATTCCCCAGGGAATGAGCACGACAGTTTGATTTGCAGTGCGCTTCTGACCAGATTGATAAAGATTATGACAAACTGAGCTTAAATTAGTTTAGGAGTTCAAGAACTGCGTCAATACTGACGTTAATATTTACGATGGTAAACACAAGGCAGATACTTCAGAAAACGTTTCTCGTACATCTGGTGAATAATCCTTGGCTGACAAACTTTCATGTATCCATACAGTTGTTCTCAGTCGATGTTCTTCCATTCATTTGCCTTTTAAAAATCAAACGTATTCCATTGCGAAATACACATTGATGTGATTCCTGCATCGAACATGTCAATAATATCATTAGTTTAAAATTAACAATTTTCAGATGATAAACAAAACAACAGCTAAAATTGAAGTCTTTGATGTAATTTTATCTGATATTTGTAACCACGTTACTTAGTTACTGCATAAAAGAGTACGCGAAATAGAACCATACATCTAATTTTATAATTTTGAACACCACAAAACTTCTAGATTTTCCAAGATTTTTCGCCTCCTTCTTTAATTAATAAAACTCATCACTTTGCAAGGAAATCACATATAAATCACCAAGTTTGGTTTCAAGGACACATTAATGTCCTAATGTGTACAGGATCACAAAATTCTTGAAAATAATATCGCATTCTTAATTCACAAACATTCAAAGAATAAAATAATATTATTTGTAATTTCCATAAAATTATTAATCAGTTTTTCTTAGTACATGTTGCTTTCAATATATTATAATTTCTCGACATATTGTGATTGGTATGAATTTATTATGTATTGTTTATATGTGCAATGCCGCAAAGACAGGTCTGGATTCGTTTCGAATCGCACGCTCTGTGATCTGCAATCTTTGTTGTATCAGTATAAATTGCACTGGCATGCGCATTGACCTAGTACGTGAGCTGATCACGATTAGTATCAAGTGCAAGAGTAAATGACAACGTGGGTATTAGCCGACTACTTGGGATAAACATGACTATCAGGACTACAGTCAAGAGCAGTATTCATCGCCTTGGCTTGGATAATGGCACATGATGTTACTGAGTCAGCCAAACGCATTGAAGGCGAAACCATGTTAGTTTTGCTTCGTCCATTCACATATTTTTTACTTGTTGATCAATCTATGCATTACTACAGTCTACAGCAATTTCTGTTCCAGAAGCTTTGTCTGATGAATCATTACAGATCTTCATATATTACCACCTATATTTCAGAAGCGTCTTGCACAAAGTAGTCATCACGGTTTCCTTCAATTATCTGTCTTGTTTATGAAACAGGATTGTTTAAAATGATCCTTGATTAAATAATCACTTTGTGCAAATCTCTAAATGTATCGTCGATCACTAGAGTGTTCATGACCAATCTGGCGAGAAAATGGGATTGTAAATTTCGCATCAAATTAAACGTTTTCTCCTATTTCCTGTTTTTCCATAATTGTTTTATGGTCTTCAAGCTTTCGTTTGGGTCTTGGTTGATGCCATAATCACTTCTCTCGAGATTACGATGTACTGGACAGTCTCTGAACGCATCTATAATCGAGCGATGAAAGACTTCTGAATCTGTTTACTTTCCGATGTTGGGAAATTTTGTCTGATTTTGAAAGACTTTATGTGACAATAAACAAAGCTTCTAAGATTTCAAGTTGTACAACGTGCAAATAAATCTCCAGAATCTTTCAAAGCACAAACACCACACCTCCTTACGGCCACATGTTATAGCATCAGTACATTCATCTATAGAAGCGTGAATGACTTTTCATTGCTTTTCAGTCATAACCTTAACATTAAGATCGGATTGATTAAAACAAGCATTGGCTGAATAGAAATGAATTATGAAGGCCAAGAAAAAAGAACTTTTCTCTAACATTGTCACCAGAACTACACTTCCAGAAACGTAATAAAAATGTGATATAAAAAATATACAAATCGAAATGAAAACTGAAAATCGAGGTCATTGTGACACTTCAAAGTTGCCTATCTCTATAATCTAGGACGTTAATGATAACATTGTAGCTGTAGTAGATTGTACTTACCTTGGTAATCTGTGGTTGTGTGTGATCAAGAAACACTATCAGATATGTTTAATTGAGCCGATGATTTTCAACATAATTAGAAGGAAGTGAAGCAATAACCCTTGAGCCAAAAATTTTCTCAACCAACTTCCTCTAAACTGTAAATACTTCTATAAATTAAATTAAATTAACCAATTAGTCATTAATAGTAAAATTAACCATATTCCTACTAGTCTAATCCTCATTTGCATGCACTGAAATAACTAACAGATTAACTTGGCCCTATGCTAATAAAAGCAACATTAATGCGTCATAAACAAGCAAAGTTATAGATGCAAATGTCTTGTTCAAGTCTTTGTGATGTCTGAAACACACTGACTGCTTCTGTTGTCTATTCAATAGTCTACTTCGCTTTCGGTTTAGGCTCTACATTAGAATCCATGACAATAATTGTCATCTGGTTATTGAACACAACACTTTACCATCTCTAAAGACAATTATATATCTAGTTTATTAAGACCTATATCTGGAAGGTTAGCCGAAAGTGACGAAACAGATTATTGAGTAGCTTTAGAATTTCCAATGAATTGTATGAGTTGGTGTACTCTCTACCACACAATTCCTGCTCAAACAATTCTCAAGTAAAGGAATTATGTGTGATGCAACAACAGTGAGTAAGATACTGGACAAACAAAAGGTATTTGCCTATACTAATATTAGTAATAAAGCCTCAAGCACTTTCACTTTTAAATAGCCTGGTTATCAAGTCACAAAAGACCAGCCAGACATATTCATACGTTTAACATTTACAAAGAAAGAAGACAATTACGTTATTCGAGGCTCCAAAAAGCATTTATAAACGGTTAGAGAAAAGAGTTTGAGTTAGGCTTTATTTGAGCTATTTCGTTGAAACTAAGTAAGACTATGTCTTTATTGTGTTGATATTCTAGAAATGTTTAAGCAGGATATAAAAGTGTTTGAAATATCTTGAAATGACATGCTCCTATGGTTTAGCCATGTCAACAGCACGTGTCCGTGGAAGCTCTGTTTCTGGCGTTTCCTTGGTGTCATGTTGATATTGTGGTAGTTTATTTTCATGGAAGATCGATATCTTGCACACTAGATTAGTGAGGTGTGTTGACATTATTACAGAGATGGTTCTAGGCAAGTTATTTATGGAACATGCATATGGCTCAGAACACGATGGAGAAAGGGGAGAATGAAACAGACGTAATACCTAATTTCCCCATCTACCCCCATCCTGAAAAAAAAAAAACTTCTTTTGATTTCCTTATCAACAAAATTAACAACCTCACAAGTCTGATCAAGTCTAACAACCCCCAGCTCTAAAGTTTAAGAAAATTAAAGGATAGGAATGAATACACTCTGGCACAAAAACAAACTTGCTTATATAATATCACACATATAACACATCGAGCTAAATAAGTGAAATGGGTTGGAATATATACACACTATACACACATACTTTATTTTCAATCACACAAACATACTTTATATGAAATCACATACAATAAATCAGAGTGGAGTGTTCGCTTTAAGTTTGTGTTGCTATGGAGACAAAGATATTTACACATAAAACATTACTGTTTGGCAATAACTAAGTTGTATAGTTTGGCTCTGAAACAAGGCTTTTAGGAATGGTTAATCAAAGATACTTAACACATTGCACACCGCGTTGCTCTCTGTGTGTGTGTGTGTGTGTGTGTGTGTGTGTGTGTGTGTGATTTAGATTTTCAATGTACCTTTAATAATTTTTCAATCATATAGCTACGATGTCTGCAGTGTGACAGTTGATAATGATGCAAGGCGCCGAGGCATCATGTCGCAGCCATGTCCCATCCAGTCACCTTATCCTGACAGTAGCCCGACCAGTCCTAACACTAACATGTTAATGCTGAGCGCCAAGCGAGGCAGCTGTTGGTTTAGTTTTGGCAAGTCTTTGGTATGACATGGCCGGGAATCGAACCCAATACCTCCCGCTTCCGTGGCGGACGCTATAGCTACTAGGCCAATGAAGCGGCTCGCGTCACTGTTGTTTCTCGCAAACTTCGCCGGACTGTCTGAACACATGCAATACTCTACTTTCCCAATCGTGTTTTTCAATGTACACACTTCCCATTCTTACAGCAGTATATATGATCTTCGTGATGGCACACGATGACTTCCATACGTAAGGTAGTCTTGAGAAAAGCATACTGGAGAATAATGGTTCAAGACCCTTCGTTCGACCACATTTTGACTTGTTTGAGAAGTGGTGGCGTGGTGACTAAACGCATCATGTTCATGCATGTTACTACTATCACGATGTATGAGACCAAAGCAATTAGGAACTGTATAGCCCACTATTAAGACGATTGTAAGTATCTAGAAAAGATGTCGACATACTGTGGATCTAAATTGTCCATTGTTTGACGACATTGTTATGAAACAGTTAGGGTTATTTCTTAGTCACGGTGGTATCAATTCCTTGACAAGCATGACTAATATTGCTAATCGGTGTAACGATAAAAAGCCCATCCCAAGGAACAAACTAGTCATAAGACTGTTTCAGTCTCATCAGTCAGTCAGCTTTCAAGCATCGGCCAAATTGGATTGGATTTTATTCCGTTAATGCGTGGAATTTAGAAAGTCCACGAATTTCACAGTTTATTATATGAATTCCTCACCAGTTGTTATCACCGAGACACGACGATCGTTTAATCGAGTGCTTCTTGGAAATGTAGAACAACACGTCGTACCGTCCACATCGGTGCTTGGAACGTTAATGATACCAAGTGGACGAATTGTGGGAATAAAATATAGATAACCTTTTTATAAAAAAAAAAATCAATATTTTGAGGCATCTTTGAGGACTATGAGGTGGATGACATCGAATAGTAGAATTCCTGCGAGTTTATTTGGCGAACGGACGTTTCCATATTTGCTTACGAGTCCTCGAATCTCAATTGGAACAAAGTAAATTAAGGATGTTTGTTCATTGTAATCTTGAGTTTGAAAACGTGCACGATTTCCTAATGGTCACCCTAAAATTGTGATTAAACCCATCTACGACAATAACACTCGTCAGTACGAAAACTTGATCCAGTGTAAAGTCCTTCTAAAAACGTACTTGTACCATTTCGTGGTGCCTTATCCTTACCTTGGAAAATTAAGATGTTTTTTTTATACCTCGCGCGTGTGTTGAAACGTGTAATGAACACCAATCATATCGTCACTATGACCAGGTAAACGCATCGACATGAGTCTATTTGAGTGCCACATTGTCTTATTGTCTCAATAACGGATACCAAGTGTTAAAACTTTACTTTACTACGACAAAACAACTTCCGCATCATTGGTACACCCAAATTCTGTGGGGGAATGTAATGACTCAGTTAATAAATTTGCTTATTACCTATTAATTTCAAAACAATTTATTCGACAAAATTATATTATTCCGTATATAGAACGGCGACTAGTGTCATTATAATGGTTTGCATTTCAGAATACATAAAACGTCACATCAGCAATCCCCAATGACATGTTTCAGTTGTAACAAGCATACCATTTACATCCCTAAATGAGGGATGTCCTATCTGCTGTCCGCGGGCTGATTTAAAATGGCGGGCCAAAGAGCTCGAGCAACTATCTGTGCGTTTATGTATAAGAAAGCCATTGCCTAATTTCATTGTATATCTTCTTAACTTGGTAAACAAATGTGAGTTGTTTATTTATGGTCGTTGCTTTTAAGTTTCTGTTGCGGCCCTCGGCTTCAACAAACAATTTGCAGTGGTATATGGAGTCAAAAAGACTGGACAGCACTGCGCCGGATTAATAGCATTAATTATCCATGAAGGTGAAGCAACAATCTCACAGTGACTATCCAAACCGACATCGCCATTCCAGTCTTCAATATTTTTCCATTCCTTAATGGTCACTTCGAATCATAGAATTTGATGGTCGACGGTTGATCAGTTTCAATAATAAGTACGCCATCCTCAGCAAGCATTTTGTCTGTTGATGGTAGATAAGAGCTTTTAATGGTGCTTTATGCACTAATCGTTTTAATCGATTTCGAAGAGACGTCGCTTGTAATCCCAGTTTTTACTTTTTATTAACTAAAACCTTTTGATACTATCAACGACATGTATGATAAGGTTGTGAGCACTTTTGGAGCGCCTGTGAAGAATCCACGAACAGCGTCACCGAGGCCATTCATAATATAACACGTAAGTGGTTTTTTTCGTGGCGCGTTTCATAGTCCATCTACAACTGTCATATTAAATATCATAACAAAACGATATTTGACAACTTAGTAGTGATTGAAGTTTCTTTACGGCTTACACCACATCATGCATCCTCTGAAGACACTTTGCTTAACTACACATAAAATTAAACTTGAAGTGCATATCAAAATGTTTGGTCTTATTTGGACCGGTATCAAACTTTCTATACTGGTATACAAATTTCCAAACGACGTTTTCGTGAGTTGTATCCGATTTACACGATTTGCTGTTTTTCATTGAACACCTGTAGTTGTTCAGGCTATCTATTTCCATATGTATTTTCATGCACGTGAAGATAATGCCAGATATTCTGGTGTGTCGGTTGTATATGTTAAAGAGTATGTTGATTATAATGCTCGAATATATAATACCAGTGTTTGGTTGTACTTATTATTTGTGGACTTACTGTGGAAACAAGTATTGCTTTTGGCTACCTGGAATCGCAAACACAACCGCCATTATAGATGCACCAATCGGAGCTTTTGTTGGTGCAATATTGATAGTAACTGGTGTCTGTGTTGCTATCAAATTAATTGCGATAGTTAGCCCTTGTCTATTCATAACTGCTTGCAGCGGCGCCAGGTAGTCACATCACGATTAGCAAACTGTATTTGGTGGATATCGAAGATACAATAACTAGTAAGGGGAAAGATAAAAATAACCTACATCTCGAAGCACAGAAAAGGAATCATGCGGCTCAGGAATTGCAGACATCAAGAGTCGATTAATCAGGAAACCTATTTTCTATAGGCCTATTTGCTTACTGTGTGACTCTTGGTTGATCTACTTGCCTATATACTAATAATCCACGGGTAGCATATACTATGTGGCTTGCTTACTAAAACATGCTAACACTATTGGAGATAAAGGCTATGATGTGTATAGAACTTAAATAATAAAAACCTCCAAACTGACACTACTGAAATGTTGGTGATTAAATCTTTCTAATTCCTTTTGTGGACACATATTGTGAGGCTAATTTAATACAGGTCAATGCAAACCCCAGGTGTATTAAAAGTGCTACGATTCGCGAAGAATAAAACTTCTCTACATCTTTGCAAGAAATCAATTCTTACTTACCAAGGTTTGTATATAACTAGCGGGATAAACCAACAAGCGTATTGGTTTCTACACTTGGAAAAGGAGTCGACGACAGGGTCAATGACATTATGTGTTTGATAGATGAAATAAAAAGATCATGAATGTTCTTTGGAAAAGTAAATACTTTTGTTGCGCCATGAAATACTAGAAGCTATAAACTGTTTTGTCTTCTTGGTGATTGTTTACAGATTTATGAAACTAATCAAGAGTGTAACTATATCAACTTTTCCCACACTGATTGATGAAATGCCAAATTAACAATGTTGGGAGGTAGTGTTACTTTGCCATCCCTTTAAGATGTTGGCTGCTGAAGCAAGTCAGTCGTCCTCCATACTTTTTCATGCGGTATTGCATAGAGAAGCAATCGACTTTATATCTTCACAAAGAAAGTCAAGTAACATACATTTTGTTTTTTTTTATGCAAATGATTCCTCGCAAACACGATAGGATCGTGACTGACTCTAGTCAAACACATTTCGTCATATTTGCTGACATTGCTTAACAGTATCGCTATGACCATGACACTTGTTTATTACCTGCTTTGACTGATCAATTAATAACCACTCAGTATTATTTGACATGTATTACGTTTTTGTTTACAGTTTGTATCAAGAAGAAGATAAATTATACAAACATATTCACTTCTCTTTTCTTTCCGTAGTCAACATGATCTCATTTCAATCGCATCCTACCGTCACATTAATTCATTTACTGTATACTAACAGTACAAAAATTCCCAAGTACCTTCAGACGTATTTGATGTCATTCTCAAAGAATCTCACAAATATTATTTTGACAGCACGTCAATTGCTTTAAGGACTAATTCACTTATCATCAAACATTAATAAATATTTTGTAAAACATACAAAAGCTTTGACACAACTGTCTTACGAAGAATCAATAGTCAAAAACCCAAATCATCTTGAAACCAAGTAGGAGTATATTTCGATGTGATGTTCGTAATGACGTAGCTTGAAACAAAAACTCTTGTTTTCAAATCCGAATGGCAAATTCGAAGAGAGATGCGACGATATCACACTCTGCATCAACGTCTCTGAAGAAGAATGCAAACAAAAGGGAACATACCCTTTCCAGAAGTATATGTACGGATACTTGAATTCGCATGGTCTTACGAAATCCGTTATTTGTCACCATCTCACATTTGTCTTCTCGTATTGATCATAATATCCAAACTTGATTTGAGACTAGTATTTTCATTTTAAAGCAAAACTGGGAATATCTGTCTATTAAGACTTCAAATATGTATTCGCTTCCATCTTTTTCCGTCATTCTAGCTGCGGCTGATATTGCCAAAATGATGGCATTTCCTAAGGAAACGTTTTAGCACTATGAATACTGTATGACAATTAGGCATGTGGATGTGTTTGGTGGAATGTTTATTTCATTCTAGGCCAAGGCAGAGACGAGAGACAATATGCGACGTAAAGACGTGAAAGCAATAAAAAAAGAAAGAGTGAAAATAGAATAGAAGATAGACAAGATGACTCAACAATACAACCAGTCAATGTAGTGTGACATGGATCTGCACCCATTCCATGAACATTAAACCCCATTCCTCTAATATTCTATTTAGTGTGGGTGATAATAGGTATGTGTAAAATTGCGTAAGAGCTCTCTCTGAATATGAAGTCATGTGACACCTTCAACAGTGGGTAAATCTGAAAACGACCCCATAACTCCCCCTCAAATTTGAAACCTGCACTCCACACTCATTTCTTATATGGGATAGCATTCAGGTATGTTATTGTGGAAATTATGGCAATAGGAGTAGTAATGGGTTTTGTTTCGTAGGGTTTCGTTTCCATTTTAATCTCCTTCATTACATTTTACCCAGTGCACGTTTGTAAATATGGGTGGGCTAGTCAAGGTGCAAGTTAAACCATGTGGATGTTATTAAAATTAGCATTATCCTTGACGACAGAGATCCAAATTCATGTTACTCTTATGGACGTTTTTAACATTGGTTTTTGCTTATACATGTACTTATGCAGAACATATAGACTATTTTCGACAGAGTTATTTCGTCGCCAGAGCGCCATACAAACTTACTGTTGCCTGTGTGTTAGCGATAGGGTTATGCCACAAGTTGTAAAATACTAAAATATTGTTTAAGAACCCCCAAAATGAAGCCAATGGGGAAAGAGATATAAAAGTGGTCAAGATACTGTCAAAACACTACAATATTGTTTACTCCGAACGCTCCACAAAATATTACAACTGTCTTAGCGAAGCGTTTGTCAAATGACTATATTGAACATGGTCTTAAAGAAATTAGATACAAAACTAATTTCTATAAAATTAGATGTAAAAGATGTTCAATAGCATCACTTCATCCTAGTCCTTCATCACAGTTTACCGCTCCACTTACCAAATACATTGCACAAATAGTTACATCTACACCAAAACAGACCATTAAAAGTGTGAGATAACCACACACAATATTTTATAACTAGGAATCAGTAAATAAATACGGGGGCACAGTGGAACATTTCAAGCTGCTACCATAATAATGGTGGTGTGACTGTTAACTTAATGTTCAGGAAGACCTTACTGGCATTTAGCAGACAGAGTGTACCAGCCTAGTAAAAGCTAAACGTAAGGAAAGTACGAATGTACGATGACATATAGAATATGCAGTATTAAATGTCACAATGACGATACATTAGTGTCAAGACCGCATGAGATTGACAGGTCAATGTCTACCAAAAGGTCATGTCATGTGTAACTTCCCCTTAATTAGAATCATCGTAATATTTCGTACTTCCGCATCCGTTACTGCCGTATTGAAATGACTATCAACGCGTTTACATGTCTACCTGTTTCTAGATAGCAGAAGAGTTCGCCTTAAATGTCTATTAAAAAAGCTTGAATATTAATTGTATACGTTTATTACATCTAATCTTCATATTTTCCATTGAATAGGTCGTCGACAAAATCACCTTGAATTATCAGGATAACAAATTCACAATCTATAAACGTCTCACCTTCTGGTCTTCTACTCCCAGTGTTGAATCAATTGTACTTTGATCCATTCATTTACATGCTGTTTCTTAATTGTGCTCGACTGAACGTATATGGAGATGATAAGGGTCAAACATTATAGTCCGCTGTTAATAATAGGTCAATTATAGAATTAAACGAGACCAGTTTCAGTATTTGATAAGTACATGATGGCGAAGACGACGACGATAATGATCCTGATGATGTTTTGTTAATATATGCATGCCGTAACACATGTACATATACATATATAGACAATGTACCTACTGTTCCAATATTCTGGAATTGTTTTCAATAAATGTAGCCGGGATCTCGATACCGGGTTCGATGTGGGGCATATATACAATAGCTTAAAAACTGAATTGATGTTTCCATTTTTAACTAGATATTATAGTGACGTCAGAAACATTTTCAATGCATTCGGAGTTTCATATGTTGCACTCTTGGACGTCAAAAGTAAATTATAATAATTGTAACCGAATAAACTTTTGGACGATGGTAAACATCACAATGTGAGTGAATGGAAATTTATAAAATGAAATATATTCACGGCAATACATTCACAAGTAGACTCACAAACCTACCCACTACATACGATATAAGAATACCATACCAAAGATGTTAAGAAAGCAGATGTATTTATTAGGAAAACAATATGTAATACGTCCACAATAAATAAAATAATATGATTCACATACTCATATGATACGAAATAAAAAGCATGGTTCATACAAACAGGTGAAACAAAGAACAATAAGTAGTATTCATGCTAACATAAGTTCTCGTAAACGAAACACAGCGTATACTGACATTATTCCGAGTTTAAAATTTGTGTCACTATTCCTATGCCTTCTCCAGAATTACACAATCCTATGCCCCGGAGGAAAAAAAGCATGGTTCTTGAAACCATATATCGTTGTAAACGTAACACAGTGTAATGTATCCTTATTGACAGTTCAGAAATGCCATCAATATTCCTTGTCCTTCAATAAAACCCGGAATTCATATTTACACGTCCTGTCATGTAGTAACAAATACAAAGTCAGCTGAATAGTTCAATGACTACGCTGCCATACAGCAGATCATGCCGCCACCATTCTGGTTCGTGCAGACAATTCATCTATAAAATATTTCAAGCTAGTCACAATACGAAATTACCAATCTATTGTCTTGACTTATTCAGTGACAATGTCAAAAATAAATTAGCGCCAATACCGATGAGTTTTACGTTTTATTTATTTGCTAATTCATTCATTGCATTTTCAAAAGTTGGTATCTCTGACAAAAATCGTTTTTCTTAAATAACTGCTCAGGTTACACCCAACCCCAATGAAATGTGTGCTATTTAAAATATAGATTTATATAATACAGCTTTTCTTTTATCATAGGTCTATTATACATGTGATCTATAAAAGAATAACATAAGAAGAGAGTGTATGAATGATACAAAGTGTACATGAAATAATATATGTATATACACGTGAAAGTGCATCTGCTTTTAAATTGTTTTTTCCTTGATATCCCTGATATGAATATTTGATTCATGTGGCAGCAAACTCCACTTTAATAATCTCCCAGTTCTGTTTTGCATCTTGCCGATGTATATAAGGGGCTTGTGACCACTAAAAGCAATAAATGGAGAGCTTAACTAATGTAAATTTCAAAGTATTTTAATGCTATCAAAGCCTAACAGTCATTCTCGATTGAGGAATACTTAACCTGGTGCCTACCCAATTTCTTATTAACATAGCACACTGAATGATCAACTCTATTTCTATCTTCTTGAATAAATACTGATGCAGCCAGAACATCACTTGCTTCAAAATACAGTTTAAATGACTGGTTGAAATTTGTAGATGTAAGAACTACTGCACTCTTCAGTATGGCCTTTTTAGACCAAAGAAACGTTGTTTTCATGCTCAATAAATTTGCCAGCAATTCAGCAATTATAGAAATATTCAAGCAAAATTGCCAGTAGTATCCAGCTATACCAAAACATAGCATCAGTTGTGTTTTGCTGATAGGCACAGGACATTCAGATGTAGCCTTGACCTTAGCATATATACGTTTAACTTGTCCATGCCCACGATATGTCCTAAAAATATTACACAAGCACGGCAAAAAGATAGTAGTACGATAATAATATCTTATATACAAAATGTTTTATAAACTTACATACCTCTGCAGCTGCAGATGTGCATGTCCATATAGTAGACAGCTACTTGAAAAGACTACCCGTAATGTAAAGAGCTTTACGTACGGTGAGGTATTTATACACAGATATTGTCTCTGCATGGAAGGGATTCGGTTTTTCAATCAAACGCTCGTCGCACGTGCGACAAAGGTTGGACCAAACTCATTATTTGCAATAACACACAATATACATTGATCACGCATTGGTATAGCTGTACGCCATACACGGAACTCGAGTACATGTATTTAATAAATAAAAGAGTTTATACATTTCCGTGCCAGATGCAAGCATCAAACTTATCTAGACATGAGGCAACCGTTTTCATTAAACGTTTGGAAAATACTTGGCGAACCCTTAATCCCGAACGGCATCAGTTTATATTGATGCAGTCCATATGGAGTAACGAATGGCGAAATTTCATTTGCTCTTTCCGTCAGTTGAATTTGCTCAAATACTTTCGGGATATCAAATTTGGTAACATACATTGCGTTTACAATTGCTATTCTTGGTAATGGAAATGAATCTGTTTTAGACACAATGTTCACTTTCTATAGTCAGTACAGATGTGGAGAGCACTATCTGGTTTCAAAACATGCACACGTGGAGAACTCCAGACACTTTTACTCGGCCTTACGAAATCATTCTCCAGCATATACTGAATTTCCGTTTACAAGTATTCATGTTTGAGAGGGTTCGTCCTCTACTGATGTTGTTACACATGTGTGGAATTTACAATTTCAACGTGATGGTAGATTGTGTTTGTTCCTGTAGGAACATCTGGAAATAAGTGTTGATATTCAAGTAATAACTGCCTAAGTTCATTCCGTTCATGTTGTTGCAAATGTGAAAGTTTCTGGTCCAGACTATTCATAATTTCTTAATTCCGAAGATTTGTTACTCCAAATCAATAAAGACCGATTGCATACCCACGCTTAAATCCTCACTGAGGTACAACTAAATTAATTGCACGATTAACATATCTATCTCTTTCTACACACTCCTTTAACATATTTATGTGGCAAAGTTGTTTTTGTTTTCGCCTCCCATTAATATTTCTGATATACTTTAAACCATTTACCTTCTTCTCAACTGTGTAAGGACCACACCACTTTCACTGAAGAGGATCTTGTGGTGGTCAAGAGAGCCAGAACGCTTTCACCAGGATGAAAACTCCTTTCCTTTGCGTTTTTATCTTTCCTCAATTCATGTGTGACTGAGTAGAGCACATATTAGTTTTCGCAACCTCACAAGCCTTTGATAACTTGTACTTAAAATGGGAAACATCATCGAGAAGATTGATTTCGGTATCTTCACTAGTAAGAAGTTTCTCTTCTATCAACTTCAATGTTCCACGCACAGTTTGGCCATAACCTAGTTCAAAGTGACTGATTCCTAAAGATTCTTGAATTTATTACTTAACAGTAAACAAAGGTAAATTAATGTCTTCATTTCAATCTTTATCTGTATCAAAACAATATGACTGAATCATATTTTTTTCAAAGCTGAATGACATCTTTCGAAAGCCTCTTGGTTTTCAGGGTGATAGGCAAGATATTTAAATTGTTAGATGCCTAATTGGTACATACCTTGCTGAAAAATTCCAGATATGAAATGTGACACTTGATTGCATTGGACAGATATGAAATGTGACACTTGATTGCATTGGACAGATATGAAATGTGACACTTGATTGCATTGGACAGATATGAAATGTGACACTTGATTGCATTGGACAGATATGAGAAAGCCAAACTGAGTATTAAAAGAAAAAAAAATCTTATCGAAGCTTTTAATATTGCTGTGCTTTCAATATTCCTTAAAGGTTATCGCCTCTAGGAATCCTGTTGATGTACACGTTCTGGTCAAGACGTATTGGCTGTCTGACTTGGTCTCCGGTAAGGAACCAACACAATCTACCATAATTCTGTTAAATGGTTTGTCAATTGCAGGAATAGGGTGCAGATGAGACTGGTGTATATCTGTACTGTGTTTACCTACCATTTAACAAATATGACAAGATCTGCAGTATTCGCAAACATCACTTTTAAATTTTGGCCATTATAATGATTCAAGACCTTGCGATACGTCTTATTAATCACTGAGTGACCAGTCAAATGCGTTTTATTGGCCAGACTAAAGTATTGCTTATTCTATATGATTATAGAACTACAATTTGATAGTTAACTGACCAATCATCACCAGAAGGTATCTCCAGAGGCCCCCATTTTCTCATAAGATTTACATTTTGTAATGATAAAACAAACAGGTACATATGTGGCTTCAATTTCACTAATTGCCCTTTGAAACTAAAAGGTAATTAATTTCTCGATCTTTCACCAGTTCTACGAGAAGTGATTGTAGTTTCTCATCCTAATTAGGATAATGAGAATGAGTAGTTAAAAGAGGATCATTGTGATAAATTCCTTTTGGTTGGTCCAAACAAGGAGTGAAAGTGACATCATCAAAATCCTGAACAACGTATATGTCAGCTAAAATGAATACATTCCTGATCAACATTATTCGTTATAACTTTATTTGTCATAGCTCTAGTAACAGCACAAGCTGGGTATAACTCAGGAAAAGTTTTTTCAGTGGATCTACGTTTTGATCCAAACAAGTATTGTCAGGTACAAGTGGATTTACCACAACCTGATCTCCAGGTAGGTCATTGCTTTGTAATAAATGAACGCTCTAAATGGATAAAAAATACAATGTTCCGACTGTTACGTGTCCTGAGACTCACTATATTCCCAGAGCAAAAAGACTTCTCAGGAAAAAGCAAATTACCTGACAATAAAAGACTGAGAAGCTCTCCTGTGTCCCTTGAAATTTTAATAGAGATGGGATTAGCCGAATGACCCAAGAGTGAATGAATGATTCATAATTATCTACAATAAGACCCGATAGGGTGTATTAGACTCGACAAATGTATTGCATTCAATACATGACCGTGACCATGACCCTTAGAAATAAGAGCATTTGGAACAGGTCTGTCTTGATTCTGATGCTTATTTTTCAATTTGTAGCAACCAGAAATAACGTGTCCTTTTATTCTTACAATAGGTAAACGTAGGACGAGATAAGGAATTCTGATAATTCCTATTAGAAACGTGACGTTTAAAAGTTGTGCCAGATTGAAATTTAAAATGGCTCGTATTGGGTTGAAATACATATTCAACAGAAGACTGCTGTATGGAAGTGTTACTTAAAAAAGAAAACGTACGAGCTAAGGAATACTCGTCATCAGTAAAAGCAACGTTTTCCAAACTTTTGACCTTATGTTCATCAGGATAAGTCTTAATGCCAGTATGGATACAGTCATGAAACTCTTCAAGTAGTACGAGTTGTGAGTTTCGAAATCTGTATTAACCTCTTTAGAAGAGAATTTCACCTATTAAAGTCTTCAAGTAGTACGAGTTGTGAGTTTCGAAATCTGTATTAACCTCTTTAGAAGAGAATTTCACCTATTAAAGTCTTCAAGTAGTACGAGTTGTGAGTTTCGAAATCTGTATTAACCTCTTTAGAAGAGAATTTCACCTATTAAAGTGTAGTGCTTTTCCCCATGTAATTCGACATTGATCTGGTCAGTTGGTTTTCTAGAATACTTTAAACCTTGTCGACAAGCCTCGGGTACTAAATCATAATCCTTAAAACAAAGTCCTTAACCAGATCGTAATCAGCGCTCTGCTGTGGTGACAGGAAAATGTAGATATCTCGAGCTTTACCAATGTGTACACATCGTAATAATAGAGTCCAGTAATATCTTGTCCAGTTCAAAATTTCAGCACTTTTCCAAATATGAACAAAATATTGATCTACTTCTGTTTCCCGAAAAGGAGGTAGTAACATAATATTTCATAAAACATCCAAAGTGGGGGAGTATTTTTCGTTGCTAGCCTTAACGCTTTTAGTTTAATTTGAAATTCCATTTTTTTCGTCTTCTCTTTACATTAGCATTAGCCTATCTTCGTTATCTTTCTTAAATTGCATTTGTCTTTCCTGTCCTTCCTTCCACCACTGTCTTACACTCTCTTTACTCTCATTTTGCATTTTCATCGAGTCTATCTGAAACTCTGAAATTGAATCTGTCCTAACTCTAATACCAACGTTTGTATTACCACTCCTGGTAGAACTAAAAACGTTTCTACTTTAAATGATATGGTGAAAAAATCATGCTGATACCACTATAGATTGTTAACATGTGAAATAATACGTGGGATTTAAAATTCATAAACTAGGGGCAATACAAATTTCAAAAACAACGTTTTCTTAACTATTTTAGCAAATTCGTATCCCAAGGACGAGCGCACAATTTTCTCTACCGAGTCTATGCTCTTAAAATAAGCAACAGGAATGGCGAAGACAACCAGCTAGGTACATTGTAACAATAATTTATTGCTCTAGAATACAAAGTGAGGAATGAGACAAATAAACCTATTGTATTACGAAGTTAATCCAAAAATGATCGGAGAATTAAAAACACAAAACCTATCAATGAAACGTTCTAAGTTAATATCAGTTCAAATCCTAATAGAATGCAAGCTGATGGAAGGTAATGACTTCTGTAATAACATTATTAATTGTCGAAGTGTCAATATTATCTTGTGAATCACAGAAAATATTTTTCCAGTGAAGCCCAAGAATTATATCAGAGCACATTTTTAGTTCCAGAGACAATAGTCACTTGAATTCAATAATTTGAAGAAAATAAAATTCAGCTCAAAATCGTCACAACCTAATAGAACGTACAGTGTCAGATGTAAAGACGCCAGACTAGCCTTTATCAAAAACATCAGTTGCAAGACTATCTAAGACGAAAACCAGGTTCCCGGATGAGGGTCAAAAGTTCATTATTCTGGGGAAAAAACGAAGTGTGTTACCAATCGGCACATGATAAAATATCGCGCAATCCGATATGACCTTGAATCATTTTAATGAATCTTACTCTGAGAAAGATAAAATAAATTTAGAACGTTGTTTACCAAAACCGTTATTTATCTTATTTTCGAACAAGGTCAGTAACTAGTTAGAATCTTTTATAAAGATACCGCATATAAAGAAAAAAAATAAATCAATCAGCTCAAGCAGAACTGGTCGCAATTCTGGGCACGTTTTGTGTTCCACATTTCTATAACATAAAAGAAAAGAAATCTTCCAGAATCCATGTTAATGAATAACCATTCAAAGCTTCCTAAATAACGATAACTCAATTCACCATGTACAACATTAAACAATATGCAATTTGGGGACCCGTGTAGGTATAGTGTGTGTGTGTGTGTGTGTGTGTGTGTGTGTGTGTGTGTGTGTGTGTGTTCGTGTGTGTGTGTGTGTGTGTGTGTGAGAGAGAGAGAGAGAGAGAGAGAGAGAGAGAGAGAGAGAGAGAGAGAGAGAGAGAGAGAGATTCCTAACATGTGATTTGGTCTACGTATGTGGACAGTAGTATCTTTTAAAACGATCAACATGTACATTACCAAACATGTTTCAAGTGATCTTGATATGTGTTTTTTTTTTCTTTTGTACTTTTGCTTTTAGGTATCAAAATTAATGATTGAGACATAAACATTTGTTTCGCTTTTAAGGACATTAAAAAATGTGACTGTCTAAATCATTTCATCGACCTTTAGATAGTGCTTCTCCGGAAGGAATATATGTAGCTTAAATCAGTTACCAAATAAGATACCTTTAAAATAAATGCAATGTCTGATCAATATCATCATCAGTTAACCAGACATTGTTTTCATATCACATGATAAAATAAATAATTCATTCGAAAGAGATTGTATGTTTATTTTTTTTTTCAAATTAGAAACAAGCTTTCATGTATTAATTTCATTGTGATTTTCATTTCGATTTCTGTCAGAGTAATTTGATGTATATTTCATCTTGAAGCTTTATCATGACTGTCGATGCATTTGTTTTCTCCATATTTTCTCGCATGAAGCCAGTATATCAACACCTGCCACGTTCTACTGTACTCTATGGAGACTGGTTCAAGGATAGGTTCTGGACACATATTGAATGTTTAGGAAGCCTTAGACCACATCTAGTTCCGGCTGTATTTTTTCCATCATTTGCACTCTCTGGTTTGGTCGGTACAACTTGAATCTGCCTTGGGAAATCTTTAGTCCTACATAACAAGGAGATGATCAGTTCTCTCAGAATATAGAGATTCATCACAATTTCTAAGTTCAAACGTTCAATGAAGAAAAAAGGAATGTTTGGATCTTTAATGAAAACAACAATAAAATACTTTCAGGATTTCTCCAGAAACGTTTTCTTTCAGAAGGAATGTACTCAGAAGGCATTTGTGACATCTGTAATTTCAAAGTAACTACAAAATGAATTATGTGCGTAAATCACTAGCGTCACTTTCAGAATATATATATATATATATATATATATATAGAGAGAGAGAGAGAGAGAGAGAGAGAGAGAGAGAGAGAGAGAGAGAAACAGACAAACATTTATGTTCTAAGTTATTCTTCTCAAAATCAATTTCTACCATAACGGAGATCTAACAGACATCGATGCAAAAAAAAGATATGCTGGAATTTGGAATTACGTGTCCACCTTTGTTTAGTATCCTACTTCAAAAAGCCTTACCTTTGGATTAAAATAAAGTTATCGTCAAAGAAACATATGTTCCGAAGGACATGTAATAGTAACAAACGCTGCAATTTGATTGATGAAGAGAAAGACTAATTAAACATTGCCTCTTACCGGTGCCTGTCGTAGCGACATATTCATCGGTAGACTTTGAATTTAATCGCATTCGAAACTGGAATCATTTGCTACTGTTGAAGCCACAGAACCTGCTACTTGCCAAATCTTAGAATGTTTGCGTACAATGTTACCGAAAGATGATAACGTATAACATTTCGACAAACGATTCACAAAGGTATGTTAGACTGCTGTGTTACATTTCTTGCGAGATTTTCAATCATGACTAAAGAATGTATTTTATAAGCATATATTTTTACTTATAACGATGATAGTTTTTGAAACTAGCTAAACGTGATGCCGTAATCAATTTTTGAAAAGATTAACCCAGAGGTTTTATATGCATTAATAGCTTGCGATAAGACTATATATCAATGAGTATTATCTGATAAGACCATATATCAATTAGTATTATCTGATAAGATCACCTATCAGTTAATATTATCTGATAAAACCAAACATGAATTAATGTTATGTCATGAGACAAAATGTGAATTATGTATATGTAATGAGACATAAATATGAATTATTATAATGTAATATGACCAAATATGAATTAATGTTATGTCATGAGACAAAATGTGAATTATTTATATGTGATGAGACATAAATATGAATTAATATCATGTAATATGACCAAATATGAATTAATATCATATCATATAACCAAATATGAATTAATATCATGTAATATGACCAAATATGAATTAAAATTATATCATATATCCAAATATGAATTAGTGCATATGATAAGACCAAAGATAAAACATGAAATCAAAGTAGAGAAATAACAGGAAAAATGCATCTACATTTTTATTTCTGACCATGTGATAAACACCTCATTTAAAGTATGCTTATGTTGACGTAACATGATGAATTTATTTTGAAATTAAAAGGCTCATCACAAATAGCAGTCCAAAATATATCATTTTCAAAAGCGCTGATTCAATGTAAAATTCCTGCAATTAAATTCTTTAATGTATCATACCTGACTTTTTCATTGTATCTGCAACCAAGGCAAATTATGATGACTGTACATGTTAGTGTCACGGGCCCACATATTCCGGCAACAATAATCGCCCATACCGGAAACTTCGACTCTCTAGTCCTTCCAATATCTAATGATTAATTATATCATAAAAATATCGGTAAGAAAAGAAAGACCTGATCATATATTATCACTGGTTAATACTAAAATGATAAGTTTTCACAATATAAATTTAAATCTCGTTTTAATACTTTAGTTTAAACAATAATATAAAACTGTATGTAGAAGGAAAAGGCATTCCAAAATATAAGTACTAGTCAAATTACTTGCATTTTTTATTTCTATAAAAAAAGAATAGAAAAACAAAAGAGAGTACCATCACGTTCACATTTGGGTTCACTCCCTGAAAGACTTCCATTTGGTAGACATGTTCTAGACAGGTTCCCGCTAATCAAATTAAAGCCTTCCTCACATGTATACATCACCACGGCACTGCCATTAAGTAGATCCCATACGGTCACTCTCACTACATGCTCGGGGACAATGGACACGTTGCACTGGATCTGTCCTGAAATAATTGATTTATTACGGACTATTGCACGATTCTTAGAATTGTTTCTATCCAATGCCTATTTTAGGAAGACTAAATTAGCATGCTCTATTCTAGCGAATTAGCTAGTGTTTATCTTATGAGTTTAATTCTTTAATCAGAATCATCTTGTATACTTATAGTGCATAATACATAAAAATATCATTCGTTTAAATTTCTCAGAACTAAGGATAACTTATGGTTACACTGTTTAACTCGCAACTTCTCTAGATTTGCCGCTTGTAAAGGACCTTTAATTCGAATATTCACTTAAATGCAGGCAACTGCGCGTGACTTTAGTCCATATTTAAGATTTATTTGAAATATTTTGTCCTCGTTTGTTATGTATCATATTTGAATTTCTGTGTTTGATAAAATGATGCATCAATTTATTTTCAATGTATAACTTTAATTATGGCAAACTGTAGCTTCATTATTCTGATCAAATCTTAACATACCCTAGTCAAGGACCATGACCAAACTTCGTTCGTACGAAAAACGGTTCCGATGATTCAAAAATCGTTGATTAAAATATGTGTCCGTCTACCATCACAATGTATATTAACACGTTTTCTCACCCATGTAACAGAGAAATTTAACTGTTTTACTAGCTTCACATTTCTTATCTCAGTCCGGTTGTCTCAGTCAAGGTATCTACGTGTTAGTAACAATTTTTCAAAATTAGAAACCATTGTTGTCTTCTGCTGTGCCTGACGCAGTTCTTTTAAAAATCAAACAAAAGCAACAGGTATATAAAACATACACCTATAAAGCAACTTAAGTTCTATCCAACTTGGACAGCAACAAAAAACAACTTAATAATAATAATAATAATAATAATAAGAATAATAATAATAATAATAATAATAATAATAATAATAATAATAATAATAATAATAATAATAGGGACTTTGTATAGCGAGCTATCTTTAGAAGCTCTCGGCGCTTGACAACATATATATTGATATGAATACAAACAGCAAAAACAGAAAATACCATGAAATTTGAAAAAGTAAATACTGAAAGTATTTAATGTAGGAAACATTATTAGGTCTTTAAGTTTATTCTTGCAGTCGAAAAATGTGAGTTTTCAGAACACTCTTGAAAGAGATCACTGTGTCTTTGTGTCTAATTTGTGCCCTGGTATGCAAAAGAACGTTGACCATACGACTTCGTTTTCATAGTCGGATCAATGAGTTTACAATTGTCAGAAGAGGAACGTAAGTATTTTACTGGTATATACACATAGGTGAGGCTAGAAAGGTATTTTGGACTGGAGTCCATCATTGAAACGTAGCACACAGAACACATTTTGTGTTTGATTCTGGATCGAATAAATATCCAGCAGAACCGCACTTAGGAAATTCTGGGCCACAGACAGCTGACATAGTTCGGGCCCCTTTTGTGTTTCAAATATGTGCGTATATCGAAAATAAGCGGGTCCCTATCTAGCTCAGGCCCCTGACAAATGCCATGGTTGTCCCCCCCCCCCCCCCTAGGTGCGGGCCTGTAGCCAGTGTAGGGTATAGAGCAGTGGGGTGGTGTACTCTGATCGTGGTACTCTAAGGATGATCCAAGTGTTTTGAACATTTTAAAGTTTCTAGAGTAGATATTGAGACGAACCAGACAGAACTGAGTTTCAGTAGTCCAGTCTTGAAAGTACTAATGAACACACAGGTAGGTATAAGACTGACAGGGGAAATAACCGTTTCTAGCTTCTGCTGTTACGGCATATTTTGAGATAAATTTGGATCGTTTGAATCTAACATCATTGGAACTCAACAGAATTCATATCCGGATACTTTTATGGCATTAAGCGGCCCATGGAAGAAAAAATAAGTATTTTTGCGAAGCGTTGAAAATTTTAAAAGTTTTTTTTTTCATACATTAAGAGGCGGTAATACTAATAAACACGGTAGGTGTTAAGCTTCCAACAATTTGGAATATATCCATGTATATTTCATATTTCTGAGTAACCTCTATTTACCGTACGAAGTCTCAATTCAGGGGTCATATTTGGTCGTTTCAGCCATATCTGCAATATCAACAATGACCGGTGCGTAGGCCAAATTATCCCTCAAATATTTTGCGCATTGACCCCATTGTCGGTCAACGGCGTTAGTGTACAAAACTCGATTTAATAACTTATAGAAGTTATTTCATATTTATATCTATATTGATTTTCATTCAGATAAGCAAAAATAGTGTTTATGTCTTATCTTCAAATTATGTATCAAACTTGTTTAAATGAACGGTGTCATAGCAAGATTATATCTGTATGAATTTAGTCTTAGAAAGCTCTATTCAAAATAATGACAAAGAATGATGTAAACAATGATATGGGATTGTTTCACAAATTTCCAGTTTTTAGTATTTATTAAGCATGGTAATATTCTATTGAAATAATTTATACAAACATGAAACAGTTATCACGAATGTCCAACAGTTGTATTGGATTTCATGAAAATAAATATGGGTTCGGGAAAAGGGTACACATATTCCTCAGCAGGCTGACGACACGTGTGATTTGGTATAGCTTTCATTGTTTGTCATAATTAAAACTGAAGCTATAAACATGTTTTGTGGCACAATCCAGAGTTGTAGACTCTGTTCATTTTCATGAAATTAAGTAGGACCATGTTTTTCTAAAAATTGACAAAATTGCATTTGAGAATTGTCCACCACCCGCCCCCACTTCCACCCAACTCCTTTCATGTAACAAAAGAACGCCACGCTGCATCACAGAGACAGTTGAGACTGATTTTTTATCATTCTTGGATGCATCTCCATTGAAAAATAACTTGATTTACTTGCAAAAACTGATATTTCAGTTTTCATGTCCTATACCTAGTACAGGTGTTTTAGTTGCATCAGCTAAAAGGTATTTGCGAATGGAGCTGACACATCTCAGCTCAAGATATGCAGCCTTGTTCATGACATGTTGGTGCATGCTTCAGTTGTATCATCATTCATATCCCGCTTGTCATCCACCATATCACATGCGAAACGCACCTCTCTACTCTTTGGATGGTGCATCAGCTTCAGTTGGGTGTCTAGTTTTGTATATTTGAGTGTCATCAGCGTACAATTAGTGAGCTACTTAATGATGATCTATGACACTTGAGAGCGGCTGAATGTACTAAATGATGAGAACACGTCCATCAGCAGAATCTTGTGGAACACCACAATATAGATCAACTGGGCTGGAGTATATTCCATTTGCAGATACAATTTGTGTCCTGTTGATTAAATAGGACTTGAACCACAGTAAGGTTATAGTGTGAATTATAAATGCATGCTGGAGACGGTGAAGTAATAGTATATGGTCTATTGTGTCAAATACTGCAGACACATCAAGGAGGGTGAGGAATATAATCTTTATGCTGTCCAAAGTAAATATAATGGCATTAACTACTTTTAGAAGAGTAGTTTCAGCACTGCGGCATGGGCGATATGCAGATTGTACATTGCTCTAAAGACTGTTTGAATTCATATGAAATATAAGTTGGGCTAGAACAACTTTTTCTAAGATTTGTTTTATATGAACGTGAGATTATGAACTGGGCGGTACTTCTTTAAATCGAAATGGTCGAGTGTTGGTTTCTTCAGCAGAGGCTTTACAATGGCGTTTACAAAAATGATGGGATTTCCCCGGATTCAAAAGATGTATTAATAACATCAGTTAGCAAAGGCAATATAGGAT
Source organism: Unio delphinus (assembly GCA_029339505.1). NCBI lineage: Eukaryota > Metazoa > Mollusca > Bivalvia > Unionida > Unionidae > Unio > Unio delphinus. The sequence continues at coordinate 4,518,846 of JAQISU010000044.1, read as the reverse complement.
CTAAGCACTCAAGCAGCATATTAAACATTTGAGAGAGAGAGAGAGAGAGAGAGAGAGAGAGAGAGAGAGAGAGAGAGAGAGACGCACAGTTAGTCGAGCTATTTGCTATTATGCTAGATACCATAGTTCTGCAATGTGAATTTTATCCTATTTGTAACTTATTAAATTTTCGGTTCAGCGTCATTACATGTATCTAAAATTACATTATTAGTTTTAAACGCTTGGCGTGAAACCAGTTGGGTAGTTTTAGCTACATTTTATGACGCTAACAAGTTACAGAGTTATAGGTAGAATACAATTTGCGATGCTGTGTTGAACGAACAATTGCCAAATACACAGTTCCTGACACACAGACTATACACATCACTGGCTTCAAAAATCGAAAATCTCGCCAGAGCTACCGCCATTACGACAAGAAGAAGAAATATGATTAATCAGACATGCATTCTTCAAACTGTCAAACAACCCAACCAGCCCCAGTAAAATCAAACATTGTAAACAAAGGAAAGTTCCTGCACTTACTAATCAGAGTGATTCATTCATCATTCCAGGACAGAAAATAACATTTTCCAACAAAATTATGACTATATATCAACTTTATTACTCCACGCCTCGTTAGAATTGTACCCAGTATTGTACTGTGTCGTGCCGTTCATTACCATACAACCTTTTCCAACTAATCAAAATTGAAAAGTATCCATATAGATGATAATAATTCCTTATTGTTATTATCATATGATATCCGTCGATTAAATGAGATAGTACAGTAATAATTTCAAATGTTTTCAAGTTTATATTTTCTCATGCGTAGAACTTGTGTACTTTGAGTTGAGTTAGCACCCATAGTCCCTTATTAAAGTATTCGTATTAAAATCGCCGGATTAAGCACCGTGGAGGCCCATAGGCAGTCAAACTTTTGGGGCTCCAGACCCACGGTCACGGTCTCATGGGGGCCCCTGATGGGGCCCATAAAAGTCGCGGGGCTCATAGGCAGTTGCCTACTCTGCCTAATGGGTAATTCGGGACTGCGTATTAATGAGCGTTTGCAAAAAGTACGTATCTCGAGACACTGATGATGCTATAGTTACAACACGTACAAGTTATAGCTTGTTTATTTTTCCTTTATTATTTTGTTTCTAATCTAAAAGCAGAATATATTTAGCTAGATTCTAAATATATAATTACTCAGATTTTCATAAAAGAGTATAAAACTAATGACATTTATATAGAGTGAAAGGCAATAATAATACCTGATGAATACTGTGTTTTTAATCTGCTAATTATATTCCAAACAATCAGAGTTATTTAAATTTATTTGGAACAAAACTGGGTGAAAATAATAATCTATGTTCGTGTGTGTACCAAGACAAGGAAATCTTAGTCGCGGGGTTACATTTTTGTCGCACTCTCGGCAAAACCTCGTGGGGAGACAAATAATATAACCCCTTGACTGAGATTTTCATGATTCAGTACAAATTCCAAACTGTATTCTTTACAGATATTGGGAGGACCTTTGCTGGGTGATTATAGCGATAAGAGCTATATCCAATGATACCTTACTTGAACGCAGCCAATATTTCCAAATGTATTTCATTCCTGGAAAAATATTGTATGTAGCAAACAGGATCTAACTAGATGCAGCAGTACGCCACTTGTACAACCAAAAGTGGTACACGTATCGGAAAACTAACTTAACACCAGTTCATACATGAGAGCGTGACTAATCTACAAGGTTATATAGAGACGGAGAATGAATAAATTTACTGAGTTTAGTACAAAGGGTCCTTTACACTTACGGTGACTACAATCGGTTCCATCGTAACTGTGATAACATACACACTGACCTCCCTCATTACACACCTGAAATGATTGAAAGAAACCATATTTTGCCAAACGTGAGAAATCTTCGTAACAGAAAATCCACATACAACTACTTTTTCTGCAACCCATCAATCAAGCATATGTCTATCGTCTAGATGCTACTTGTAAATTCATGCATAGCTGCATTTTATCTAAAACTGTCAAGACACTACGTTTTCGCTTTGTAATTTGATAATTATTTTCATAAAGGATACAAATTATAACTCATACTATCTATGAAATAGTCATCTTGAAAAGAACATTTGCAAAAAATAAACATTTTATGGAGTGCAAACTTCTACTAAGTTTTATTGGAATAAAACAAAATGAAATTTGTAAATGACATCAAAATATTAATTCTAAGAACAAAAAGAATTAAATAATAATAATAAGATCGAATTACCCCTAACTTTGCAATCAATATGCCATTTACGTTTATATTTTAAAATGTATAATCAACTAAATCTTTGTATGCTGCTTTTCTTAAAAGACATAAAATACGTAATTAGCTCTCCCAGATAAGGAAAGCTTTGCTTCATTGATAAGGTCAAATGACATACAGAATTTTATAATTAAATTGCGCGAAAATTAAGTAACAGTCGCATACGCCTTTTCCAGAACATTCTATTCCGTTAAGCCCTCTTGGACAATGCTTAAAGGGAAACGTCTTGATGTCAATGCACTTCTGGGCCAAACAAACTCCGTCTATATCCTTATCAAGGTCGTGGCAAGGAGAACCGTCTTCTACGAGACCAGGGTCGGGAATGTCTGGACCAAGGTCAATATTAGCTGCCCTTAGAAAGGGGCATTAAATGTTAGCGTAATGTATGACCTGACTCTGCCTATAGAGAACATTTCTACATTGATTACGTATGAAGCTTGCTCGTATGTAATTATGAATACATTTCGTGTCAACCATATAAAGAAGCCTTTTTTCAAAATATTCGATTGATCATCAGTAATTGCAACGACAGATTTATGTTGACTTAAACTTACAGAAGTTTACGAATTATTGTTATTCCGAGTTGATTACGTACTCGACTTAAAAGGTGTGATTGAACGGATGCAAGGCGCTTGTTTTATGATCTTTGACCTACGACCTTATCTTGGATCCAACGTCATCTTTTCTTCTCAACAACAAAGTCAAATTCAGTTGTTTTCTTTTTAATATGAAAACCAACGATAAATGGAGACAAAATACTCAATGTTATCATTCATTGTCAATAAAGAGTTTTCATGTCGTTCAGATTGTATTGCCGCAAAACAATACTTTTTAATTAATTTGTTCATACTATTGAAAGGTGCATTTAAAACTGCAGGAATGGACTCAAAAGATTGATGATATATTTTGAACGTATCAGTCGTACTTGCATGAGATTGTTGTTCCGTTTGGAAAGGATTTCGTCTTAAGGTTAATAATCTGACTCCCTCCAAATAAAGGAAATTTAGCCGTCGTTTCACACTGCAGAGTGCCACACATTATGTCACTGTGTAATATGACAAAAAGGTAAAAGATAAAACTGAGTGATGATACATGCACTTACGAAATGGTATAACTCTTTTGTTAAGCAGGGCCTTATCAGGTCAAATGTGGGTGAGTGGTCCAAAATTGTAAAAGAGCCCTGACTTTCCTCGTATGGACACTATAGAAAAATTATATGCGTCTAATTATTTAAAGTGTGAGTAACAAACAGCCAGCGTGAACAAAAATAAAACATTGGTCAAATTTCAAATGACAAAAAAATGTACGTTTGCATGTACTGGGAGGGGAGGGACCCGAGGACTCCACATCCCCGATCTGGCCCTGATTAACCATATTTTACGGCCCCAATGATAGCGTGTGTGCATGTATATATGTATACAGAGAAACGGGTACAAAGATGTGAAAAGGATGTTCTGGGTTCGATACAAACTAGTCATATGACGTCATTTGTTACTTCCAAGTTCGTAATGAGATGAATTTCAGAGATTAGTTTTACGTATGGTGACATGGCTGCCTGCTAATGTCTCTTATTAAATTATAAGAAGTAAAAATGTTCATGGAATTTTTTCGAGCCGTGCAAGAATAACATCTTGAAGGAAACGCATAAAGTCAAGTAAATGTATATGATACTCAACTATTAGCGATTTACGACCTATCGCAAATCGGTGACGCCGATCTTCTGAGTAGGAAATCAAAAGTGAACTAAATAACTATGTAACTAAGGAAATAACTATGTAAACTAAGGAAATATTCGCTAGCTAACATACACTTTTATCCATGTATATGATAAGAGGAATCAATTATCTTCAACCTATGCAATTCATTGAATATTAAACTATCCATTCTGCTATTTATTTCAATGACATGTCATTGGTTACAATACTTTTCATTGGAATACAAATTTACTAACTGTAGCGCAAGAAAATACACATAAATCTGTAATTGTGTTTGCGATTTTGATTGTTTGCATCGCTACCCTGCCCTAAATATACACCATTATAACGTCAAAAACTCGAATCTATCACAAGCAATCATTTTCAGTAATATCATGGTAATGTTCAATATGTCTCTTAGTTTCTTACATTTGATTTATATTAATGATAGGCTTATAGAGCACAAAAATATAGCACAGGCTTACAAAACGCACAAAATATATCACATGCTTACAAAACACACAAAATATATCACAGGTTTACAAAACACACAAAATATATCACATGCTTACAAAACACACAAAATATAGCACAGGCTTACAAAACGCACAAAATATATCACATGCTTACAAAACACACAAAATATATCACAGGCTTACAAAACACACAAAATATATCACAGGCTCACAAAACACACAAAATATATCACATGCTTACAAAACGCACAAAATATAGCACAGGCTTACAAAACGCACAAAATATATCACATGCTTACAAAACACACAAAATATATCACAGGCTTACAAAACACACAAAATATATCACATGCTTACAGAACACCAAACATAAATCACAGGCTTGCAGAACATAAAATATATATCAATGGCTTACAAAACACACAAAATATATCACATGCTTACAGAACACCCAAAATAAATCACGGGATCACAGAACACACAACATAAATCACAGGCTTACAGAAAACCCAAACACTGCTCAGGTGGCTTAGTGGTTAGAGCGTCCACCTCGGAAGCCGGAGGTCGCGGGTTCGATCCTCGGCCGTGTCCTACCAAAGACTTACAAAAATGGTACTAACAGCTACCTCGCTTGACGCTCAGCATTAAGAGGTTAGTGTTACTGATCGGCCTGGTATCAGGATAATGTGACTGGGTAGGATACGATGCTACATGTCTGCGTCATGATGCCCCAGTGATAGACATCACTATAAACTGCCACACTGCAGAAATCGTAGCGATATGACTGAAAAACTGTTAAAGTTACGTTAAAAATCCAAAGCACACACACACAGAGAGAGAGAGAGAGAGAGAGAGAGAGAGAGAGAGAGAGAGAGAGAGAGAGAGAGAGAGAGAGAGAGAGAGAGAGAGAACACCCAACATAAATCACATACTTACAGAACATAAAAATATATCATAGGCTTACAGAACAACCAACATAAATCACGGGCTTACAGAACACCCAAAATATATCACATGCTTACAGAACACCCAAAATAAATCACAGGCTTACAGAACAACCAACATAAATCACGGGCTTACAGAACACCAGTGGAAAAACTGAACAATTCTTCTGCAAGATAAAGGTAAATTATATTTTGTTTATTCTTCCAACAGTTTTTCATTAAGTTTAGTAAACATAATTAATACTGACTTGTTGTACTGACATTGGAATCTCAACAATGAATGCTTAATGGTGAAAACTGAAAACATAACTTGGATACCTAAGCTGGCACGGTTTCTTTTGCAATATATCTATTGACCCACAATTTCCTGCCTTGTCACCTTTCGTGTTATCACCGTAACACACTATATCGCCCAATCTTGATCCTGAAAGAATTAATTATATATATATATATATATATATATATATATATATATATATATATATATATATATATATATATATATATATATATATATATATATATATATATATATATTGATCCTGAAATAAGCTGTACTAAATGATGTAAATTGTATCAAATGGATTAAGGCGGTACTAAATGATGTAATCTGTGTCAAATGGATTAAGGCGGTACTAAATGATGTAAACTGTGTCAAATGGATTAAGGCGGTACTAAATGATGTAATCTGTGTCAAATGGATTAAGGCGGTACTAAATGATGTAATCTGTGTCAAATGGATTAAGGCGTTACTAAATGGTGTAAACTGTGTCAAATGGATTAAGGCGGTACTAAATGATGTAATCTGTGTCAAATGGATTAAGGCGTTACTAAATGATGTAATCTGTGTCAAATGGATTAAGGCGGTACTAAATGATGTAATGTGTGTCAAATGGATTAAGGCGTTATTAAATGGTGTAAACTGTGTCAAATGGATTAAGGCGGTACTAAATGATGTAATCTGTGTCAAATGGATTAAGGCGGTACTAAATGGTGTAAACTGTGTCAAATGGATTAAGGCGGTACTAAATGGTGTAAACTGTGTCAAATGGATTAAGGCGGTACTAAATGGTGTAAACTGTGTCAAATGAATTAAGACGGTACTAAATGGTGTAAGCAGAACTGAATAGTATACCCTGTATTGAATTGTGTACGCTGTATAAAATGGTTTAAGATGTATTAAATGGTGTAAGTTGTAATATAAGGTGTGAGCTGTACTTAATGGAGTAAGCTGTACTAAATGGTTAAGCTGTATTTAATGGTGTATGATGTTTCTGAATGGTGTTTATTAAATAATGTTAGCTGTGCTAAAGTGTGTAACCTATATTGAATAGTATAATTTGTACTAAATGATGTCAGCTGTATTGAATGGTGTAACCTGTATTAAATGATTCAGCTGTATTGAATGGTGTAATCTGTACTAAATGATTCAGCTGTATTCAGTGGTGTAATCTGTACTAAATGTTTCAGCTGTATTGAATGGTATAATCTGTACTAAATGATGTCATCTGTATTGAATGGTTTAAGCTGTACTAAATTGTCAGCTGTATTGTATGTGTAATCTGTAGTAAATGGTGTTAGCTGTATGAAATGGTATAAGCTGTATTGAATGATGTAAGCTGTTTTGAATGGTGTAAGCTTTATTGAATGGTGCAAGCTATATTAAGTCTTGTAAGCTGTACATCAAAAATATTTATTCAGCGGTTATCCTGAGTATTGTTTAAATTAAAACGATTACTTTCTGATGTTTTAGTAGTCGACGAGTTGGTCGTAGAAGAAAACAATATACAGACGTATTTATGTAAAACGTTTTACTATTATTTCAACTGAACTATTAAAATAGAAACGAAACTACAAACGTGACTTTGATGAAACTTGTACGTTTTTAAATTGGTCTTGTGATTTCATCGTCTTTATTAAGCTATTAAACAAATTTGCGGTGGATCCTCGGATTTTCATAATTCATCTATAGTCAAAGACATACTGTCCTCATCTACCAAAAATGATAGCTAATAGCTATTGTTCGGTAATTTATTTTCAAATTTTGATTTTTGTGACCAATTTTAAATTGTTTACTATTAAACCTGGGTATTTTACCATTTCCCCACATATTCAGGCACTGTATATGGTTGGATCTGCATTTTCCTCCGTAGCAGTAACCTGGATGAGAGGCCGAACCGCAGGTAAGCATGTCCCGCTTGTAATGGTCAGTTGGACACTAGACAGAGTTGACCACAATTTAATAAAACAGAATCAGATAGACGAAATAGACAAAACCTATGATCTGCAAACTTGAAACTATAGACGAAACTTCTGATCTGCACACTTGATTCAATAGACGAAACCTATGATCTGCACACTTGAATCTATAGACGAAACCTATGATCTGCACACTTGAATCTATAGACGAAACCTATGATCTGCACACTTGAATCTATAGACGAAACCTATGATCTGCACACTTGAATCAATAGACGAAACCTATGATCTGCACACTTGAATCTATAGACGAAACTTATGATCTGCACACTTGAATCAATAGACGAAACCTATGATCTGCACACTTGAATCAGTAGACGAAACCTATGATCTGCACACTTGAATCAATAGACGAAACCTATAATCTGCATACTTGAATCAATAGACGAAACCTATGATCTGCATACTTGAATCTATAGACGAAACCTATTATCTGCACACTTGAATCAATAGACGAAACCTATGATCTGCACACTTGAATCTATAGACGAAACCTATGATCTGCACACTTGAATCAATAGACGAAACCTATGATCTGCACACTTGAATCAATAGACGAAACCTATAATCTGCATACTTGAATCAATAGACGAAACCTATGATCTGCATACTTGAATCTATAGACGAAACCTATTATCTGCACACTTGAATCAATAGACGAAACCTATGATCTGCACACTTGAATCAATAGACGAAACCTATGATCTGCATACTTGAATCTATAGACGATCTGGAAAGAAACTAATCTGCTAAATATGTGCTGGAACGTAAAATGAACACAATTGCAACAGAAAGATCTATGACTAATAAAACTGATTATCATTTGACTAAAACCTCAATAGTAATGCATACAATCAATAGTAATGCATACAATCTAAAACAAAAATGCTTATGAAACATACGTAAGGGAAATATTCTTCATGTAAATTTCTTATAGATTGTCTTCTTTTTGTTTGGCTGTGCGTGTACTTATTTTGTATTTGTTACGTAAGGGTTATGTTGAAATTTTAATTCGATTAACTGCAAATCCTAAAAGGTATGACAGTACAGAATTATGGTTTATGAAGATACGTATAATACCTACACATATATGCCCGATTAAGAGAAGTCTAATTTTCAAAGCGTATAAAAACTTTAATTGAATTGCAAATTAATGCTGAGGATGGAACGTTCTCAATCGTAACACTTTTGGGCGTTTCTTAATATCATCGAATGTACACCTTGAAATCAACGCATAAATTATCCTCGCATACACGTATATTGTCCGCAATATCGATTGAATCGATTCCCTCTTGGACGAAATGTAATGGTGCCAGCCATGTTTTTTTTTATCTATGAGTGCATCGAAATTCCATCAATAACGATATTAAGCAAAAACAGTCTATGATGCTTTACATTGTAACATGATCTGGTAGCATTTTACACTTGCATTTTGTCCGTATCATTTGTAGGATCTGAAGCAGTTGTGTTATCCTTCCACGAATGGGGAACATGCTTCTGGGGTTGGCAAGACAATAACATAGGCCGGTAACTAGTAAAATATGTGTCTCCTGATTTGTTAGTCGCACACTGGAATACGACGCATAGCAAATGCGAAGCAGGAAACAAAACGAAGTCGTGGTGCATGTTGGGGCAAAAATAACAGAGACTCGGTACTTAAACTAAGATCGAGTATGCTTGCTCTGCGCAGTCTCGTGAATACTGGAAGTTTAGCGCAATCTTGGCGGATTTCCGAGGCATATATTTGATAGATAAAGCCCGAAGTGTTATGTTTGAAAACATTCTTTGCTTATATATTTTTCACTGATATCGATATACCAGCACCTCTGATTCTTGCCCTTCACAAAGTTCTTCCAGATCGCAATCATTCTGAATTCCTCGACATACGGTACCTCTCGGCAGAATCTAAAATATAGAAATTATTTCCGCCTATTCATATCAGACATTTAACGAATTAAGACAATATTAGAAAATAAAAGAAAGCTCAATAATATGGATACCAGTTCTATATTTTCCATTTATATAAAAGACACACCGGGACAGCCCACCCAGGCTGTCGTGCTTCGGTATCGAACCCACGAACCTAAGATTACGACATTATGTTTACAACAAAAAATAAAAACAAAATTGACAACCTCTTTTATAGCCATTATTTCGATTTTAACATGAAAGATATGCAATATTCGTCAAGTCGACGCCTACTGTACTCTGTTGACATAGTACAACACCATGCGATCATTTCGCTAGACCATTTCCTGCACACTCATGAGATGATATAGAAATGTTATGTCGTGCAGAGCGTTACTAATGGTAGCACGCGAGGGCCTCCAAAAGAGACATAGGTCAGTTAAAGCGAAAACCGATCTAATGAAATCAAATGAGAAACCTTGAAAAACCCTACTCATAGTATGGCGGGTCATTTTCGTACTTCATGATTACGCGGAAGTGATTTACCATTTTCAAATGACCTATTCTGAACTCTTGAGAAACTTTTTTATGAATTGTTCATGGAAATTCTATCATTGTTTTCAAAACAATAACAAAATAAAAATGCGTATATAATAGTCAGGTATTTATCGTAACTGAACCATTCAGGTATTCTTTGCTGATTGACGAATGAATGGACATGAATATCTATTACATTGTGTAATATAAGTCGTTAGTAAGTTAAAAAATGTTTAATCTTAGAGTTATTTCATATATTTGTTAACACGTACACATTCTGTGACCTTTGGACAAAAATAGCCAGACGAAAACTTTAATTCCGAGCACTAGTGTAAAATTGGTAAAAAGGTCATGTAGGAGAAACAAATATTCACAAAACTTTAGGTTCAGCAGCACAACCAGTAATAATGTCAGAACAAATTTATTTTAAAAATGTACGTCTGAAATAGCTTGACATGGCTATGAGAGCGAACACGATTGAAATTCCATTGTCGCTCTATCTGTACACTATTTCGTTTTCCTTATAGTAATTGTCATCTTAGGAAAATCATATTGTTAAAATAACAGAAGGTGATAAAATAAATAGGTTTATCATTGATGTTACAATTGAGCTTCTTATGAAATAATAGTTTCAAGAAGTCTATTGAGTTCTACAAATAGTTCAAATGTTTAATTATAAAATATAGGAAGAGAGAGAAAGACCTAATTGTATTAATAAGCAACTGAAGTAACGTTGTAATTTAGTGTAAATTATTTCAGGACTTTGATTATAAACCTTTTGCGATTTAGTTTCAATTAGTAATTTCTGTGGATACATTCAAGTACTGGATGTCGAGCGGTATTATGCGTTCTATGTAATAAGAAGTAGTCGAAAAAATTATCTCTGGCTATTGACAGTAATGATTATTTTAGACTTTTGTGAAAATGTCCACGTCCTAGTATGCAAATAAAATGAAAGATCATGAGCCGAAGGATGATTTTTTCAAAAAAGAAATTGATTATTTCTGTAAAAATTTTGTGTATTAAGCGTAAATTCGTTTTTATCATTTCAATATGAATTAGAAAATATATTTGCGGGACACCTTAGAAGGGTTCATGCAGCCATATATCGTTCATCCTAGTTAGTATCAGACGATTTGAGATTCCCATATAATGTGTTGATTATATTCTATTATTTCGATTCTAATGAAAATTAAGCAACAATCGGCTAGTTTACATCTACTGTAGTCTGTTGACCTTGTACAGCGCCATGCGATCGTCTCGCTAGACCATTTCCTGCACACCCGTGTGATGACGTAGGAATGGTATGTCTTGCAGAGCGTTACTAAAGAGCAAGACGATTATTTGAAATATTGATAATTTGAATCCCAATGACGAATAATCTAGCAGTGAAAAGGATGTCATTGTTGATGAATGTGCCGACGTTGTCCTTGAAATCAAATTAGAACAGAGGTCACTAAAAGGATGGTACGAAATGTAACCAGAAAAGGTTGCTGATGCGGAAAGCACTATATTGCTAGTCAGAAATAATATGGTATTTCTTACCACATCTGAAATATGAGGGGAATACTAGAGGATGAGAAAAGCAATACTACCTGACAGTGGTAAGACTGAAAGTGCTTTATCTCAGTTCTTCAAGTGGCTGTGAGGTATATGGTACTCTGATCATCAACTTTTGTTCTCTTTGTACACTAACACAATGTACGATAACGTCTTGCATCAAATATAAAGATGCCGATAGTATCCGCAATGCAGAAACGCTAAGCATTTTGAATATTTTCAGGCGAACATTACTGAATAAATTTTATTTTATGCTTTCATACAAACTTGTGTTAGGTTTATTGCTTTCATTTTCCTGAATGAATGAAGAAAATAAGTATATTTGAAATGTGACATTAGCACTTAGTCATCCGGTGTGTGTGTGTGTGTGTGTGTGCGATCTAGTATCTATGAAGAAACCCATGGATCAGTTGGAGACTCCAATTAATGTTATGAAGGTACCGAGATAGACAATCAAGACTGACAAGCGTCTTGACCTGATACAGAGTGCAAGGCTGAGTACACATGGTCAAGAATTGTCAGGAATTGATATTCGAACATCACATGTCCAAGACCATCGGATTAATGAGGATGTTATATTCTTTACCTTAATTTTAGTGGTGTTATGTTATAATTAATTAAATATGTTTGACATCACCATATGTTTATTGTCATCACTCGATTGTGCTAATTTGAAAACCAAATCGTTTCAAGGAAGAATATGTCGAAACTCCAGTATTCCATCCATACGACGGTTAAATATATAAATACCAAAGAGTTACGTCATACAAATTTGACCTTGTTAACTAGTATTTTAGTATTTAATTTAAAAAATCATTTAAATTCATGAAAGAAACTTTAATGAGAAATTGCAGATGGCTCTATTTATGTAACCAATTCATACTATATTGTTACAGTTTGTGTAATGGTCTCTTAACGTCATGACATTGTACCGTGAAAACTGTATACATTCCCTCGCAAACCAGTGGATGAAAGAATATTGACAAACTATGGTGCTAAAATTCGTATTAGTATGATATCAAAACATTACTCTATCAGAAAATGCAAAAAAGGTAAACATAACAATTTAATGTCAAATGGCCGGTTGTTCGGTGAACGGGATATTATTTATTTTGTCAGATAATTACCTCGTTTTCTTTGTGCCTTTATAGAAAGATAAAACGAGTCCATAATAGATTGATGATGAGAATAGTGTACTGTATAGTTAGAAAGAAGGAGGAAGACATATATACAAATTAAAATGGCAGGATTAACAATGAGCAGAAAGGATTAAGAAAATAATCTTGACATGGGAATTTTAGCATTTCTGTCTCATCGTATCTTTTTCTAATTCACAAGAACACAGCTATTGTTTACTTTCATCGAAGTATGAAACAACTTTTTAAGCATCTGTAAGTACTATTGGGTTAATTGGATAATCTTAGTTGATTCGGACTGAACTAATTAGATTTTGCTGGGTCTTTAATAACAGCATATTTCTCATAATTTGATATATAATAGTTTCTTTCGAGATCAGTCGATATACAACTTGATGAAATTACCTCAGAAGACAAATAAACAATTTTAGCTTACAAGAACGGTAAGTAATCAATGATATTGAGACCGTTTTGTACCAAGAATATGTATTTGGTAGAGTCACTACGTATTTATAATATACACTCATGATAATGTCAATTCCCTAGGTAAGGAGCAGACCAGTCATCCACTCCTCGTTTCTCAATTTCATCTATAATCTACGAATTACCATCTGTACTTATTGTATCTTCCAATGAAGAATCATCAGTGTATCAACTCAAGTATATTAATTAAAATAAATGGAACAGTCAGTTTAGTGGACGAAACTATTTATAGATAGTCGGTTGCAAAATGATTCGTCCACTAACTTGGACAGGTGCGCTACAACTCTGAAGACATCATTAGAAACCAGTAACTTATATTTTATATCGGGAACAGCTGTAAGTCAATTTGATCTTTGACGAAAGAAGTTTGTGATTAGTTATACCTGACATCCCAAGCAGCATCCCCCGCTACTGCACTGTGCATTCAATCTCAGTTTGCATGGGTGCATACAGCATGGGTCACGAGAACAACCCTGTAAAGATTGGGTTTCGTATAAACTTGAAGAACTAAATCAGAAGACCTACATCATCAATATTTGCAACCCTGACATTTTCATTCTTCTTGGTTGACGATTTTGAAAAGTTAAATAACACCGTGTATTAAACATTTACGAAAATGAATTTTAATATTTTCGCTTTCTTCACGCGATGTCAATTTTTTCAAGTTCCTGATTAGATATCAAAATCGATTAAGCTAATCAAACATATGAAAATATCCTTTATCCAAACAATGTCTGCAAATCTATGAACCGTGATATATTATTAGCTTGCCAAAACAAACTGACCGGACTCTGACAGAGTCAAATAGCATATATTCTAATTTAACAACAACACATATTCAATTATGCGCTATTATCACCTAATCGAATTTCTCCCGACACTGTTGTTGGTTTGGATCTCCACAAGGGCGTCTACAACGACCATAACAAAGTATCTAAGGGGAAAATATTTAAGTCGGTAGACGTTATTTTGATAATATAACACAAACAGTTTGCTAAAGATCGCAATTTGAAATGAGATTTGGTTAAAAGGGTTCTTCGATTTTTGAATATGTCCATATTTGTATGTAAATTATGCAAATCCTATTCAACAACCTGATTTATGTCACGTGAGTTAAATTCTTTGACTTAATAAATTGTATGTGTTACTTTATTAACATAAAAGTATTGCCTTATAACGTACCACCACATCACCACAATCGCAGACTTCACCCGTCTCTCTGATGCCGTTACCACAGACTGGACCGCCGTAAACGGTTGCTGGAAGATCGTATAAACAATGACCCATACCACCCTGTAACAGCCTTTGGAGATCGGTTTTACTGCAGCTGGAGAATATCGTTGGGTCTATTCTGTTCGAGTGGAAGAAAACAATAGCTATAGCTGTAACTAATGTTTCCTTTGGCAGAGAAAATCGTACAATTTTGTGTTTCCTTTGAAAGGGGAAATTATGAAAATTAGTGTTTCTTTGGAAGAGATAACGATGTAGATGCGGGTGGTCGAGTGGTCTAAAGCTCTCACCTTGACCAATCATTGCCATCTCACATCTGATCACGTGAGTTTGATTCTCATGCTCCGCCACTGCAGATATATAAGAACTTTGCCAGTAGCTATCCGTGGGTCGGTGGTTCTTACCCGGGTCATACAGGTTTCTTCGTCCACCAGTAATACTGGCCGGCACATATAGCCTATCTTACGCTGAAAAATGGTGTTAAACCCAAAACAACAAAAACAACAACAAGAAATGACATAGGACGTAAAGATAGGCATTAAATCCAAATCGATGTTGCACAGATACAGGATTAGAGAATAAATAATGGCATGACAAAAAATAATAAGTTTCACTCACTCGAAAAATAAGTAAACTCCCAATTAAAATTTAATTTGTATCCAAATTCAATCTAGCTCTCTTTTCAGTCCATATAAAATAAGGACATCATTTTGTATCTACTGGATGTGTTTCCCGCTTTTATTAAACATGTTGCCTGATTTGTATATAAATGTTATTATCGACTCATGATTATTCGCTTACTATTATCACAAACACTCTTACATATTGTATTACTACGCTAAGCAAGAACAATAACTCTTGATCGCCAAGGAGTTTGTACATGATGTTCTTGTTTTTTAAACATGGATTCGTATAGTTGTTATGAAATGTAATTAATCTTTAAATAGTCTCTTCGTGTTGTGGATATAATCTAAATATTCAAAAATGTTTCATATTTTTTTGACTGTAATAAATTTTAAAAGGAAGTAGTAAACTATACAATTTAACGTTAATGTATTTCTGAGTAAAAGTTTTATAGCATGAAAGATTTAGTTTCCGTTTGCTATTTCTTCTCTTCCATAATTCAATAGCTCAGTAAAACCAGATAAGAATAGTTTTGGTTGATGATAACTCACTGCGATCAGGAACACCAGTGAGGAATGCAGATTTGCTTAATACTAGACTTACAAGAAGAAAAAGTAAACAAGGTTTGGTTGGCGTTCATCCAGAAAATTTACAAATATTTATGCAATTAAACAACACTTTTCATATGTTAAGAACAGGAACCGTGCCATGTCAAGCACTGCAACGTTACATGATGATAAGTATGCTTTAGTAGTTTGATTTAAATACAGTTCATATTATTGTCTTTTTTCCTCACGCTAGCATAATGATTTTTTACCAAGCTGGTCAAATTATTACGATATCTAATATCTAATTTACCTTGAATGTTAATATTCGTAATTATATCTTGGTATTGCCAAATTAGACAATCATTCTTACGTAATATCGGGGTCCATGACGCACTTTCCACTCGGATCTGCACATGCGCAACTTGGGGTGTCGTGAACCAGTCCAAGTAGATGCCCTATTTCGTGTGCCAGTGTAACGGCCGTCTTCAGTTCCGGATGCAGACTAGTTGAGAAATGTTTTATGACCGTGCCTGACAAGGGACCACACAGGACTCCGACATATGCCATTCCTGCCAGCGTACCAGTAAAGTCTATTCCGCTTAATAATAAAGATTCAGCATTTAAAATATTCATTGGGGATCTCATCTTCATGTTTGGGTACTTTTGTCCTGGTTTATTGCATTTCATAAACATAACAGCAAACGAGAGCGCTTAAAACCTTTTGCTTATCAATTTACTGCTGAACTCTGCATTAATAATTCTATTTACTACTGAACTCTTTGCATTACTAATCCGATTAGATGTTACTGTCATAAAATCAAATTGTCTCAAGAACTTCTAACCTAATTAATATTTTATATTACCACGAAGATATCTTTTTTGTTAAAAAAGAAATGATATTAACCACAAGGCGTTTATTTTAATGTTATGTCTAGCTATATTTTTTAAACTCTTGGAACATTACTGTATCTATATTATGTTTAATTTTTGTTCCTGACTGTAAATCGTGGTGATTATCTCCAAAGAAGATATTGCATAGTTAGTTTTGTACATGGGCATAAATATTAAGGGTGCCTGAAGAATGTTTAAAATTTATAGATAGATGTTATCAAGTTTTTAATAATAAAACCTGTTGACAAATTTGGGGAAATTTTTCATTGTTTGATGTGGTCTTTTGAATTCTTAGAAGATTTGTTTTTCTCCAATGAATAGGTTTAAGTCCTTTGAATTAAAAATTATGAAATATCAGATTGAGTGGAAAGATCTATCGCATTTGTAATATTGTGACATGCATTCAAGATCTATCGCATTTGTTATATTGTGACATGTTATATTGTGACATGCATTCGATGTGTTTATACGGAGACGAATGATCAGGCAATTCATTCCTATTTTTGGATTCATTCATATTTCAGATTTATTTTCTTCATATGTTTAAGTCAGGGTGCAGATGTGTTTAATGATGTGTTTAGGTAATTTGAGAGGAAATATTAGTGTGGATTGTTACATGGTATTACAATGCGTTCATAGGACTAAAATATTACTCTTAGACTATTTTGAATTATTAAGTGCAGTCCTGCACATTGCCATTTTGATAATGCAGGACTGTTGACAGACCAGTGCGTTCGAAGATCTGAAATTTATTCGGATTCTTTTGGACCGAAAACATTTGAGGGAATATTTTATTTTCAATTCATAATGCTCTCAGTTCCTCTTACATTCCGATGAAGAAATTATTTGTTAATTTTCCCAATCTTGTTGATGTTGCTTCTTTCAGTTGATTAGTTTATGACCATTGCGTCGTAACACTACGGCATGTTTTAATTGTTCATGGTACTAAATCTAGATAAACAGCCCTTTACTGCATGTCCAGAGTCAAGGAAACTATTTGAAGATAAAAATGTCCCTCCTTAAACATAGGCAAATAACATAAATGAGCTGCACTTAAAAAGCTCCTCATATTTTAGTTGAAGTAGATATAAAATTTGTCTTACCTTACAAGCACTACCAAGTCTGTTTTTATGCCTGACTTGAAATACTGAAGAAAACTCTCGAGGAGATTCTTAGGGTCAGATGAACCGTTGATTTTGTCCTCTTTTTCCCATATTTCAAGATCAACTATCGTAATTCGTATATTGAGTTCATCAGCAATCCACTGAAAAAGATATTATTCTAATTACTGACAAATATACTGAGTTACATTTTAATAGTATAACGTGTTGGATCTAAACTGGTTACAATTAGATATTTTGTGTACATTAAAATGTCAACATATTCATAAACCGAACGTTAATCGCTCAGTAGCGAACAACGAGTTTTCTTCACCGACCGCTAGTAAATTAAAGATATCGTTGAATATTGCTTATATGACGGATGCGGGATGTCGTGGGTTAGATCCTTGGCCGAGTCCTACCAAAAACATAAAAATGATACTAACAGCTGCCTCGCTTGGCGCTCAGCATTAGGAGGTTAGTGTTAAGAGTGGTCGGCCTGGTGTAAGAACAATATGACTGGGTGGGGACATCATGCAACATGTCTGCGGCATGACGCTCCAGTGCTAGACATAACTATAAACTGCCTCACTGCATACATCGTAGCGATATGACTGAACCGTTGTTAAAGCTACCTTAATATTACAAATCACACACACACACACAAACACACACACACACACACACACACACACACACACACACACACGAAATATTGGTTAAATTAAGAAAAAGATCAAGAAAGACTTTAACTTGTATTGGTGCTTTAAGACAGCACCTGTATATAAATAATAAATAAAACCGCACAAAATGATATGTGCTATTGAAACATACTTTACTCATTCCTTTCTATTAATAAGTTATTTCACTGCAGGATAGGACTTATTCTGAAGTGATTGATACTGCATTTACTTAATACAAATGAGATCGATCTGATTTTTTTTCCTAAGCAATGATATTGTAAAGAGTGAGGACAGAATTTGTATGACTTTTAAACCATTGTTACCTTACCTTATCAACCATGTCCACCACTTCTTCTGCGTATTTTGATGCTTTTGATCTATTTCCTTTGATATAGATACCTGAAAACTTACCAAATAATTATTGTTCAATGATAAACAATTTCGATATTTAAAACTTTCAATTATGGAATACCTCAATCAATAATTATTAGTTACCCACCATTATACCAACCAGTACTACCCGCTCTCTGTTAGTTACCGATTATAATACCAACCAGTACTACCCGACATACTTATGCAACACTTTTAATTCGATAAATTCCACACACAGTCCAAAATGAAGAAAACAAAATGATCTTTATATGTGTCAAATTGATAATATTGCATTTTTTCCAAAGTTGTACACTTTTTAATCTCTCTCGATCTCTATCTATTTCTTTCAGCTTAATGGACTCTATGTAGATTGTACAATTATTTTTTTTAATATCGAAACTTAGTAAGTTTCATTTTAACTAACAGTGTGCCCACCCTAACCCAGAAAGTGTTTCCAGTAACTTCATACCGTATATATTTTACTGTGTTACAGCCGAAATGTTGCCGTGAATACAAAAAACTCCTACATACCAAATCGTCTGAATAATGCTAAATCTTGAAAAATATTGATTCAAAACATCGTTTCATTAAAACCTGAAAACATCTATATTTCCCATTGGGAGCTACGTAATCTCCTTCTAACTGAGAACAACAGCAATTTTTACCATGTGTACGAACTAATTCGATATTGATTGATGACATCATTGGGTCAACAATTTCACTAAAAAGCTGGAACACAAGATTTGATGACGTCACACTTGTAAACATTAGGAGTCAACACCACGCTTTGTCGAACTGTGTTCAGCCCAATTTCACGCTTCAGAATTTCAGCGCCCAAGCTTATCACCAATATCCACCCGAGTCGTATTTTATCTAATGTACGTTTTTCCTTCTTATATCCACTTTTTAAAAAGTGCCTTTCTTCATACCATTTGAATTAATTTGTGCGCCATGTGCCAATATTGTTGTTGTTAGATTGGTCACTAATTATATTTGACTGTATACGATCAGGCACGAAAAATAACAGAATTACGAGCGACTTCGTTGACTCGAGTAAGGGTGGGTGGCAGCTCTTAATTCTAACCCGAAAATGTATACGTTGCTTAACATCTTGCTTATTTTAGATAAAGGTTTGTGTCAGATAGCTTTAAAGACAAAGCATTTCCATCCTTCAAAACTTTGCTTAGATTAGAAGATTGGTGACATAAACGGCCACATTGGAACACTAGTGCGACAAGCGTCTGAATAAGAACGCATTGTTACTGAAATACAGTGCGTATAGATGGATAGATAGATTATTGACATTATTGGTTCATTCAGTTCATAATCTCATAACTTAAATTCAATAATCAAACTCACCAGCGTGTTGTCTATGACCATGTATGTCTCTATGAGTCTTCTATCTACTGTTGAACGCTTTACTCTCTTCAAAGACACAAATATAACATTGTTAACACTTTTTATAGTTAGGATCATAATGAGACAAACATTATATTTAATATATATATATATAATCTTACAGACCAAAGTATCCTTGGTGTTCGGTCTTCTCCTTAACCGTTTATGTATCGATATAAACAATAAAATTCAATCATTGAAGAGAGAGAGAGAGAGAGAGAGAGAGAGAGAGAGAGAGAGAGAGAGAGAGAGAGAGAGAGAGAGAGAGAGAGAGAGAAAGAGAGAGATTCTAACCATTTTAGAAAGTGTCATTTGATGTAATACATATTATACAAGATGGCTGCTATCGCTTAACTGGTTTAAAGCAGCTGTTCCATTTTATTTGTGCCGTTTTTCATGATATATGTGCTTGTTGTCCGTCTTCATCTACGTTATTGTGTTAAACATGTATTGGCAGTTCAGTTCGTTTCTTCATCTCTTTGTTTTGGAAACGAGAATGTTTATCAGCTGTCTTAGTCAACTGCTACAACGTCCTTTGTTTGTGAAGAAACCTCCATCACGTGATCGCCAATCCACCAGTTTATGATATGATGGATCCTCATTAATTGCTTAAAATGACCACTCATTGGTTCTCCACACTACATTGTGCTCTAGACTAAACGTACTTGGACTACATCCATCATTACTTAACTGTTATTGTTGTTGTT
The DNA here is from genome assembly GCA_029339505.1 of Unio delphinus. Taxonomy (NCBI): domain Eukaryota; kingdom Metazoa; phylum Mollusca; class Bivalvia; order Unionida; family Unionidae; genus Unio; species Unio delphinus. Next base: position 4,497,994 of record JAQISU010000044.1, on the reverse strand, counting down.
GTTGTAGGGTTATTTTTTAAGCAAACGATAGGATATACATGGCGGCCGGTATTAATGGTGGACGAAGAGCCCGAGAAAACTTCCGGAAAGAACGAAACACCAACCCACGAGAAGCTACTGGCAAGCTTTCTCACATGCCTACATTGGCCGAATCTGAGACTCGAACCCACGCAGGCAGAGGTGAGATGGCAGTGAACGTAACGGAGAGCGCTTTAGACCACTCGGGCCCTTTATTTAAACGTAAACGACGCGATAAAAGAAATGTTGTTTCAAAGCTGGCCGGCGTAGAACAGGAAGACGAATTCCAGTTATCTCCCTTTCACCATTCCCCGCTCAACAATTAAAAAATAAACCGTTAATTTAGATAACTTGGATCAAATCCCTTTTTAAATCTATAACCTTTGTGTCAACTATGCAAGAGATCCCACTGCGTATTGCACTATCCAATGCACAATCAGTAGGACCACCGGAAAAGCGAACACAAATAACTAACGTTATCAATGATAAGAACATCAACATCTTTTTCCTGACATAAACATGATTAAAACATTAGGCAATGAGCGCAAGTGCGCGAATCTAATAAATACCGTTTACTCCCTAAAGTCGTTCCCCCACTATTCTCGCGGAGGTGGAATTGCTGTGATCGCAAAAACACCATGGTCAAAGGTGTTAACCACAACTTTCAATTTCTACCACGCATCGTTTAAACTAGTCTAAACAATACTCGCACTATAACAAAGACTCATTATTCATACACAAATCTATGAAGCTGCTATCAAGAACGTCACATAGTCCATACAGCGAAATCAGCCCATTACACCGCGAAGAACACGGAACGTTCCAGCTAAAAAGAACTCTTCGAGATTACTAACAAGCTAATATCAAGAAACACATGTACACTACCTTATTTACAGTCCACCTTTCGGACCTGTTTGCAACTTGCTTCCGTGACAAGGTACACACCATTAGATTAAAGCTTGACAACACAACTGAAATTGACTCCTCGACACCATAAAGTTGAGATACAAAATTTCAGTGGTAACCGTTAGCAGCATTTGAACCTGTCTCTATGGATTGAGAAAGTACAGTCATGATGAATTGTACGCCAAAGTCAAAATAACTTGATCCAATTCCAACATCACGGCTGCTCGAGTGCTTAGATCCAATATTTAATTTATTAACTGATGTTATGAATACCTCGCTCTCTTTCATCATTCCCATCATTCATATCATTTGTCACAACTGCATCTGGTAATGAAACCAACACTCGATCATAACAATTGAAAGAACTACCGGCCAGTTTCTAATATCCTCTTCATATAAAAAAAATCTTAGAAAAAGTTGTTAAACCAAACTTATGTCTCATCCGAATTCCATCATTTGTTTTAGCAATGTACAGTCTGCATATCGCTCTTGCCACAGTAATGAAATTACTCTAATGAGATGGCATTCTCTCTGCTTTGCAAGCGGAAATATTACAGTCTACACCCTCCTTGATGTGTCTGTAGCATTTGGATAGACCATGATGTATTACTTCACCGTCTCAAACATATATTTAGCATTTGCAATACGGCCTTATTGTGGTTCAAGTCCAACTTAGTCAGCAGGACACAAATTTTATCTGCAAAGAGAATACACTTGATCTATGTCGTGATATTTGACAGGGTTATGTTCTTTGACGTGTCCTCTTCATTCTATTCACTCAGCCGCTCTCACGTGTCATATACCATCATTAAGTGTCTTACCATTTCTACGCGGATAACACGCTCAGAAACAAATCTATCCATCCATCGGAAGTTGATTTTACCATCGATTGTGTAGAGAGGAGGTGTATTTCTGACGTGAAATAATGGATAACATGTAACAAGCTTCGGATGAATGGTGATAAACCTGAGGCATTCTGATCACAACACAAAGACGTTCTTATTACGTCCTTTACATCAAACAATAAAGATCAGCATAACCAAAATTAAATTCACACAGTCTGTACGAAACCTTGGTGTTACTCTGGACATAACTCTCACATTGCACCAACATGTCATGTACATATGCAAGGCTGCCTATCTTGAGTTGAGATGCATCAGCTCCATTCGCACATACATTTCAGCTGATGCCACTAAACACGTGTGTGTGTGTGTTCATTAATAATTTCTAGACTGGACTATTGTTACTCAGTTATGTCTGGTTTGCCTCAAATCTACTCCAGAATCTTCGAAACGTTCAAAACACGGCGGCTCGGATAATCCTTCGAGTACCAATATCAGAGCACACCTCCCCTGAGATATGTACTCAACACCTGATATCCATTAGATCAAGAATCAACAAACTGTCTTCTCTGTGCTATGTTTCACTGACGGACTCCAGTGCAACATACCTATCCGACATAACCCATGTGTACACAACTGCAAGATACTTACGCACCTCTTTTGACAATCGTACAGTCATTATTCCCACTAAGAAAACGAAGTCATATGGATACGTTATGTTGCATGCCAGGGCCCAGCAACGTGGAGCGAAGTACCCATTGAATAGTGACACAATTTCACAATGATCCCTTTCATGAGTACTCTAAAACTTCACATGTTTTTGACTGCAAAAACAAACTTAAAGACCTAATAGTGTTTTCTACCTTAATATTTTTCAGCATGTTGTATGTTTTCTAATTGCATGGTGCTTTTGTAGTCATATTATTATATATGTTGTCAAGCTTAGGAAGGTTAGGTGCTATACAAAGTCATCATCATCATGATCATCATCATCATTTCTGTTATTATTATTTAGTAGTAGTAGTAGTAGTAGTAGTAGTAGTAGTAGTAGTAGTAGCCTTAGTATTGTTATTATTATTATTATTATTATTATTATTATTATTATTATTATCATTATTATACTCAAGTAATCAAGTAAACTGGAATGAGTGTTAACATATCGACCTATTTCAATAACCCATCGTCCAAAACTTAAGTAGGTACGAGATTTAGAACAGCTAACTAAATAGGGTATTTGTTAGATTTGCTACGAACAAAAATTCTGCACAGGATCTACATGAAAATTCTAACGATACTTCCACCCAGGACTAGTATTTTTGAAACAGAATGTCCAGATAGTCTTTGCGGATCGGCGCAACAATTACACATTGTTCAGATTGTATAGAGGAATTATAATAGTACTAATTACGTACAGCCGATCGCGTCCTTATATCCGCATAGATATGTCGATATTCACTTGGCATACTTCTGTCGACTTCACAAGAAGTGATCACAGTCTTTGTATCGTTCTGAAAAAGGAGTCATTATAAAATAATGTTATCATTTAAAGTGAATAAATACGTTATTTTCATGAGATTGTATTGCATTATTAAATGGAAAAGAATAAGAAAAGGAAAACCAGGACCACTGTCCGATTTTCTAATAACGCGCATATGAATTGCTGAATTTGATTAATGTTAATCATTACTGGTTTACTTATCTCTATCGTTTGCGCGTATCCAAAATATACCATAAATATTAACTGATGGTGATTTTTTTTATTCGATTAAGATTCAGACTTATAATAAACAACGACGACTTTTGTTTAGAGGAATTCGGTTTTCATTTTATTTTGGGATGATAATTATTTATTTTTAATATACAGTGGACACATAAAGCAGTATCTAACTTCACTTGGATGCAGGCTATGGGAAAGGAAGGAAATAAAATAGTTTATCCAATGCGCCGCTGTTCTTCCTCTTGGATGAAGCGAAAAAAAGAGGTCAAGAAAATACAAAAATAAGGGTACCAGATATCCGACCTCGTATATGCACTTTGAATATATTTCTAGTTTTAGGAATCTGGCCATACTTACATCGAGTTCCGAAAAGACATTCCCCGTGTTGGAAGCTCGCTCTGTTTCCACTGAAAGATTGTAAGCTCATATTTTACCCAAAAAAAATACCTAAGGTAAATCGAAATATGATTTTGAAATAGTAGTTTGCCCTGTAAATGGCTAGAATAAAACTATATCTCCTTGCCCTTTAAATGGCTATGATAACATAGTATATTCTGGCCCTTTAAATGGCTATGATAAAACAGTATCTCCTTGCCCTTTAAATGGTTATGATAATACAGTATCTCCTTGCCCTTTATAAGGCTATGATAAAACAGTATCTCCTTACACGAGTAGTTTGCCCTTTAAATGGCTATGATAATACAGTATCTCCTTACACGAGTAATTCCCCTTTAAACGACAACAACAACAACAATAATAATAATAATAATAATAATAATAATAAAAATAATAATAATAATAATAATAATAATAATAATAATAATAATAATAATAATACGGTATTCCTTGCCCTTTAATGGCTATGATAATGCAGTATCTCCTTACACGAGAACTTTGCCCTTTAAATGGCTATGATAATACAATATCTCCTTACACGAGAAATTCCCCTTTAAACGACAATAATAATAATAATAATAATAATAATAATAATAATAATAATAATAATAATGATGATGATGATGATGATGATGATAATAATAATAATAATAATAATAATAATACGGTGTCTCCTTGCCCTTTAAATGGCAATGATAATACAGTATCTCCTTACACGAGTAATTTCCTCTTTAAATGGCTATGAAAATACTGTATAATAAAATTTAAACCAAATATTCAATATTACAAACAGTAAATTTGATTACCCACGAATTAATCATGCGCAATTTAAGTAAGGATTTAATAAAAGCTCCCATGGAGTGACACTTTGCTGCAGTTAATGATATTCACTTCATTATCATTTAAAAGTATTGTTTATAAAAATGTTTTGAATAAAAAATCATATTTGGTGCAAATTGGGGGAATACTTCATATTACATAAGGCTTAACTCGTTAATTTTTCAGCGATGTTCATAAAAATACGATTTGCATAAATTAGGTACCTGGGGTGCAGCTACATATATAACCAATTTAATTAGTAATACGAGCACTTTGGCGTGGCATTTTGCTTGATCATTACAATATTTTCTAAAATCTATCAGTATACATTCGCTGATTTTAACAATTGTTCTTTTTAAAATTCAAAAACAGTTCAAACATCAATAATGTAACAATTACTGATAAGGCCGCAAACCGCATCTGGCTGTCAAAATCATATTGATAAAACAAGTCATGTTATAGGAACACCACATATTATCATCCCATTTAGACACTAACGTATATCCCCAGGGTCCAGTAATCATGCAAATTCTAATTTTCATCCATAGATCAACGAAATTTTAGCTGTAAATTGAGAGTCGATGACCTAAGGAAGTACATATTATTTGTGCTAATTTGGAAGTAAAAAAGTCAATCAAATTAGTTAAAAGTTTCATCATTTTTTACGTGCGCATTTTAGCATACATTTACTTGCTGCGTGCAGACATTAAACAGCTGACACCTGTTACAGACACTATATATTGGATTTAACAAGATATCGATTATTACCAATTTTCTTTCATTGTGGGCGATTCTTAATTAAATTGAGGAGAACTATTTTCAAATAAGAATAACCTATTCAATGATAAAGCAATATTAACGAGCAACATAATTCCGTTTGACAGGTCCATTGTTCTCATTATCTAGAAATTAATGCATTTCGTCTCAGAATATTTTATGACTCTCTATTCACGTATTAAATTGATTAAAATTTTTATCTGTAAATTTTTAATATATTATGTCAGAAATCTAATGTATTGTGTCTCTTTTATTGCATCAGTTGTGTAGGTATGTATGTATGTATGTATGTATGTATGTATGTATGTATGTATGTATGTATGTATGTATGTATGTATGTATGTATGTATGTATGTATGTGCTGGGGGAGGTAGGTAGGTAGGCACACAGGATTATAAGTTGTTAGGTATTTGCGTTTAACTGCACCTCAGCGCAATAGTGGTTATATGATAACGACTAAAGTGAAGAGCGAAGAATGTAAAAACGAATAATTACTTAGTAATTGAAGAACACGAAACCTTTGAAATAAAGACAAACTTGAAGATCAACAAGATAAAATACAAATAAATTGTTGAAATTTTGTAAAGAGTGTATACCATAAATGAAAAGTAACATGTCAAATACTTACAACAAACGTATAACGCCAACACTATAACATGTTTCACATTTTTATTTTTAAAAAAACCGCCATTACCAACGTAAGTTTAAAAATAAATAGAAATAGAAATTCACAAGATTTAATCATGTTATGGATAGAACTTGTATCGTGTTCTATAACTGAAAATAGTATTGTGCGATGTTACAGCAAGTGTTATTTGCTCAGAAAAGCTACTGAATAAATAGAAACAAAAATTGTTCTTATCATGATTTTATCGAAAATAAAGTATATAGTATGTAATAATGTTAACTATTTTGTGAGACTATGTGACTGGCATGTACTGATATTATATGTATCGTGATTAAAACGAAAACGTCAATAGTATAGACCAATGTTAGGGTGTTAGTATAGGCCAATGTTAGTGGCTCTTGCGGGAAGTTTGGAGCGAAAGAGATTTAAAACCTGATAAAAGATTACAATATTGTGGAAAACACATTGCCATAAATTAATAAATCTAAAGGCACCGTGACTTATAAGCATGGCATGTAATGTTCTCATTCTAAATTTCCTTATTTCACAGGCGATAGGTCAAGACAAAAAACGCTATTACACCTATGTTGATTTCATAAAGGTAAGCTTTTTGTGCTTCTTTTATTTAAAAAAAAATGCAATTTTCTAAATTATTAAATTTATGTATAACAATGAAATATCTGGTATAATATATATCAAGTGAGGATATTGATTTGATTGATTGTTTCCAATATGTATAAATAATCTTTAAATGGTATTTATACCACGTAATTCTTAGGTGATATATATTTTTTTATGATTTTTATACAGTATGTTGTTCATTCTGTGGTAATGTTATACTTATTATTAAAGTTCTTCAGAAGATCTGCAGCGTTGGCAAAATTTTCTATTTAATATTGTACAAGATAGTAAGTTAAAGTCAGTGCCTGTAAAGCAAATACAAACATATTTAGACTGAACCTGTTTGCACTAATATAAAAATTAGGTTGAATCATTTAGTGAGGAGATAATAGAAAGCAAAGGCAAACAATCGATTTATATACCTATACATTGAAATCAAACATATTTTCATGTAAATATTTCAATATTTTTGGCAACAGCATACAGTCACTATAATCAACATTCAAAGTCTTTTTTTTTTAAAAAAATCCATAAATAACTTTCGGAGTAAATAAATATAAACCAAATTTTTTGTTTGGAGTTCTTAAAGATGGATTGGAAACATAACTAACGCTGGAAGTCTTAAACATAGTGCATAAAGATAGACAATAAAACAGTTTAATCTGTAATGGTTTGTATCCTTTTTGCATTGGTTATTGTGAAATTCTGTTTAGAATATAAGACAATATGAGATATGCTTTAATGAATCGGTGATTTCACCAAGCACTGAACATTAAGAGATCGCAGGAAGTATCAAGTAAGTTTTGTGTTCGATTTAAATTTCCTGGTAGCGTTTCGAAATTTCATCCTAACTTTAAATCTAAAATTTAAATGCATATATTTGACGAATTAATTATTTGAAATTTAAAATATATTTTTCACTTATTGATATTACACAGTGTTTTTGACAATATTCATCGTTATAATCACCAATAATAGGTAGTAGAAAGTAAGAGGGAAAACTTACCGTGGTAATAAAAGCCAACAAAGATCATGACAAATGTGAAATATAGTCCAAAATCCATCATAAATATTCACGATATAAACACTTCGTTTAAGATATTTCTGAACTAAATCATCTGTAGAGATCGATGTGAAAAGTGAAATGCCAACAAATCACGTAGATAATATACTATAACGCGATTTTCAACTGGGCGTTATGATACGAAGGCCGGATAGTGCTATGCCAAAATACAAATGGGGCTTTGTATGATATAGGAACTCCTTGGATTTAAGTCTGTCTAGTGTCGGAACATAGCAAGTATCTGGAGTAACCATGCATTGGGGCTGGGGGCAAATTTCTCAGAATACTTATATCGAAGAAACAGGGTAAGCATTTGAGTAGCATCACTTACGTGTCGTATAATAAGGAAGACTGTCAGTGCCACAATAAATTCAATGTGATTGTCTCTTTACACCTGGTGACTTTTAATTACGATGTTCCGATTTGTTGCCTTTTCGGTTGTTAAGTCGTAATTTCGACCAAGCATTTGGCAATTACGATAGAGCTAAGTCACAACTACGAGACACCAACCTTTAATTACGAGATACTACATCAAAATAGCAAGAATACAAAAATTCACAACCGCTCCGGTGGCCTAGTGGTTAGAGCGTCCGCCGCGGAAGCGGGAGGTCGTGGGTTCCCCGGCCGAGTCATACCAAAGACTTACAAAAATGGTACTAACAGCTGCCTCGCTTGACGCTCAGCATTAAGAGGTTAGTGTTAGGACTGGTCGGCCTGGTGTCAGGATAATGTGACTGGGTGGGACATCATGCTACATGTCTGCGGCATGATGCCTCATTGCTAGACATCACTATAAACTGCCTCACAGCAGACATCGTAGCGATATGACTGAAAAATTGTTAAAAGCTACGTTAAAAATCCTAATCAAACAAACAAACAAACCGTTCACTAAGACGTAATACCAATTAGCTCTCTTAGTTATAAACACAAGATGTGTCAACATATTTGTAGCTAAGCAATCCTATGCTTCTCGATGATTCAAATCTAGTAATGGAACAAATGCATGCTTTGTGTCTTAAATTAAAGAATCAAGTGTTATTGTTTTGAAAAGAATCCGGTTTTAAAAAAATAAAAACATTCTTACCTCCAAATCTATATTTAGTTGATGTTTTGATTTGTTATTATTTTAACTCTATCTCAGCCTGCTTTTAAAAGAATTCTTAAATCTCTCTGACATCAATGTAGAGACAAAACGTCAATATCTGTGAAAAATATTACGAATATAATACAGTTAACAGTATTTTAAAAAGCTTACAAAATACAAAATATACACAATGGGGGGCACATACTAATGAAATAGATGATATCGATCCAATATCAAGATAAAAGTGACCTTATCATAATAAGGCTTGTTTCTTATATATTAAAAACTCCACATACAAAGCACTCATAAAGAAAGATGTATTTTATAGCCATAGTTGCCCTATGGATATAAAATCATTTTGCCAATGATCAGAGGTTTGCTCAAAAATGATTTTTAAAAAAAAAAAACAAGATTGACTGAGCCCATATGACGTCCTGGATGCATTGTCATCGCAAACAATATTTTGATATATTTAAAGAAAAGTACGAAACTGTCAAATGCATTTTAAAAACTGACATGTACTCGATGTAGAATGTTTTGATTTTTTGAAAATGAACCGCTGCAATTTACACAAAAAGTACACTTCGGAAATTCTGGTTGAAATACATGCATTAAATTTTCTCTAACCAAGTAAACAAATTTTTTTTTAATCCGGGGCCATGTATTCACTATGAGGCATTAGAGTGGAAAGAATACAAGTAATACATTCTTGATGTACAATCAACACTTTCTGCGCAAGTCAAAATGATATGATCAATACAGTAAGACGTCATGCATGTGACGTCACTTGTTGAATAAGCTCACTGTCGACTGCTTCACACTTCAGAAATTATGGAGAATTAGTGACAGTGTGCGTTTTCCCATAATCTTCAATGTAATGAACTTAGTCTGCACACATATGTTTAGCTAAGGTTTTCGAACAATATCCGTATCGGGCTCTACTTGTTTAATTCATATTTGATTGCATGTACTTTAAACAATGTGAAAATAAGTATTCATAAGGTTTTTATCTACTCCAACATATCATAAGCGATCATCCTTAAAAAAGGCATATGACGTCATTGATCTGATGGTAAATTACTCAGCAGTCATACAACTTCACAACTTGAGTACGTATTCAACTCCGAATATTGTATCGCTGTATAATTTGTTACAAAGTCAAAGTTAAGGACGGTATCTGAATTTTCCATTACAAAGTAATCAATTTGTTTCAGACAGAAGTTTCATGCAATTTCCTAAAAAAAGCATGCATCTTTTGAGCTGTAGTTTTACTCAGAGATGAAAAGTTCTCGGAAAGCGTAACCAGAAGTGTTTTGAGTTCTCACCAATATCACGCACCCGATTATTTTACTTTTTCTGTGTGTCAAGTGAAAGCCGCGAGATTTATCTTTTAAAACATCGATTTGTCGTCTTGGTATCGATCATTAACAGAAAAAAGGATACATTCAGGAAATGAGAATATATGCACTTTGCAAACAAACATCTCATGATACATTGTGAATGTGTTTGCAGGAGCATATATATATATATATATATATATATATATATATATATATATATGTGTGTGTGTGTGTGCGTGTGTGTGTGTGTGTGTGTGTGTGTGTGTGTGTTGAGCACATTCGCCTGTATATATGCCTCGAGGTAGGTTAATTGCAAGAAAAGCTTATGGGTTGGCTAAAATATTTTGATCATTATCCAGAAATACAGGTTTTTCATTTTGCTATATAAATAACTTAACTCTGTTTCCCAAAATCTGTGTCTGTAGGATTGTATGATGTATTATTGTAATATGGAAATCCAATACACCATAATGTACAACCTGATCTATAACCTCAATCAAGTCATACAGCTTAAAGTAGTCTGAAAATGTTACTGTAGGGTAGTTGCCAGGTGAAAATGGCTGGGACAGTTCATATTGATATTCCAAAGCCTATCATAAGAACCGTTTTGACATATTTATCAGATTTATATTGTCAACGGTTTGACCGTCAATTTGAGGTCTTATTGCTAAAACTCTTTCATGTTTAAGTATATCGAAGTACAAAAACTATGGTATGGATAATTATGTAAGATTTAAAGTTTTAAATGACATGAAACAATAAAGGGCAGAGACCTTAGTGTTAAAACATATTGAATGTCTCAAGACTTTCAGTCGTTAATCATTACTTAGTAGGCGCTTATATGAGCTTTGACTAAATTATCACATACACTGACGTCACTTAATCACCAAGTGTTCAAACGCATATCAGGTTTACGTACCGTGTTCGAGAAGTACTGTAAACACTTAACAAGGGGTGGTTGGCGCTCGCAGATTGGGCTGCTCTTGAGTGTTGCTTGGACATAGTTCAATGGATGCTTAATTCACCTTTCTTTACACAAACATTTTATTGACAGGAACTGAGATAAATCGATTGAAAGATGGCTGGACGAATGGACATATATTGATGGAAAAGTAGATAAGCTTTAGGCTAAAGAGGTTAATCTATCAAGCTGGAGTATCCAGCAGATTAATTGTATTCAAGATTTTCAACTGCATTGTACTTCACACCGATCTATTTCTTATAGGTTCCGGATTAAGGTTTTGGTGGTCAAGGAGGCCGGAGTACTTAAGATGGAAGGGGGCTTATAGATCATCAGACACAAAACCCAAACAATCTTTGACGTACATAACTAGTATAGCTATATTAGACTAATTATTGGACGGTTTAAACCGATATATAGTTTATTTAAACGTGAAAATGTACCCACGGCATCCGGGCAGGGGTGCAATGACTAGAGGGCCTGGTACATGATCTCCGTGTGCCCTACCTCACCCCTCCCTATCCGGCCCTGCGCAACTTACAAACAGACAAACCCGGGGAACATCAATCTTATTTAGAAGGAGGGGTCGGTGTGTGGATATATGGATGGATGGGTCGGTGTGTGGGGTGTGAACAGATAGACATATATATTTAGAAGGATTGATAAATCGGTGGGTGGATCGATAAATATATAGGTAGATGGATGGGTATGTGTATGGATAGAGATAGTTTTTTTCTTCTATTTTATTCTCTGAGGCAGGTAGATTCAAATTTAGATATTATCACTGGTGATAACAAACAATCCGAAAACTTTAGATTAAGGGCGATAACTCGTACAGTCTTCGTTACATTGTATTGGGTTGATATTTTCTGAGAGAGAGAGAGAGAGAGAGAGAGAGAGAGAGAGAGAGAGAGAGAGAGAGAGAAGTAACAAAAAAGGTTTATAGTATAATTTCATCCTGTTCAAATAAACATTTGCATTTTTTAAACTGATTAAATGAGTGAATAAGGGTAATTGTATATATTTTGGAGAGAAATGTGAATCAGGGTAATTGTATATATTTTGGAGAGAAACGTGAATCAGGGTAATTGTATATATTTTGGAGAGAATTGTGAATCAGGGTAATTGTATATATTTTGGAGAGAATTGGTAGGGGGCTGTGTTACTCTTCTGAACAGGCTACTGATGAAGAACATAATACCAAATTTTTGTGAATGTAACTTCCTTCATCTGATATGGGGCAATCTTCCTTACGCAGATCTTGGCACCAAAGCCGGATTACGCATTAGGCACACTAAGCACGTGCATAGAGCACTAGCCCTAGAGGGGCACCATGAATAATTGCAATTAATTGTTGATGATAAAACTGAATGAATTACATATGACCATTTCGATCTGCAAGTACGAGTACTTTGATTTTGCAATGATTGCAAAACTGTTATTGTCCAGCCATTTTAGTTTTTGATATTGTATATTGAGTTTCACCGAGTGTGGGGTGGGTATAAAAATAGTTTCAGTAATTAGGGCCCTAAAAGGTATTCATATAACACTGCTTCGCGCATATCGCAATAAGCGGATTGGAACAGATAATTAAAGACAAATAGATGGAGTTAACAAGATTAAACCTTAAGATCCAAATGACTGAATCATATTCGATATTGTCTGTAAGAAATACAGCAGTTAGGTTACATAATACCTGAGTACTCTCGAACAAAACGGCTATTTAATATGACAATTACAGAGTGCTGCAAACTAATAGCATATACTAGATAACAGGTGCAAAGTTAGTATTTATCTCCTGATTAATATACCGTTCTGTTTAACAATACCTACATGTACATGTATCTCGAACTGTTACGGAATAGGTATATTGCACCGCTTACATTATTGAACCGCTTCATTTTCCGTTAGATTTTGTTTGTTTGTTAAGGATTTTTAACGTAGCTTTAACAATTTTTCAGTCATATCGCTACGATGTCTGCTGTGAGGCAGTTTATAGTGATGTCTACCACTGGGGCATCATGCCGCAGACATGTAGCATGATGTCCCGCCCAGTCACATTATCCTGACACCAGGCCGACCAGTCCTAACATTAACCTCTTAATGCTGAACGTCAAGCGAGGCAGCTGTTAGTACCATTTTTGTAAGTCTTTGGTATGACTCGGCCGGGGATCGAACCCACGACCTCCCGCTTCCACGGCGGACGCTCTAACCACTAGGCCACCGGAGCGGTTTTTCCGTTAGAAACAAAAGATAGACGCGTGTCAATGATATGAGACGACAGAGGAGGTAGACATTTGTAATTTGTACTTTTCATTAGATTGCATGTCACGTACATTACTTATTATGCGCGTGAAATATAAGAGGCATTAGATGAATCTTTGATAAGTTAATGTTTTAGCTACTAAAACAATAATAACATCTTGTGAGCTGAAGTAGATCAGTAGTTAGCGGGCTGAGACAAGCGATCAAAAGGATGCGAGTTCGACTCCTACCATCCAAACTGGCACTAAAGAACGTGCAAGTGTTAATGTGTTATAAAACACGCCCCCTCTCCCCAAAAGTTAAAGACAACAAAATACCATAAATGCAATCACACCAAGTCAAGATCGACCGCGAAGTATCTATTACAAATGCAGTTTTCAGCTAATATAACGATGGTTGAAGGACCAAGAAAAGAAAAGACCTTTGCAAGATGATTAATAATTTCCTATATTTACGTTCTATTAGTTATTTCGTTATATCTGATTCCATATATATATATATATGACAAATTGCACTGGGCTTAAGAAAAAAAATGAAAATAACTATTTTTCTACGCTATTTGAATTTCACGATTTGATTATAATAATAGTAAACATCAGTGATCGATCGGAACAGTGTAAATGGATTGGTTTATGTATTTATCATGATGTTTGATTGATTGATTGATTCAATGGTTGTGTTCATTCTTTTCTACAACCTAACACGAATTTGAGATATACACATCTTATTAATTTCATGTTTTCTAGAATCGGGCATAACTGTAGTTTCGAACAAAGGAAGAATAGTCAACAAACAAGAATACATGCAACGAGAAATACATATAGGAGACAAGAAAAGTGATCGGTGTAAATTTAATAACAGGACGAGCAGTTATGTGATTGCGCAATTCATCGTCATCGTCGTCGCCAACATTGTCACCATCATCTTTTTTCGTCTTCCCTATCAACATCGTCGTTTTCAATGCTATTTTGTCTTATTTGCCCTTGTCGTCGCAATAATCATTATTTCGATCTTATTTCTCTTTCGTTGTTTGTAACTTATCTTCTTCTCAAATCGTCGTCATCGTTATCGGAGTTATTGTTGTCACACTTATCATCATTTTTGTTCTTCGTCTCTTCATAATATCATTATGACCACAATATTCGTCTTCGGCTTTGTTGTTGTGCAGATGATAATGCTGCGTCTGATGATGCTAATCGTCATCATCTGAATCTGAATCGAATGGTCCAATATTGTACAACTTACTAAATTATTCCCTGATCTCTCACAGGCAGATTTTCATAACAATATTATTTTTAAGTGTGTCACTTTAACCAACTTTCTGCTGAAAAGACATTTGCAAACTGGGTACAAGTACTGTACCTACCAACAACGTATTGCGCATGCTCAGCCCATTTGCAGAAGTGGAACCGCCCTTGACTGATAGTTGAAGGCGATTGTAAGTATATATGATTAATTAAAAATCCTCATCAACGTTTGAAAAACTGCATTCACAGTAAACTATGATGTTACACTGACACAGCATAAAGAATAAAAATAAGAAAACCTAAAACAAAATTAAAGATTAAGTATAAAAGATCACTGAGTTATAGGGAAGATAAATATATTTTTAAAAGTTTCAGTCTAGACAATCAGGATACAGAATTTTACCCCGAATTTCAAACCAGTAAGCTCTAACTTCATTAGATCTGACTTACAATTTTCTCCCAAATTTTTTCCCAAATCAAAAGGGCGGAGAGCTCACATTTGAAAGATTCCATGTCGGGTGCCTCAGCTACAAGAAGCTGGTAATGATGTGTTCCAAACTTGAACTGAATGCGCAAAATAGCCGAGTTTAAAGATACCTGTATGCTACCATAATTATATTCAATGACTTGGATCAGTTCTGGGTGATGTGGTGGTGATTACGTTTGGTGCTATGATGTCCACAATATCGTCTATGCTTTGGAATACCACTTTGGGTTTCCTTGTTTCTACCATCTCCCAGGATGTTCAGTCATCCCACTAACACTGCGTACATTGCTGTATATATTAGTAATGGATTTTGATGTAAGATGATGCACCAGCTCAATTGTGCACTCTGTGGGTTAATGTATACTGTAAAGCCTTGGCCTATAGGTTGGTGATGCAGACATTTTTGTGTAAAAAATCCCAGAATTCTATTTGCTTTTGTCGCCATTTTGTGAACATGGTTTCGCCATGAGAAATTTGATCACACTATTGTTATAACTGTTTAATATCTAATATTGCTCCGTTTATCTTACAGGTCTTATCTGGGACGTTTACAATAGGTCGTCACCGCCATAGGATGGCACAAAACGAGGAATTAGATTTCAAATGTACATATACTCTAATACAAAAACAATCACCCCTAACGTGTTGGCTAGGTATTTGTAATGTACGCTCTGTTTAGGTCCGCAGCTTTACGTTTAAACTGCATGCATTAGAACCAGTTGATTGCATGCATGGATTACCTGTGATTATCAGATAAATATATTTGTATCATTCAAATCTACATCGAATATTGTGTTATAATAGTACCGTATAGTGTCCTGCAACGAAGGAATAAACTCAATTTGTCATTGATTCGACTGGAAAGAATCTGCATTATTTACTTCTCTAACAGCCAAAGCTCAAAAAACTCAAATGAAAAGGAGACGGCAAATGATTATACTGGGTAAGTCTGATATTTCTTTGCTTATTTGTTTTTTTTAAAATGGATTATAAAACATAACACAGTTAAACAACCATAAATAGTACTTTTTAGTGCTCACAAATATACGGTGTGGCGCCTGTTAAAGAAAAATCAATGGCGTGTGGGTGAGTGGGAGTTATTTCATTTTGATGACGTGGAGTACAAAGTCATTTCTGCTGACTATGACGAAGTTAATTGCATATCCTTCTTGATTTGGCAGACGAAATAAGAAATACGTTAGTCCCTAATCAATTATTTTAGCAAATGAGTATAAGCCCCGTATTTGGTAGGCTAGAAGACTCGGGTTATTCCGTATTCATCCGTAGTATCACGTTGTAGTTTATGCTGACGTAAATTGCGAATAAGGTTTATCAAAGCTTTCACCAACATAGAAATAAATGCAGTCATACATTGTAGGAATTTAATGTCTTTAACATTAACCAAAAAAAAAACATCGCATAATTTTTACTTTTTTCAATGAAATCGTGACGAACATATTAAGAAAATTACACTCAGGTTTTAAACAAACAATTAATTTTCTTTTGTAAATAATAGAGATTGTATCTGTACTGAGGGCATGTGAGAAAGCTTGCACGTTGCTTCTTGTAGGTCGGTAGTTGTTTCCCGGATTTTGCCGGGTTCTTCCGCCACCATTGTATATGTATAGCCTATCTTGTGCTGAAAATGGCGTTAAACCCAACAATAACAACATCAACAACATTATGAAAATAAATCATCAAACAGGAAAACAAAATGTGATTGCTTTTTGAAAAATTCCAGTTTTATATTATGCTGCCCGATCTGCATTCGTTTTATTTGTATTATTGTTAGAAGAAATATGGCCAGATAATTACAACTGGAACGAGATGCATGGATTTTCTGATGAATAAAATGATTAAAAGAAAAATAATTAGTCTTGATGAACTTGATGGGGATTATAGAAAGGTGGGGTAACGAACTCAAGGGATTAGCAGAAATCACTAAGTACTTATACTTAACTCTTAGTATTAATTTCATGCAGCTACATACATACATACATACATACATACATACATACATACATACATACATACATACATACCTACCTACCTACCTACCTACCTACCTACCTACCTACCTACCTACATACATACATACATACATACATACATACATACATACATATCTACCTACCTACCTACCTACCTACCTACCTACCTACATACATACATACATACATACATACATACATACATACATACATACATACATACATACATACATACATGCATGCATGCATGCATGCATGCATGCATGTATGCATACAGACAGACAGACAGGTAGACAGACAGACAGTAATACAGGCGATATTTTAATAAATATAGAATATCATTACTTTCAACTCCTGGATCTTTCAAATTTGTCTCTCCTTTTGATTTATCCAATTCATTGTAAAATAATAAAAAATCTCTTACCTGTCCCACTAAATATGTGCTAAGGTTTAAACTCGTTTGAAGAAATCTACGAATGGCTTAGCCTACTTGATTAATATGTACATGCATGTAACAATTTGCAGATATAATGATTTTCATGCAGAGCATTAAATGGAACAAAGCTCCTACATATCTTTATCGATCAAGGAATTATATACATACAGTCTGAACAGGAATCAAACTGTTTGATTACACCCTTATTTGGTCTCACAAATAAGTAGTCACGAACAAAGGGCGAGTTACACACACATACACACACACATACATACATACATACATACATACATACATACATACATACATACATACATACACCCACCCACCCATCCACCCCCACCTCACCCCCACACACGCCCATCCATCCATCCATCTATCCATACACACGCACGCACGCACACACACACACAAAAACACACACACACATACCTACCTACCTACCTACCTACCTACCTACCTACCTACCTACCTACCTACCTACATACATACATACATACATACATACATACATACATACATACATACATACATACATACATACATACATACATACAAACATACATAGAACAGAGGGAGGTGAAGAGTTTTCTTTCTACGATATTGATACACACGTTATTTGCTGTTGTAGGGCGTGCTAAACTTAACTTTTAAGGAATTGTAAGATATCTCACTTAACCTCACTTTGAGTAAATTATATTATTTACGGATTTCTGATGAAAACAAATAATACATTTAATTTTTAAGAAATTCTTCTATAATTTTCAGTGACGTATTTTTTGACATGGACAACAAACACGTGTATTGTGACACTAATATTTTTACTAAACCCTTGTCATAACTTTGAAGTCTGCAATAGTTCCTTTGTGTTATAACCGCAGTGGTATATAATTATATACGATATGGTAGACAAATAACAATTGTCGAATAAAGGTTTGGGCTTTGGCTCATATAGCGAGCATTTGACTTAAATACGATCATCACACATGTTATTGTATAACTATATCAATTTGCAACTATGTGTAATATAATGGTGTTCTAACCTAATGAATGCCATTAGAGATATTATTAGGACTCTGTGCTAACAATCTCAAATCAAACAGTCATTGAGAATGAAAACAGGCCATAAATAAGGTTAGAATGCATTCAGTCAGTACAAAAGGACCTAATAAGAAGGCGGTAGAATTTTCACCTTTCCCATATATCCTATTAGACTTTAATCAGGATAATATTCGTATCAATTACCGTATAAGAGTTGAAAAAATTAATTAACAGCTTCTTTGTAGAAAACATTACATTGAATAGTTATTGTAAAATTTAAAGACTTAAATCAGATGGGAGACGGGGGCGGTAAATTTAGATGATCTAATTACTGCTCAAAATTTAATATTCAACTAGTGTCCCATAAAAGAAAGGTGGATGAAAAGGATTTTAAAAATGAGTAATCATTGTAGTAATAAAAAGTGAGATAATCATGGTATACTAATATCATTAAAAATGTCATATCTCGCTGCGCCGTCACTACTTATCCGCTGCTTGCAACTCCACCAGTCTGCTTCTCGCATCTGCAAGGATATTGTAACATATTTGAATCATAACATTTTATTCAACCCAAGATAGCCAATGGTCAAAGATACCCATAAATGTTAATTCAATAAGTTAGCTGGCACTGATTACAAATGTAATACAAAGCAGATTAAATAAAACCTCTTATGATTATTAAATGTTTTACATCAGCAAAACTTTAATCTGAATTAGTAATCTAAATGATTGATTAATGTTACTTTACGCCTTTCCATGGCATATTAATATGCCTTCAAAGCTGAGAACGAGTTCAGGTTTACCTCAGAAAATAGACATCCGAGATACAAGGCAGTACTGCATTTTTTAAATAAAAAGTGAATTATTGCACTTGACGAGGAAGAGGACGATATAGATAGCTATTATGCCATGTCGTATATGCATAAATACCTCCTAAACTGAACAGTTAGTTGTTGTTGTTGTTATTGTTGTAGGGTTTAACGCCATTTTTTAGCAAAAGATAGGCTATAGATGGCGGCCAGTATTATTGGTGGAGGAAGAACCCAGGAAATACCAGGAAAGAACCACCGACCCACGCGTTCTCACATAACTACTCGAACCTACGCAGACAGAGGAGAGATGGCAATGATCCGTAACGGAGAGCGCTTTAAAAGACTCGGCCACTCAGGTCCCCCTGAATAGTTTAGTAAGTAGATTGAAGAGTAAATCAATCTCTTGTTTTAATGTACTTTATGCTGTAATCGGTTTGTTGAACAGTTGGTTATATTTGCCATGGTTATATTTCGTGCATGATAAAACAAGCCTCGGCAAAAGAACAAAAATGTTTGACACATACGTTGATCAAAGTATATTTTCATATTTTGGTTATTCTTTTCCCTTGTTTTTTTTTTTTTTTGTTCTTCCATCTCCATTTTGTTTCTCATTTTCTACTCCTATGTTCTTCAATTCAACCTCCATTTCTCAAATCTTATTTTACGATTTACGAGAAGGTAGAAGTTAAAACAGTGTTCGACCGATGGTAGCAATCCACTAAAAGTATTATCACGACTAACGTCACTTAACAATTCGTGATAAAAAAAAAGCTTTGACAAATCACGATGACTAAAAGCATTATGACGACAGAGGTAGCTTTATTTGTTTGTTTGTTTGTTTGTTTGATTATGACAGCTAACGATGCTTTAACAATGTATGGTCATTAAACATTTCATTCTATGCTAGGCCGTGGCTTGCTGGATTTTCCAAGTAAAATAATTATGAGAATTGAATGGAATAGAGTGAATTACGATAAATAATCTCACTGCCTTCGAACACGGGATAATTTAAATTGTTATTATTATATGCTTTATGTAGCCGTGTGATAAACATGGCCGCCTCCATTAAAAAAAAAACACACAAAAACGGCCCCAGTTCATAAACAACAAAACACGAATTATATTTTTTAAGTGGTACTTTACTTATGAATTGGGAAGGAAAACTATTAAACGGGTTAGAATTTCTTGTGAGTAATCACACAACACAACATGAAATCAACGATAAACAGCTAAAATCGCACGGGATCTGATGGGAAATCTGCTACTTCATTTTTTTATACAGTACAGCATGCTAGCCAATGCAAATATCGTTTATCACCCAATCGATGAAATATATGTTATTCGCTCGTTCCAAGCAAATATCCTCTATTTGTCTGGCATAATCAACACTGAAATATATTACTATTTACAATCAGAATCATTATATTTAATTACAAATTATAAACAATTTAAGTGTTATAAACATGAACCAAAGTTGTCTTTTATAAATGACACGTGACGAAACAGCATTTCGTCGAAAAATAATTATAATGAACATTGCAAACATGACAAAAGATCAATATTTTTTAACAGTTTCTATGCATTAGAGAAAGATGGTAACATAGAAGAAGAGAGTTTGAGAGAGAGGTATTAAAATACAATGTACAAATTCGTCAATGAGTGTGAAATAGTGTTAGTGTGAAATACAGGGGTTTGCATACCTTGCACAAAATTATCAATGAGTGTGGAATACCTAGATGTGAAAATTTTGTCCAAAAGCCAAAAACTACAGTTTGCATTTAGCTATTGGAAACAATTTATAAATAAGATGCATGTTGTATATCTAATTTAAAATGTGCAGACGAATTTGAAACCTTGCTACAGGCATTGATACCATGTGACTGAAGGAGATGTATAAGATTGGTGCAAAACGCTAAAAATAAATGTAAAAAAGACAATCTGAAGCAATAAGTGATAAGACAGTAGATACTTAAAAACAGTAAATAAATCAAACACTGACCTTGTCATCAACGGTCAATTAAGTTGCTACAGATGTGTATTCCCAACGCAAATGTGATGAGAAAAATAATGGTAACGGGTTATACAATGGCTTTAATTCCAAATTATGAACACATCGTTTAACATTAAAAATATTTTATGAGATGATCAAAGATATATTGTAACAGCTGCTCAGAAGCATGTGTGATTTGGATTTTTAGCGTAACTTTAGCAATTTTTCAATCATATCGTATCGATCTCTGCAGTGTGACAGTTTATAGTGATGTCTACCACTGGGGCATCATGACACAAACACATGTCTCACCCTGTCACATTATCCAGACACCGGGTCGAACAGTCACATCACTAACCTCTTAGTGAGGTTAGCGATCGGTAAATTAACGGACCAGCGATTGAATGAAAATAACAATTAAAAACTACATAAGTATCTCAAGATTCTTAAACGTCATGTTGCTTATAGTATTCAGGATTTAGAAGAAAAAAAAATGCGTTTCATCGAAAAGGATGCATTTGTTTCAAGGTCGGTTCTACTATGCCGACCTAGATCTAGGCTAAACCGATAACTGGTACACACAGACTCGGCATCATCTTTATTCTATACAACCGACTCCATTCGATTTCACAAGTATAAGCTTTCCACAAAGATATTCGTCAACCCTAATGTCTCCTCCTTTCTTCATAGAGTAATTGCATCAGTCTGTCGTTGGATATCAAACATTCATGTATACCACTAGAAAGGCAATAACAATTATTGTGGTACTTTCTTTGTATTTAACATTACATGGCTGATTTACACTCACTCAGTCCTATAGGGTAACATATCAATCTGGAAGGTTTACAGTTGTCTACCAGTATTGATACAAGGTGTGGTCAGGTAGACAGGAGGACGGTTGGATTGCTTATTCTTTTGTTTGGTTTTGTTTTGTGTATTTTCATTGTGTGTATTTATATATGTAGCAAATCAATAACTGTATATTTTTTCAGAATGATTCATCCCATTATTTATACGTACTTTTATACCTACTTTGACTAATTAATATAGATACTACGATAAAACAAGTGGTGTTACGAGAATAATGAAATTTATCTATCTTACATATTATTATTTTGAAGTCGAATTGATAGGATCGAACTCATCAGACCATCAAATGATTGCTAAATATTTAGACCCGCTTACCCATGTAAAACTCATATTAATATGGGTCTCTGACGTCAATTAGCGTACGAATGAAGTCAGAACCAATTTACTTTTGAGAATGACAAAACTGTGCCGTTCGCAACTAGGGGCGGCGTTTAACGGTTTATTTTTCATAACGGAATGTGATGGAAATGTGTTACTTGCATAGGGCCACACATTAACTCTTTGTCATCATACCAAATGAACATGCGTGACGTCACTCATTTAGTCTGTTTGTAGACTATATACATTTCATCGTCGCAGACGGAACGATACCATCATGATTTATATTCTGTACTTGTTTTGACATGTAATTCCTTTTAAATTTATTTTATCTATTTGGATGTTATTTTCCAATAAAAGAAATAACTTTCTCATTTAGGAAGTTATTTTTTTTAAATGTATGCTATGAAATTATTTTCCATCATTATTGAACTTCGTATATAGTATATTTAATGTATCTCTTTAAAATTATGCTAACGTAGACCAATGTTGATGTGCTGGTACATGTTGCTCGTTTATCGCTATCTATTTAATGTTCTGTGTCCCAGAGGCATAGCTGGGGTGTGGGGTGGTGAGAGGGGGACAGATGTCTTCGGACGCCAGACTAGTGGGGGCCCCAAAATGGGCTTTGAAATGGTGATGGTGATTTATTGATGAAAATAATGGGTTTCGGAGTCATAGGGAGGGGGGGGGGAGTAAAAATGAATCTTGTACCCGGGCTTCAAAAATTCTATCTACGCCTCTTCTGTGTCAATCAAATATACGACAGGAAATTTTGGTCGAAGCTGTTTAGAGTCATATTCACCTTATAAACTGATATATACGGTATCGTAAACATAATATAGACTTGCATAGTAGTGCAAACGGCGGGGGAGGGGCATCTATTTAATCATGCTCTTGTAGAAGACGATACGCGTTTTACTTATTAGCGAAAACATAACGTATAACCAAAACTTCGCAGTTTTATTTTCTTTCTGAGGTAGACCCATGACACATGTTGAGGTCAATAAATTAGAACATGCTTATATCAGTTAAATTGAGCAGGTTCTCTTCCTTCACTTGATATTCAAGATCACTAAATCCTTTAGCCTTTAATTGAACAAAATATACGGTTCACCTGATAAAAACGCTTTACATTTGATTGAATAAAATGAAGGGTTCACCTGATAAAAATGCTTAATATTTAATCGAATAAAATATACGGTTCACCTGACAAAAACGCTGAACATTTAATTAAATAAAATATGCGATTCACCTGATAAAAACGTTACGACCCATAATTAGGTTTTGTTATAACATGCTAAAAACGAACGTAAGACTTCGGATGCATTAGCAATTGTTGTTTAATTAACACGTAGGTATTTTTGTTGAAAATATTAAACAATTGTTTTTAAAGCGGACACGTGTTTTAAATAACATTTGTGTGTATAAGGCTCATAATGGGCCGGCTGATCAAGGTAACGCTTGGGTCATCAAGTACGTTCGATCGAAACATTATTTGACCTATACGCCGATGATTGGAAATACAACCCAGAAATATTACAGAAGCCGCCATTGTACACACTGTACATTGTTTGACAAATAGCGTCACATGCACGTTACACGCCATTTCAACGTTCGTTACAGAGTCTTGTGGAATAAAATGAGTCGTTCGTGTCTGAGACATTCTTAACTTTTCAAGTGTGAACGTATTAGCAAGCTTTCTTTTACTACTTATTTTGTGCAAAACAATCAACAGAGGTTCCATGATGTATATTTGAATAGTTCTTTTTTTTTTTTTTAGTTTATATCACCATATTACCGAGTTCTCTGCTATTTTTCGGCATCGTCACAGCATGTGCTCGTTTAGAATGCATCACTGCCGTAAAAATGTTTTGATTTCCTAAAAACAGTTCATCTAAGCTTTAGCTCACTGTCTTTGCTTATTAGTACACAACACACCTTGGTTGGTTCCTGCTGTTGTTTTATATTTATTTACTCAATTTTGTAAAACAGAACTGAGAGCAGAAGAACCATTTTTGTTCATAATCTTTTAGAAAGCCTCGTTCTGTGATGAAATTTTGACGAAAAGCCATAATGTGCTCCGATTGTGAGATATGTATGAGGTCAATTTTGGTCTCAAATCAACGATGTGTTCTGATTGGTTGTTCACTGTACTTAATGTTTGGAGCGAAAATCAACCCTGATCTAGTGGAGTATTATGAGATTGCAGTTCCTTATCTTGGATGTCACTTGTTGGGTGTGCTTTCTTCTCTAGTAAATTCGGTATTGAAAACATTCTGTATTTGTCTCAATCGAAAAGTTTAACATAAATCTGTTTGTCTCTTCAAATTGAAGACTATAAACAATTTATACAAGTTTAATTTATCAATTAAGTTTCCTTTTTTACGTTTGCTTCCTTTCATATAAAGAGCTTGAGATACTTGAAAGTGTCAGGAAAACGGCTGTATATATTTAATACAAACCTAGAAACAAGTCATGTCAGCCAATACCTGAAACAATTTTTCATTATTGATCTATAATTCCTATAGCGATAAAGGTATTCGAAATCTGTCACAAGAAAGGGCTTACGTTCAACAATTTAGTAGAATGCAAATAACACGGGATCAATATACTTGCCTAGGTAATGGAAAAGAGCGGTTTGTCATCCAATTGACGAAGAGAAAAATTATTTATCAGACCCTCTACCTCCTATACAATATTTTTATCATCAACTTGTACCGTCCGGCATATGTGTAACGGCCGGTTGGAGTGTAGGATCAATACAGATAACGGCCCCAATGAAGAACCAATATAATCTAAACTTGTATCTAGTCAACCGTTTGATTATACAGATACGTATCAAAGCAGGATACCTAAATTCGGGCATGTATAGCAACTCCGATGCCCATATGGTCTGTGATATTGATAAAATGATATAAAAAAAAATTACTTAAAAAATAATTGATGATTCCCAATCCCATTTCTCTTCTTCGATATATATGCCAATCAATCCCATCTGGACTTTTCCGATAAAAAAATATGATTCACTCATACCAAAGCACTCAGGAAATGAGATGTGTGTGTGTGTGTGTGTGTGTGTGTGTGTGTGTGTGTGTGTGTGTCTGTATGGATGGATTGATAGATTGATGGATGTATGAACAAAAGTACAACAAATGAATGAAGTTTTGACTGATTAATGTGATGTAAGTATTAGCAGGGACGTTGGGGATATTGACAAGGTTTCAGGTATTCAAATTACTTGAGGTATCTACAAGTACTGTAAGATGTCGACAAGGACTTCATGTATTGACAATGACGTATGGTGTTCACACGTACTTCAAGAAACAATCTGCGCCCTGTCTTGACAATATTTCACATACGATCCGTGCAAAAACACAACGCTTCGCGGCATTTGAAGATATGCGTTATGCCGACGAGAAAAATGTCTCTGTGGTCGAATTTACAATTCAGTTTAGGTTAGTTTATATTTAACGACAGGTATAGGATGACCTTTGATCATTCGCTGCTTAATAAGTGAGGACAACATTTATGCGACACTAGACCGCGTAAGGTCGAACTGTCATGTTTTGGAATTATCTATTCAACGTTGTGTTTGCAGAGGGACTTATTAATAATACCAATGCCATGAAGACTGTCAATTTAATTGCAGGTATATAAACATGTCTGCTGTGGGGAACTTTTTAATACTTGCAATCATTGGTTTTACAGGTATGTATATTTATCACACCTACATCAGTTTTCATTGACAATTCCTTTCATAGAACGTTAAAGCACTTCGCAAACGAAATGAATTTTATCAGTGAGTAGCTTTGTCAACATTGCATGGCATCAACGTTTTGTATACATATATAACATACTGGAATGTACAATATATGTCTTCACCTGTCCAACATTATACATCATTTTGTTGAAGTTTTTTTTTTCTTCTTCTTCCTTTCAGAAAAAACGGAGAACAAGTTGAAAGTATGGAGATAGACGTCTTGTTGGACTTTGAAGTAAACTGGATCGTTCATTGACACAGCAGGAGATACAATCGGTACGTATTCTCTTGCAAATTGTTTCGGTATCATTGAAAGACGATCCAAAGTAATGCAGTCCTGGATGCTATTGTTTGTAAATAAATGGTACTATCAACCGGCATTCACATGAATTGATTTATTATGTGGCCTTGATAATTAAGATCTCCTACTAGGTAACTGGAATACCTGACACTATTACCCACCATGTGCGTGTACCACTGACTAAACTTAATGTGTCAAATTTAAGAAAATGGTTTGTATCAGGAATTCGAGGTTCTAGACGTGTTACTAAGTTACTAAACCTAGCATTATGGAATATGTATGTATGTATGTATGTATGTATGTATGTATGTATGTATGTATGTATGTATGTATGTATGTATGTATGTATGTATGTATGTATGTATGTATGTGTGTGTGTGTGTGTGTGTGTGTGTGTGTGTGTGTGTGTGTGTGTGTGTGTATGTGTGTGTGTGTGTGTGCAAACAGATAACAGATGAATGAATGTTTGACTGATTAACTGAATGCTTGAATGAATAGATAGCTATTGTATTGCATTACAAACTCTGTTTCGTTATCACTGACCCGCCCATTTTCATAAAACCTAAATTTGTCATGTTGAGTACATTTTACTACCTTTACTACACTCACTTTAGAGATACAGGGGGATATACCCTTACTCTACCTTGACCTTACTGCCACATGGAAATTTACCCTTACACTACCTTGACCTTACTGCCACGGGGGATTTTACCCTTTCACTACCATGACCTCACTGCCACATGGAAATTTTCCCTTACACTACCTTGACCTTACTGACACATGGGAATTTACCCTTACACTACCTTGACCTTACTGCCACGGAGGAATTTACCCTTACACTACCTTGACATTACTGCCACGGGGGAATTTACCCTTACACTACCTTGACCTTACTGACACATGGGAATTTACCCTTACACTACCTTGACCTTACTGCCACGGGGGAATTTACCCTTACACTACCTTGACCTTACTGCCACATAGGAATTTACCCTTACACTACCTTGATCTTACTGCACTTACACTACCTAGACATTATTGTCAAGATGTAACTTAACCCTATATTACCTAGACTGTTTACTGCCACTAATTAATGCATCCTTACATGTTAATTTATCCTTACATTACGTAGACTTCACAGCCGCTGGGTAATTCAAACAAACACTACCTAGACTTTACTACCACTGGGGCAATTTACACTTTCACTACGTACACTTTACCGATACCAGGGAGTTTCTCCTTGCAACTACGTACACTTAACAACTACTAGGGAGTTTACCCTTTCATTAATTACATTTTATTGTCGTGGGGGATTTAAGCCTTTGCACTACCAGAGCCGGACCTGTTATAGGGGCCCAGGGGGCCCGGCCCCCCCCCCCCCTTTAAAAAAAACCTATTCACTGCTTTTGATAAAAGATGCAAAGGAGGTTCAGAATTTCTTAATTTTTATTATTTATTTATTTATTTTTAATTTTATGTTTTAGTGTTTTTAAAACATTGCAGGTTTTAGTCACTTTTTGTTAGATCCCTTTTTCAAGGTTCAGATAGCACCAGATTGCACCATTTTGCATCCTTGAAAAAAAATTCCCGGGGGGGGGTGCATGACCTTGAACCCCCTTAGAAGGCTCGGCGCTTCGCGCCTTCGCTTAACCCAATAACAAGTTTGGGCCCCCCACCCCCCTGAAAAACTTAGGTCCGGCCCTGACTACGTACACTTTACTGCCACAGAGGAGGTTACCCTTTACATTACGTACGCTTTACACACGTACACTTCCGTGCAGGTGTTGGCCTCATCAGCCACTTGCGCACACAAAGAACAGAACCAGCCCCTCCAATCTCCGGATGACTAGAGAGGTCCTCGTAGAGTCGACGGATGAACAACAACAACGTCCACTTTACTGCCAAGGATAGTTAGCCCTTTACAATACGTAGTTTACTGCAGCAGAGTAGTTTCCCCTTATACTTTATTGCTACGGGGGAGTTACCATTACACAACATACGCTTTACTTCCATTATCATAAAGTTTGTATAAGCTGGATAAGTATGTATAGGTCTTAGCTGTAATTCATTTCCTAATTTGCTTGATCAATTTTATACCAAAGGAACTGAAATAATTTCATTGAAAATTTAATGCAGTTCTATTCAGCAACTCCTATCAACGGTTAGCGAGGTACTCGGCAAATGGTCCACGAGATTCTCGCAAGCATCTGTTTTAGGGAAAAAAAGCCTTCATCCGTCAAGGCTGTGTCGCACTTTATGGCGTGGAATAACTTTTAGTACGTGTCGGGCTCGATGAGACGCAAAGTTTAACAAGTGGCAGCGGCACAAGTTCTCTTCACAATGTGTACAACCTTGGCCTGGATGTAGGCGTGATGTCTCTTCAAACTGGGGGGGGGGGGGCAGGATTAAGCGTATGGTAATCTGTGTGTGGACCACAATTTGCTTTGTGTATCATTCATCCCCAGAAGTACACATCACCCGTCCGCGGCTAGCAACAACGATCTCACGGGCCACACCCCCCCCCAAAAAAAAATGACGTTGTATTAGATGGCCCGCTTCGGATGCAGGAGGTCGCGGGCTCCATACCCGTCCGAGTCATTTCAATGACTTATAAAAATTGGTATTATCAGTTGCATTACTAGTTGTTCAGCATTAAGAGGTTAGTGTTATGATTGGTGTCAGGATAATGTGAGTGGGTAGGACATGCTTCTGCATACTATGGAATGTTGCCCCAGTGCTCAGAGGTGTAGCTAGAGTGTTTGGAGCCCAGGGACAAGATTCATTTTTACGCCCCCCACCCTCAACTCTGAAGCCCATTATTCCACATGCAACCTATTTCAAAGCCCATTTGGTGCCCACACTAGCAGTCTGGCGCCCGGGGACATCTGTCCCCCTCCCCCACCCCAGCTACGCCTCTGCCAGTGCTAGACATCAATATATACCACCACACTGCATACACTGTAGCGATACGGCTGAACAATTGTTAAAGCTACGTTACAAATCCAAATCACAAACACACAGGCACACACAAACAAAATACTGACATGCAGGATTTCCACGAAGGTGGGCAGGACTTCCAGCGGACTAAGTTGCGTACAGATGGCGTGACCAGATAGTCCACATCAGAAATATACGGGACAGGGTTTCCTGATGAGGGAATGGTGGTTAGTGACTTTATCGGCCAAAAGTGCCTCTGCTGTGCCTATCGCATTCATATAGGCAGAATTATATAGCTTGCTTAGATTAGTAGAATGTGTTTATACTTCCAAATTGCTACTGTGTGCGACGGTTTATGCACAATAATGGTTGAAGAAAATTAAGGTAGCACTGCAAAGAAAAAATCCAGAAACATCCCCAACAGTAAAACTTGTAAAGCCACGGTTCTGAGTGGACAAGGATAGGGCAGGACTCCATGCCATTTACCCTTTTTGTCCCATGGGACGTGTAGACCCCGGCAAACCAAATTGATATACTGTATATTGTGCTGCTTGTTTTGTACGAAGGTAGTATGGAAAAATAATAAATACGCTCTCAAGTTGTTCCCATTGCTGTGCAGGCTGGAATGGGAACTTAAATCCCTCCGTTGTGTATTGTATCATTTCTTCTTACCACATCAAGTACTGAATGGTCACAGTACTCGTACCATTTCTTTTTACCACATCAGCTACTGAACGGTCACAATACTGGTTCGCATTTTGAAACTAACAATTTATTTGTATCTCATTTAAACATTTTGACGTACACACTCACATCGGTATAGTCAGGAGTGGTGCAGTATTACGTTGCATGGTTTTTTGTTTCTTTTTTTATCTTTTCTTTTCAAACTTGTGAATCTGGGATTTGTACGAATTAACGAAGCATGTTCAGTGAACCTCAAGGATAAAAACCCAAGTTCTTTGTCTATTGATGTGAATATTTCCATAAAAAACAATATGACCTGCAAAACACAAAGATATAATGCAAGCATGATTAGAATGAATACAACGACATCTAACTGTAGTAAAAGATGTTTTTCTTCACGTCCGCGTAACTTAGAATTCAATCCTCTTTCAAGACAAACGTGGTATCCTTTTGTGGGCGTGACATTAAAATACTGAACAAATTTAAGCGCTTTGCTATAGACTAGAGTATAGATAATATCAGCAACAAACTAAACAACATAAATACCGTTACAACAATAGAAAGCCCGAAATCGTCTCTTAAAAAAGAAATGCGTTAAAAAAATAATTAAAGATTAGCAATGGCTAAGCAATAAAACCGAATTTAAGAAAGGCAATGACATTTGTATATATACCTCTCACTTTGATATTGTATGCAGATGTAATCTGCCATGTATAAACAGCTTGAAAAACAAATTATACGCAAAGAGAAACCTCAATTCAAAATGACTTTTTTAAGTTTTGTTCCTTTTTTATTTTGGGGAACACACCTAAACAATATTCAAGGGTGGAACAGGGAAAATACACAAATCAAAACAAAACAAACAATTTACTATCCACACACGGGGAAGCAGCCAAAACGAACCACATAATATACTATCCAATATCACACAATCTACCATCCACACACACGGGGAAGCAGCCAAAACTAAACATGCAATTTACTGTCCACACACGGGAAGTAGCCAAAACAAACCACATGATCTACTATCCAAAATCACACAATCTACCATCCACACACACACACACACACACGGGAAGCAGCCAAAACAAAACATACAATTTACTATCCACACACGTGAAGCAGCCAAAACAAACCACATAATCTATTATCCAAAATCACACAATCTACCATCCACACACATGGGCAAGCAGCCAAAACAAAACATGCAATTTACTATCCACACACGGGGAAGCAGCCGAAATAAAACGGTTTAGTGTTGGAAACGTTCGGATAGTTTGATGTGAGGAATAGAAAGAAGTCAAAAAGCATCTATATTTTAAAAAATGTAAAACAAACGACAAACGCATTGATTTCAAAAGACAACATTTTTTTATTCAAATAACAGACAACTAACAAAACACATTTTTTTTTTAACTAACAAACATTTTCTTTGATTTACAAACTTATTTTTTAACTAACATTTGTTTCTTCAAATAACAAACATTTTTTTTCAATAACACAAATACATTTTTTTTGACATGGTTGACAACGTTGTGAATTAAATTGAGATTTCCACTGTTGGAGGTCAGTGGGCCATTGATGTACACTACGTTTCCTAGCTAAAAGCAACAGATAGCCATAATGCTCACACTACTTTGTCATCGTTTCGAGATGAATGACGATCAAATTAAGTCACTAAATGTTCTAAAGAATTTTGAAGACTGCGATGATGCAAATTACAGACGCAATATTGTCCACACACCATAGAATATGTGCCTTGTAATTTCACATTATTGAATCGTGTCGCATTTCTTCTCGTAAAGTCAATGATATCGTCTTCAAAAGGAGGCAATCCATATGAATCAAAATACTCCACACATCCCTCTTGAGGAAAGTAGACAGCAACCCAGTGAGTTCTTGGAAGATGACCGTCGTCTGTGTTGATGACATAAGCTTGATTCTCTTGAGGATTGCGATGAGGTAGTTCATCTTTAGCGCACACGATAGGAAACCATGAAGCAGTATACGAACTACGGTTCAAAAAGTAATAAAGTTCCCATGTATCCCTGTTTTTGTGGCCTTGTTTTTTCTTCACAGGTGATGATTAGTCATCAATTCAATCCAGACATTTTGTTTGAAAAGGTCTGTCACGTAACTGTTTGTTTGCTTCGTCTCCTTACTCTTGGCCAAGAGAGCTTCGATGTGATCAATTTCTCGAGCAAACAATGGAGGAAAGGAATGATCACGCAAGTCTATATACCAGTGATGTAATACGGTTTCTTCTGAGATGAGACTCCAAGCTTCGTTCAGATAATCGTCCAGTTTTTCTTCTTGACTCATCATCATACATTTATCGTGTTTAATTTGACTGGGATGATCGGTTTTACATCCATAACAATCTTTCTTAATCATGTCCCTCATTTTATTCGCCAAGT
Organism: Unio delphinus; assembly: GCA_029339505.1. Lineage (NCBI taxonomy): Eukaryota > Metazoa > Mollusca > Bivalvia > Unionida > Unionidae > Unio > Unio delphinus. Next base: position 4,465,263 of record JAQISU010000044.1, on the reverse strand, counting down.
GTTTGGCAAAACAGGTGACTAAATGTTGTTCCTGTTCTGGCCATCTGAACGGCATTATCACTACTTCTTCTTTTTTATCTTGGGGTTTGCTTTCTCTGTAACCTCCCATTCCATTTCCATCGATTCTCCACTATTCAAAGAGGGACAAGAGTCTTCCATAATGTCTAATAGACTAGAATGACGTCTCTGAAACTGATGATTTTTTATAGTATTATCGAATTCGGCATACAGAATGACATTCACCGTTTCGGTAAGAACCACTGCAAACTGAAGTTCCACACGCAGTTGCCCAGATTTTATAGGGTGGAAATGTCCCTAACTGTTCTGTGGCTTCGTACAGCGACAAGTACGACCTCAAGTAATACTTCTGGGCGCAGTAGGATCTGAATGGTCGGGTTCCCAAAGTTTTGCCATCGCGACTGACTTCGATTTTGGATACTTTGCAGTGCTAAAACTGGAAAGGATTTTCATTGTGGATACCGTTGAGGCCTGCTGACGATACCAATGAATAAACGCTTGGGTAACTGTCCTTGGAACAGATGATCTTCGATCTTAGATCGGAGTCCAGTGGCAATGGTGAAAGTTTTTACTTCCACGCATCGTATCAGATACTTGGCTGTCGTTTAGCTCAAAGTGTGACTGATATCATTTCGCACTTGAGGTAACACTTCCACACGACGCACATATAACCTGGCTTCTTGGATTTTGTATTTGTTGGCATGAGCCATCAAATGGAAAGCAGTTCTGCTACAATTTAGTCTCAAGCGAATATCCACCCGTTCAGCAAATACTTCTCTTGAAACCACATGTCCAGATGCAAACGATTGAATAGTTCTAAACTAAACTTGCAGAATTTTATTTCGACGGTCGTTAAAACAATCATTGTTAGGATCATCATCTTTTGTCAATTCTGTGTCGTTAAACTTATCCTCGCCTGCTGTGTCAGGCTTCCATACCACGCAAGCACCTAAATGAGTGTTCTTGGCTTCTTTTCCGTACGTCAAGAGATTTTCGAGATACGCTTGGTAAGGGTACGTATCCATGCTACTGCTCACCAGTTTGTTATTCATGTACAAATCCACATCGCTGAACAAGGAATGCATGAAACTGTTGCCGGGAGCTACTCGATCGTCGGCTGCCGGAACGGAGTTGTCCGTTTGGATCACTTTCAGTTTCAAATAAAAGTAACTGCTGTTCAGATCGATGTAATCTTCGGGTTGCCCTTTGAGTTCAAACTCGATGGGAGCTGAACCCGCCAAAGAGGAGACGGGATGATATTCAACCCATTGGGCTTCTTGCATGGTCATCATAGTGGCTGGCATAGCAAAGAGATCAAGTTCCGACTTGGAACAGGCACAAGATTCTTGGTACATCATTTTTTTCTTCTCAGTCTTTATGATTTCATTTTGATAATCAAACATGTCTAAGTCTCGAACGGTTCTTTTTTTCTTAGTCTTTCTAGCTTTAGAGGTATGGAGAATTTTGGAAGGGTGTCTTCGTCGTCGCTTTCTCCCTTGTCCTTGCTGTGTCCTCAAAGAAGCAGGAATGCCAGACTCGGTACCGTTCAGGGCATTTATAGGACTTCTCGTTGGCCCAAAATTTCTTTACCCGTTTAAAGCAAGACATTTTTGCCTGCTCTCAAGAAGGCTTCTTTGGTGTTTTGTTTGTCAATGAGAACATTTTGAAGAAATTCTTTGCCGTGAGTTAATGCAGCATCTTTTAAGGCGTGCAATCCTCGTGTCACCATTGGTTTCAAAACAGGGACCACGGAACGAAAGGCTGATTTAAACATATCTCCTAAACCATGTCCTCGTTGTCGAGCGACTCCTCGGTACACAGGATACATCACTTTTCAGTTGTTAGCTAATCGTTTTTGAAAATGGATTTTCACTGTGACTTTCCCTTTGGTAAATGGAATAATTTTTCCTAGATCTCCTTTTATAGTAATGTTGACACTATCAAAATACGACTTACTAACAGGCAAATAATAAGGATGTACAAATTCGAGGTGAACATGTGTGTTTCCACCTTTCTCGTCAGCGATTATGGCAGAATCCAGTTTGAAAGGAATGACAAGCAATAACGGCACAGAGATGTGTCCTACCACGTTGTACTCCACCACATCGGAGTACACAAAAATCAAGTTGAGTCCTTGGTTCATTTCTACAGGGAATCGAAAGTATTTCGCAAAATCCATGTTACTGGTCATGGCTGGTATTTCTTTTTTCTTGATCGACCTGAAGTCTCCACCCAAAATATCATACAATTCAGGACGAAATGTAATGGCCATAATTTTGTCCTCTGTAAATTTGATCATTAGGCGACGAGCCACTTTATCGAAGATTTAACAGAAAAAGACGATTTGTGTTTTAGGTGCACGTTCTCCACACCACACCCACAAGGGTTGCTATTATAAATCTTGCAGAGAAGAACTGGGTGAAGGAGTAGTCACTGTGGTAGCTGAAACTGTATTGAAAGGCATGACGGTCACTTCTTTTTATAGTCGATGACTTGCGAAGCGTCAATCCAAGAATCAAAACTAGGAGGATATCCTTTCCAACGTACTTTAACTTCTTTGACACGACGTTTTCCTACTTTACGTGTTCTTCGTTCGAGAATGCTTTCAATGTCGTACAGGTCGTCTTCTTGTTTGGTGACACGTTGTAACTCTGGCAAGTAAAACATTCCTTTTAATATTTCTCCGTGTATGTCTTCCAATTTATAGACGGTAAGATGACTATCACGCACTCATCCAGTAACATGAAACAATTCGGTGGTCCAGTTGGGTAAGTAACCTTTGTCGAAAGTGCGTTTGGTTTTGCCTATGCGAACACAATCTCCAGTGGTTAACACTCCACCTTTTTTGGTGTCATCCCTTGTATCAAACCTGGTATTAAGCTTGTCAACAAAGGAGCAAGAAAGGGTACAAATCCTCCGCGTTGCACCAACATCATTTTCTTTTGACGGATGGGTATTTCTATTGGACCATTTAACGAAGAGCGTGTCAATGTTTGGCGAAACATTTTTTCTGGTGTGGAGACAAAGGTATCGTGCGTTTCAAGACATTCAAACAACATTTGCACACGGTATCAATGACATCTTTGGAGGTCGTTTTAATGATTTGTTGTCGCATGGTCGGAGAGACTTTGGACAGGGCGGACAATATGTCTCCGTGTTTGGCTAAACGAGGAGGTAGTCCTTTCCTATTCATTCCTTTGTGGGGCGAATAAGAATGTTTTCTGCGAGGTGACATCTTTGCTTGTTCGTTCCAGAAATACACTGACGTCAAAGACTTTGTACACACCTTCTTTTATCTTCTTTTTGGAAATAGCGCTTCGTCAAAAAGATATAGACGTGTTTCCCAAAATCGCCAAAGTAACCTCCACTTTGGTGACTCCTCTTTTTTTTTTTTTTTTTGATGACTGCGTCTTTTTAGGGGATGACGTCGATGTTTGGCTAAGCGTTTTATAGAATGACGAGATTGTATTTTTCCTTTTCTTTTTTTGGACAGTAGAACGGCGATGGTTGTGGTGTGCACGTCTTTGATGAGGCATCATTGGGTGTTCAGAAGTGGCACAGAAAATACTGATTCAAGTTGTTGTCCTTAAGTAATTTTTTATATTGGAATGCGACGCCACTGGTTATCATTCCGTCGTATCAGCTTCATGACAGGTAACACACGTCATGAAGGGGTCCGCAACGGACTAAATCGGGAAAGTTCTTGTTTGGACAAATCCAGTAAACTCTTTAACATGCCAGATATTTCTGGGCTTTGACTTTGGGGGCAGGTTACTTGTGAGCAGCTGCTACTGCCGCTAAAGAGGAAGAGGGTGTCACCGGTGGAAGAGACGTTTTGGGAGACGCAGATTTCCAATGTTTCATCAAATTAGGAAGAACGGGTGTCAAATTGGATTTGGCTATCATCACCAGCAACGGAGAAGCGGATGAACCTGAGGCTACTGGAAACTCGGTCACTGGTGCTGCAGGTCGTGGTTTATGAAGGTAAGATTTGCGTCCTGGCCGAGCTGCCTCTTTTGCGGGTGACAGCTCTTTTCTGTGGACTTTTCTTTTTCTGTGTTTTCGTCTTGACACCATTGTTCTTTTTCTTAGGAGTTCGTTTGGCTTTTTTCTTGGGGTGATCTTTTGGAGCATTGGGATCCAATTTTAAGAGGGAACGAATGATGACACCTCCTAGAGAATCGCTACCTTCAGGTTTCAAAATGATTTGCTTTATGGTTTGAGTGTCGATGCGAGGATGGGCCGGCTGCGTCAAGGCTACTTTGTTTCTGTCAAAAGAGCGTTTGGTTTGATGTAGAATGTGAATGATGCCTTGCAGTAATTGATGTGCTGTCACCGTGAACCATCTTAAGACTTTTTGAGACTGGCTTCTAAGACATGAGAACGTATTTGTGGATTTTTTTCGCGACTGATACCGTACAAGGCACGAATCAATTTGATTTGAAGATGAGACTGAAGGGACGTCATGTTGACAATGTATGAGACAAGGTCAAAGTGACCAAGGTTTTTATAGAGTTTTTAGTTGTTGTTATAGTTATGTCGACGACGAGGACGTGTACACGACAGGTCATCCGTCTTGGCACCAGTCGTGAAACAAATCGGTACGAAATCGCAAATAATCGGGAGTGGTGGGTTTTAAATCCACAAGTAAAATCCATGACAGTCCTGTCTTGAAAAGAGTGATTGTCCTGGGTGACAGATTCTTCTTCTTCTGGCACTGTCACTAACACAGGTTTAAAAGTGACTTTTTTGACTCGACGATGGATTTTACGATCACACACATCGTCGTACACCTCTTCCGTACGTAAAAGTTGACGAATCTTTTTTTTCCTGTAGAGGTCGAGACGTATCCAGATGAAAGCGTAAGGCTTTTAACAGAATGAGTCTCTCGTGGACATTTAAGAGTCCCCATACTGTCTTTGAGGGTATTGTTCGTAAATTGTCCACAAGGAATCGACAGGTAAACGAAATGCCAGAAAGCAAGTCATTAAAACACACACTAAACGTCGACCCCAATTGATGGGACACATTTCTCGTAATAAATGTTTGTAATCCTCCACCGTTTGAATATTCTCATAGATATCCTTCCACGGAATCTGTTTTATCACAAGTGATAAAGGTTGTGGCATGGTGGTTCTATTTTATACTTCTTTTTTCGAAGACTTTAAGTGTATATTCTGCACAGAATTATTTAAAATCTTCTCCAAAAGTAAAAATGATTAACATGGTGTGTAATTTCGGACCACTGCCATTCAGGGTAACGGTCAAAAATGATCATAAAATCTTCTAATGTAAACGGGCTAAATTGCAATCTGTGGAAAAAGGTACACTTGATCCAGAGAAATCTGACACATTGGTTGATTTTTGTCACATTCCTTTTGTGAATTTCACGACACAAAAGTTCAACAGTCATCAATGGAGATTTTTCTTTAGCAAGTCGCTGCCAAACTTCCTGATAGATTCTCCTGCAATTCGTGTGGTAATCCTTGAATATTATATTTTAGACAGGGTTTATATACTGATCTAGGGTTGACTCCTAGCGAAACTGATTTGTTAAACGACATGGTCCAGTATTGTCACTTTCAATCACTAAGGTCCCACTAAAGGTAGGTAGTGACAATTCGGAGACCTTTGAGCATGCTCCAGGTAAGCGGAACCCTTCTGTTCCCACTGGTAAATTGACACACCGCAACTGAAGCACATGACTTTATTCCCTTCGCCCAAGTAGAAACATCCGACTCTGGATAATTCTTCAGGGGTTGGTCCAGGTAAATATGTAGGCCATTTTTCTTTGAAAGTTTGGAATCAACTTTTAAAGTTAAAGTATTCAGGCATGCGCACAGGGAACGAATATTCGTCTTTCACAAATTCATTTCGATACAGGTACGGTGAAATTACCAGGAGGTTACTTTGGATTGCATGGCATCCGTAGGATAGTAGCCGCATGGTCTCACGCGGAGATGGCATTGCTTTTGCATCAAGAGTTATTAAGAATGTACTGTGCCGTTAGGACACGTACATACTCCAGAAGAACGCTTCTCGACTACGATGTCTCTTTCTGTCTGTCACTTTTACTTTGTTGCTGACCACGATGTCTACCAACAACTCTATTTCTTTATTTGATTTTTTTAAAATATAAAATACTAGATCTATTTTTTAAAATAATCTACTTGACAGCAGCGCCAACGACTTCTACTCTTACCACAGTTGCTACACCTACAAAGGGATCCGTTTTCGAGACCAAATTATGAGACAGCGCAAGCAAGTTGTGAAGTTTAGTGGATCTATATCAACAACAACTGTCAAGCCTGCAATGTTTCAATTATGTTTGTGATAATAATTTATGATATTTCACATTATCCCAAGTGGAAGGTTACAAACCGTACAAAAGTTATATGACTTTAGCTTTTGACACTTGCACATACTTCTTTCTGTCGTGTGATTAGTAGATTTGCGTTTTGGCTTCTGCCCGTGTGTGAATTGTATCGTTTGTTTTGATATGTGTATTTTCCCTGTCCCACCCTTGAATAGTGTTTAGGTGTGTTCCCCAAAAATAAAAAAGGGACAAGTCTAAACAATGTCAGTTTGAATTGAGGTTTCTCTTTGCGTATACCTTTTTCAAGCTGTTTATACATGGCAGATTACATCCGCATACAATATCAAAGTGAGAGGTATATATACAAATGTCATTGCCTTTCTTAAATTCGGTTTTATTGCTTAGCCATTGCTAATCTTCAATTATTTTTTTAAACGCATTTCTTTTTTAAGAGACGATTTCGGGCTTTCTATTGTTGTAACGGTATTTATGTTGTTTAGTTTGTTGCTGAAATTATCTATACTCTAGTCTATAGCAAAGCGCTTAAGTTTGTTCAGTATTTTAATGTCACGCCCACAAAAGGATACCACGTTTGTTTGTTTTTTTTAATATGAATTAAGGTCGCATGCGCAACTATGTGCTTTCGCGACCAGTTAATGCCCGAGGGTCGGGCTTTTTGATTGGTTTGGGACCAAAGGTAACTTTGACTACACTAGGCTGTGTTGTTGCAGTCTCCCCGGCATCCGCGTTAAATGGCAGTCTCGCCTTAGAGTAAAATGTCGGGTCACGGCAAAGCAGGAAGGCAAAACAAATACCAATGTTGTGTAAGCCACCTGTGCAATTATATCAAATCCATATAGTCATAGAATTTTTCATCTTTCCTAACAATAAATATTTCTAGTACATAGTGTACATGTTGTAGGTCCTTAACAAATTTAATTGCTAAAATGTCTTAGCGACATAAATAAGTGTAGTCACTGTTAGGTATTTTAGCTTGTTAATTTTGAGCGGTGGTCAAAATTGATCAAGTTAGATTTCGAGAAAGAGATTGTTTGAAAAGTGTTCTCGTACCAAATTAGAACCCTAGGGAGAAAAATAAAATAAAAAAAAATAAAATTTAAAAAATTAAAACAAATTAAAAATTAAAAATATTAAAAAATATATATATATAAAAATAAATTTAAAAAAAAAAGTAAAAAAAAAAAAAAAAAAAGAAAATTAAAAATTAAAAAAAAAAGATTAGAGTTTGGTGTTATTTCATTTCTTCCTTCTTCTTTTTCTCTTCCTTTCCCTTTTTTCTTTCCCACTTTCTTCCTACTACCTTCTTCCCTCTTTCTTTCTTTTTCCTTCTTCCATCCTTCTTTTCCCTTTCCTTTTACTTTTTCTTGTCGGTTTGTTGGTGTTATGTTTCCTTGAGCTATCACTATTTGATCCCGGTGTTCTCATCACACTTATCTTGCCACTTGCCGGTTGACTGGTTTTACTGTACCTACATTGTGCCACTACTTAGTGTAATGTTCTCTTTTTTTGCCCCTTCTCCTTCTTCCCTTTCTCCCGTTTCTTCCTTTTTTCCTCGCATTACAATGTTTATATTATCCCCCCTTTCCCTTCCTTTCCCCTTTTCTATTTTATTTTATATATTAAACATCTCTTTGTTACTAGTTAGGTGTCGTTGTGTTCATTCTAATCATGCTTGCCGTATATCTTTGTGTTTTGCAGATTATATTGTTTTTTATGTAAATATTCACATCAACAGACAAACAACTTGGGTTTTTATCCTTGAGGTTCACTGAACATGCTTCGTTAATTCGTACAAATCCCAGATTCACAAGTTTGAAAAGAAAAGATAAAAAAAGAAACAAAAAACCATGCAACGTAATACTGCACCACTCCTGACTATACCGATGTGAGTGTGTACGTCAAAATGTTTAAATGAGATACAAATAAATTGTTAGTTTCAAAATGCGAACCAGTATTGTGACCGTTCAGTAGCTGATGTGGTAAAAAGAAATGGTACGAGTACTGTGACCATTCAGTACTTGATGTGGTAAGAAGAAATGGTACAATACACAACGGAGGGATTTAAGTTCACATTCCAGTCTGCACAGCAATGGGAACAACTTGAGAGCGTATTTATTATTTTGTCATACTACCTTCGTACAAAACAAGCATCGCTCATCATAAACAATTTCACTGGCTAGACTAATTTTCTTACCGCGTTCACTTCAAATTGACTTCAGTAGCTCTTCACCTAGTTTCGAGATAGGTCGTGTTTCACCGCTAGATTATTTATTTAAAAAAAAAAAGTAAAACTAAAGCAAGCACAATCGTACCCTTGGCGATCCCACTGAAATCATGTCAATTTTAGAGTCAAATACATCACAGCGTATTTGGATTAACTATTTTGTGAGAACGTTTTAGTCGTACTTGTCATCAGTTCACTCTGGTGATATTTTAAAATCGTGGACCTTTCCTATGGATTTTATTTTCTAAGTGGGATGTGTGTTTCTTTGAATTTTTCTAAGGGAAAATATACCACAAAACAAGCGCAAGTGTCGTGATTCTTTTTAAAAGAAGGTATAACGTAGTCTCTCTCTCTCTCTCTCTCTCTCTCTCTCTCTCTCTCTCTCTCTCTCTCTCTCTCTCTCTCTCTCTCTCTCTCTCTCGTAATACGCTTGATTGAAATCCTAATGGTAGATGTTCCCGTTTGAAGAAACCTCTCCAAAATTTTAATCAGTAGGCACCATAATTTTCGTTTGTCATGTATTTTGTTTTTCAAACAATACACCCTTACAAATAGTAGATCAGTAAATCGTTGGATGAAATATAATCTTGAGTTGACAAACTTGTACAAGTCAGGTATCGGAGCTTTATCCTTATTTTTGGCACTGCAATGTGTCACGAAACTTTTTTTTAAGCATGAGATCTACCGTTTTTCAGAAAGGAAACAAATACAAGACTATTTCAAGAATGACGCGAGTGATCTTGCACTGTATAACCCTCTTTATGGCTAACTTTGATATAAAAAAAAACAGAACCGAAACACACTTTCGGAAGAATTGTAACAATGTTACAATGATTGACGCGAGTGACATTGCACTTTATGACCCTGCCTATGGTTAACTTTGAATTTCAAATCAAAATACACAGCTTAGCCTGTCGACAGAACAAAGCACGTTTTGGTGCTGATTTTTTTTTCCCTTCGCCTTTAGATTTGTTTAAACTTGGCGACATTGTTGGTAGCGTGTGCTGAGAAACAGAGGACATCCCTTAAATTTGAGATATATTAAGAATTCAGTCGACAATAAATATCACACTACTATTTTATTAAACTGATGAATGAATGAAAACAATGAACGTATTTCACATAGAATGTATGGTGTTCTTAATTATCCTTGTTTTGTTTTCCTTTCCTTCTGTGTGGATAGGAGATTGTGTGATTTTATTTTCCTTTCCTTCTGTTTTGATAGAAGATTGTGTGGTTTGTTTTCAGGGCCAATCATATTTCATTGCCTCCATTTCCCTTGTCGCTCGACAGACCCAAATACAATTAATATTCCCCATGTTACATTTCCCTTGAGGCTATATAGTCCCACTATGTTAAAATCCCCTTGAGGCTATATAGTCCCACCTTGAGGCTATATCATCCCAAGCCCTTTTTGACTGGATTTTCCCTTGAGGCTATATAGTCCCACATTACTACTAACAATTCATCATCATCATCATTATCATCATCATCATCTTCATCTTTCAAACATTATTGATAAACATGTCAGCAAGCATATTTTCGGATATCTTGACAATTACCAATTCCTCCATTGATCACAATCAGGATTTTGTAAAGAATCATTCATGTCAAACCGCATTGACATAATTTTTGACCAATGGCTAACTAGGAGCAGAATCAGGCGCACTTACTGGCACAATCGTTATTGATTTGTAAAAAAGCATTCATTTTTGTTGACCATTCATTGTTAATTTAAAACAACTTACAGCCTACAAGTTTTCTCCGAACACAGTTGGCTAGTTCACGACGTACCTCACTAGCATACACCAGGTTGTTTGCACGGGTAAATATATTCATATATATAAATATATGTTCATTGGTACTTTCAAGACTATTATGACTTAATTATATCTGGCTTGTCCCAATATCTACTCTAGAAACTTCCAAAAGTTCAAAACACAGTTTCTCGGATCATCTTTAAAGTATCACGATCAGAGCACACCTTTCCGCTGCTCTGTACCCTACACTGGATATCTATTCGATCCAGAATCAAACACAAACATTTTTTCTCTGTGCAACGTTTCACTGACGGACTCCAGTCCAGGATATTTATCCGACCTCATCCATGTGTAGATACCAGCTAGATACTTACGCTCCTCTTCTGATAATCGTATATTAATTATTCCCACTATGAAAACCAGGTCATATGGACATCGTTCGTTTGCACACCAGGGCCCAGCAACATGGAATGAATTGTCCATTGAAATAAGACACGAAGACACAATGATTCCTTTCACGAGTGCTCTTAAAACTCACCCTTTACGACTGCAAGAACAAGTTTAAAGACCTAAAAATATTTCCTACCTTAAATATTTTCAGAATTTGTTTTGTATTCTTTCATGTTGTGTTTTTTTTTTTGTATTCATATCATTATAGATCTTGTAAAGCGCTTAGAGCTTCTAAATATTAGGCGCTATACAAAGTCCTCATTAATATTATTATTATTATTATTATTATTATTATTATTATTATTATTATTATTATTATGTGCATGGTCTTGTATTCTTATTTGTTTTAAAACATAGCAAATTACAAAAAACTGAGGACCACATGATACATGGGTCAGTCATGACCAGATGTATTATCCTTGTTAAAGATATTTTTTCATTATGATTATTATTATTATTATTATTATTATTATTATTATTATTATTATTATTATTATTATTATTATCACCATCATTAATTTATAAAGGGTACCTCACTCAGAAAATGACTATTTTTTTATGATAAAATTCACACACACACACACCCCAAAAAAATATTAAATATCCAATGAAAACTTTAGGCATGATAAAATCTCTGCAAGAGTTTGATTGTCAACTTTTCAACTTAAGTCGGTGTGCAATCAATTAAGATGAACTGTTAACTATTAATGGTAATATTTTCTCCAGGTCTACACAAAATTGAAATATTAAGCGAATTTTAACTACTTGGCTACATTTTTATGGAATTAATTTCCTTCAGATGTACAGACAGCGTAAAATATATACATATTTTTTTTTTTTTTTTTTAAAGTGTTTTTGCATGTATACATATTATACATCAGTGACTACATCAGTCAGTAGCATTCGGTAATATAGAATTTCTACATTTTTCCTAAGCAGCAGAGTAAGAATGATTGTCTCCCTTGTCAATGCCGACAGCTAGACATAATTTCCACGTACGCAGATCCGAGGATATAGCTATGTCCATAATCCGTATCGACATTTAGAAAATATTGCATTTAAAACGGATCTCGTGCGCATCCATTTATTCAGTTGGTAATACACGTTCAACGCGTGCATTAGAAGAATCCGTAATTTAGCATTCAGTAGTATCTGTCAGGTCAATGCATTAGTCAGTCGCCAGAATCATGTTTTTATACGTCATTCTAAACATCACTTCTCTTAGTTATATATCTGCATAGGTTATCCCAATTTGCACGTGTTAGTAAGCGGTTGCATATTAGTTGAATGTTGTTGTTAAAACTACTTACTACAGGAAATCGGATTCTACTATATTAGACCTATAATTTACCGTATATATCCATCTAAAGGTAGCGCTAGCCTTATTACAAGAATTGGTACGCCCATCTTATTAGACGTATTAGACGTGTGCTTTCCCGTATTTATATCAATAAGACTATATGAATATGTTTTGCCATGTACGGGTTAAACGCCATTTTTCAGTACATGATAGGCCTAACTTTATAGCAAGTATTTTATATATATATATATATATATATATATATATATATATATATATATATATATATATATATATATATATATATATATATATACCATCTGTACTGATCCACGCCAGAAGGTCATAAACTCTTATCACTGAGTTTTAATATCAGCAAATAAAACAATATGTTACAAACGTAAAGTATATTTTGTCAGGAATGCCGTCGGGTAATGCACATGCATTTTATGGTCTATCATATTGCTTTCCAAGAGATGTTAAGCTCTCAGTGTAGATCGTAGTTTGCGATGAATTATTCGACGGCAAATCAGTGTGAACTCTGTTGGTAGTTTGGCTAGGGTTTTAAACCAGCAACTAAGGTATTATGATATAGATAGGACACACGTACCGTACGATGTTTGGAACTTGTCCACAGGTTATTTGGTAAGATTTAATGTTTTGGCATAATAACTGCTTAGTTCACCTCGTTGGTTTTAAATAGACATCCATTGGATCAGCCTAATTTAGCTCCACAAAAGAAAACACCATTTAGGTTTTGTCTCTTACAATACACATAGAAATCTCAGTTGTATACGTTGAAATTGATACTTCATTTGACAAAGTGCGAGACAAAGCGAAAAGATAACTCTTCACTACACAGTGAACACGACTTTAAATAAATATATCCAACACATTGTGAACGGAGCATTTTTCTAAGCTTTAAAATTAATTTTTTAAAAATTTCTTTCAATCCAGAAAATGGATGAAAAGCTTCTCTATTCTTTGAAAAGGACGTTCACACCATTTGATGTGTAATGGAGGATATACGTTTGTAACATTTGGAAATATTGATGTTGATTATAAAATTGCTTTGGGTTATAAATATTAGATCTCGAAAAAGCAAAAATGTCCTTTCAGTTTCTACCAAAACCAATTCCTCCATGCAGGTAAGATTATTTAGATTCAGAAACCATTTTATCCTACACTTTTGACTTGACTTTATCATGTTTTTTTTAATCACTAAAGGTTATTTACTTTCATCTTAATTTTAAATGCCTTCTCGTACGTTTACTTATCTTATCATGTACAAAGAGTTGTATATGGAGACCGAACTTTAGCATCGCTCATTAAAATTAAGTTTCAACTTGACCTTGTAATTGAATTAATACATCATTACCAACGCTGCTAAATGTATTGTTGCTAAAAGTAAAGGACACATTCAAGCAACTTCAACATGACATGTTTTAAGATATTGTATATTCTTTGATGCGTGTCAGAGACAAGACAGATACGGCACCCCCAAATATCTATACTTTTGTACATTTCTAACGAGGGTGTGTGTGTGTGTGTGTGTGAGTGTGTTTGTGTGTGTGCGCGCGCTTGCGTGTGTGTACGTTTTGTGTGCGTGTGTGTGTGATTTTGGATTTTAGCATTAACAGTTTTTCAATCATATCGCTACGATGTCTGTAGTGTGGCAATTTATAGTGATTTCTAACACTGGAACATCATGCCGTAGACATGTAGCATGATATCCCACCCAGTCAAATTATCCTGACACCAAACCCACCAGTCCTAACACTAACCTCTGAATGCTGAGGCAGCTGTTGGTACCATTTGTCATGCCTATGGCAGGACTCTACCAGGTTCGAACTCGCGACCTTCCACATCCTAGATGGACACACTAATCACTCGGCCACCGACGTCAGTTCGGATTTTGATGAAATCGATAAGGATCTAGGCATAAATACTTAAATTTAAATTGCAGTTTTCCACAACGATCCTTTCCTTTTGCAACTTATTTGATCATAGTGGATAGTTTGCAAGAACGTAAGGATTTGGTGGAGGTATTGGAAGAGATCCTCTCAGCGCACGCTTAAGAAAGTGACTTGGATCAGGGAGTAAAATCGACATGATGAGTTGTTGTTGTGTTTAACGCCATTTTCAGCACACGATAGACTATACATGGCGGGTATTATTATTAGTGGAGGAAGAACTTGGAGAAAACCCCCGGAAAAAATTATTATACTGGCAAGCTTTCTCACATTCCCACATTGGCCTAATCTGAGACTCGAACCCACGCAGAGGTGAGATTTCAATGATCCGTAACGGAGAGCGCTCGGCCACTCCGGACCCCCAACACGATCAGTTCTTATATCCACTAATGTGACGAAAACTCTGCACGCGGCGTGCTGTGATCGTCTGACTTGTCGCAGTGATGGTCTTTACAGTCTGACACAGATCACCCGCTCCACTGAATATCCTCATCTATTTAAATTTATCCTTTTTTTGTGAGATTTTAGTTTTAGTGTGGGGTTTGGCTTGTCTGCATATAAAGGTCACGTGCTTAACAGGACAAACCATATTATATTTCGTTGCACTTCGCGTAGCGACCTGTTATTATGCGTGGTTACATAATACTTGATCTCTTATCGAATTTTCTCTCCTACTCGTTAAAATGCTTCATCCCATTTCATCAAAACAAGTGAAAACTAAACTTAGCAAAATGATTAAATCTGTGTATTTTCTTTACGATTTCTAAATGATTGGTTAAGTAAACGAACACTTGCATGTGTTTAAACAAAATCAATATGACCAGTTACACCATATATAGAAACAAAGAAATATTGATTAATAAAACTTAGAATACGCACAAAAAATAATTACATGATGTTAAAACCAATGAGACATGACTAATTGTAACGCAATTTAAGCTAAAATTTCAGAACCTCGGTGAACAGAAACCTCCTTAAAACCGAAACTTAACTTGATACTATTGAATCTCGGTCTTTAGTGGTTTCAGTGTAATTGCAACGTTAGCAAACTCTGTAAAAGCCGTCGATACTGCTATTAGGATAGAATCTTTTAGTAAAAAAATTTCAATCTGATTACTTTTACTAAAATTTCTGTCCTAATACTGCCAATAAAATTAATAGCAGAAAACAATAATACTTTTTTTTTTAGAAACAATTTCTCTCTCTCTCTCTCTCTCTCTCTCTCTCTCTCTCTCTCTCTCTCTCTCTCTCTCTCTGTACAAATGCAATATATTTTTATTTGTAACTGTTGTGATTACCTTCTGGCGTTTGCAAGAAGTGAGTGGGCACTCTAATGCTGAAAACCGAATGTTAATTTCTGAATATACGGTTTAGAAGTCTTCCGATTACATCCCAGGATGAATGCAGTGGGTTGTTTTCTGATTTAGGATGCAATTGTGTAGTTATAAAAGCAGATATATTCAATTATATTGAAGATTGCTCAAATTTTGGTCAAGTCTTCTACTTGGATATAAGAGAGCAATTGTCTATATGGTCCATTTAAGGGTCTTTATATAGCATATATTATGTATAGATCACTTGTCGATATTGTTCCATAAAGGATCTTTATATATAGATTTGCTTGCGTATTTTGGAATATTCACACTGCCGACTGACTGAAAGTAATTGAAATATAAGGTTTTAAAAATAAGTAAATGTATGTTTGTATGATGTAGTAAGTATCCAGAGATCATCTCAGCGATGGGTACGATATTGCTACATAAATTGACTCTTTAAAACACAATTGTTCATTATTGCTAATGTTCGTACAAACCATAATACAATTAGCACTCATTTTAATATTATAATCTTCTGAGGTATATAAACTTTCTATGACAGTTATTGTTATGTTTACTAATCTAAATTTGCAGGCTGACAACACTAGCTAATTTCCGCAAATATTGTTTTCTCTTTGTATTATTTTCAGATGATATGGTAGCGAATTGTTAAAAATATAAGCCACAATTAACCATTAACGTCTTTTTTCAAATGTGATGGCAGTGATACGTCCCAAATTGGCACATTTATGGCGGACAAACATTAGATAATATGTGAATAACTGATTCTTATAGATGATAGGTGTGGAAAATAATATTAGACATCGTTTGAATATAATAATAAAACATCTGCGATTTTAATGTTTGACATTGTTCCTGAAACATTGTAATTAAAAAGTTAAAGAAGTCTAAGGTTCTAAAAGTAAATCGTTGAATTTACTCTATAAATTTGGAGGTCCGACTAATCAGAAAGCAAGTTGCATACTGCGCTGTTTATTTTAAAATAATTAATTGATAAGTCGCTAAACGTAATTCAGATATCAATATTATTTTCAGGAATCGTTTTGGAAGGATGCTACGCGCCTATACCCCGGCCTCGGGTCAAGAATCGTTTACTCGGGCAGCCCCACACTCTAGGAATATGGAGGACATACGGCGCCAAATCGTGGACCTGGTTAACAATGGTGAAGAATCTGTGGCACTCACGGTGTATGAAATGCCTAGACCAAGCAGCAACTCTGTCAGGGAAGATTTTCTTGCCAAGCTGGATGCAAATACTCAACAACTTAGAAACCTTCGCTCACCACGACAGAGACAGAAAGCGGTTAGGCTCTTCCCTATACCAGATTCTCAAAATGGTTGGAAGCCAAAACTTGAAGTGCTTGGTGTTGGTGATTCTAACAGAACGGAATCTCCACCGCCGCGAACCCCGAAGACGCCTCGCAAAATGTCTTCAAGGCAGAAAACAGTGCGATTTAGCATCAACGACAATCCTAACATAAAAATGTCTAGGGATGAATCGTCCCCTCCGAAGGGTGACGACGTGAAACCAATAGACAAGAATTATGAGATCCGTGGAAACGCTATAGGGCTGAAAAGAGGCGGACTACGCAGCTTAATGGCATACAAACATTTGATTGAGGAGACTGAAAAACGGAAGCATTCTTTCCATACCACCCTTAATATTTTTAGACGAAGAATTCGACTGAACCAGGAAAAATTTATTCAACCACACGAAAGCACAAATGAGGATTATATTATTCACAGAAATGTCACGCAAACCAGAGAGGTGCATTCTCCCATTGGAGAAGAAAATGGACGCAGTGGCACACCTTTAAACAGACCAAAATCTTCGGGAAGTAATGCCCAGCGATTCCGGTCTTATTTGGCTGCAAAAAAAGCAGGAATTAAAGTACCTACAAGTCCAGAAGACAAGACTGACGAAGAACGTAAAGAGAATCTCAAATACTCATACAGACTCCCGGATGATCCGAATTGGAAAAAGGAATTTTCTATGCAGGAACATAAGGATGACGGAATTCCTAGAGTGAAGACATATGTTCTTGAAGAGGATGTAACAAGACTAACCAAGGGGAAAGGAGATGCATGTGTTGCATTGACAATACACAATCTTGACGTTCATAATTCACTGAACGATACTCATGACTTTAATATAAAATGTTTGGACACGGAGATTTCCTGTGATATACGACTATTAGATTGGCTGGAGGAAAGCAAACGTAACTGTGTGACTGCAGGTTTTAATCCTACAAACGAAACGATCGATTTGCAACCTCCAACTAATCCTGCGCGGTCGAACAACTAATTTAAATTTCTCACAGTGAATATGTGAAGACATGAAATATTCTTTTGTATCACGCTATCGCGTTTTATATACTTGTTCATATTTAATAGAATAATGACCGTACTTATGTAAAGGTGTAATCACCATTCATACTCTGGCTGTATACAACTAATTGTTAAAGTAATTTGTTTCGATTGCCGACTTCAAGTGTTTGTTCATTTTTATTTCATTTTTAGAACAACGTGATATAAAATACGAGATTATGTCGCACCTGAATCATCTGACTTGAAACGGAATTGTCAGTGATAGTGCAAAGAAGCATAGCTACATAATTCGGTCCTGAAAGATGCAGAATATGTCATCATGGCCATGCTAACTATCGAGCGAGGATCACTGGGATAAAAGTATGAAGAATAAGCCATGTTTCACGCAATTAAGGAACAAAACAAAGTTGCAGATATTCATTTGATGTTGTGATGAAAGAATTTTGACTAAAGATCTTTAATGAAGAGCAATGTGTCATAATCAAATCTTGTCGTTTGCTTTACTTTTCGTTTTTCGGATGATACAAAAGCAGGGCAAGAATAGATTATGAAATGTTCAGGGTGATCATTAACCTTTGCATCAAGTACTCTACTTAGTTAAACGATATGTACAATGTCCGCATCAATACTACATGTGCAAAAGGTATTTATTTTGGATATTATCAATGTTTTTGAAGCAAATGCATCAGTATACGCTGGCTGCTAGAAATACTAGCCATGACTACCTAGATGTGCATTATCCATAATCACTTTTCGGCATTTTAGACTTATGGAGAATGCAATCAAAGGTAGATAACTTGTGAGTAAGATTATATATTCAACATGGTGTTCCTGCTATGTCTCTGATGTTATTGGTTTTGTTTGGAGAGAATACGGAAGGAAATCACTAGAATGCGAAATGAAATCACTAAAATGCGGAAGAAAATCAATAGAATTCGAAATGAAATCACTAGAATGCGGAAGGAATACCGTAATACTTTAGAATACATTTGAAAACACATTGGCTGCATGATATTTTGTTCT
This sequence comes from Unio delphinus, assembly GCA_029339505.1. Classification (NCBI taxonomy): domain Eukaryota; kingdom Metazoa; phylum Mollusca; class Bivalvia; order Unionida; family Unionidae; genus Unio; species Unio delphinus. The sequence continues at coordinate 4,446,513 of JAQISU010000044.1, read as the reverse complement.
CGTATATGGAAAAGTAAAGGGGCCGATTTATCAACGTCAGCATGGTTCTTTGACCATATGTAATAATTCGAACAATAATGTTGATTTTCTATAGAATAAAAATAACAATGCATAATGCTATACAGATTATATGGCAAAAGTTCATCAAACATGTGCGTACTATGTTCACTTTGCTGGTACTTTAATAAAGATATGTGTACGTGTGTCTCTCTTTTAAAAGTGTTGTGTTCGTGTGTCTATTTATATACATATATATTATTTGTTAGAGTCAAATGCATATACTTAAGACTGACAACAGTACTGGACATTCCTTTTTAGTATGTTTGCCACAAAAATGTATTCCGAAGCTACTGAAGCTATTCACAAAAAATGCACGTCAGTTACTCTTCAATGATTTTAGAATAGTTTTCTACATATTTTAAAACCTATAAACATCAAAATAATTAGCTATCGTAACTTTAATTTTCATTATATGAAGCCATCTTACTTTCAGTTTTCAATAAAGCCATCTTACTTTCAGTTTTCAATACATGAAGCCATATTACTTTCAGTTTTCAATACATGAAGCCATCTTACTTTCAGTTTTCAATACATGAAGCCATCTTACTTTCAGTTGTCAATACACAAAGCCATCTTCCTTTCAGTTTTCAGAGCCAAACATGAAGTTTCCAAACAAAAATTTCAGAAATTAGGTGTTTTAGTGGGTGTTTTTTTATTAACTAAGTTCAAAGACTTTGTCAAATGTTTAAAGTCAGACTTTGAATAAATGGCTGTTAATTATATTCCACGAGTCAGTCCAGCTCTTCTTATTAGCTTGTCACAAAGTTATGTACGGATATTTCAAACAATTAGTAAAGTAGCAAGGATACTATATGTATAGAATGTGGGATTTTCCGTTGCTATTTTTATATAAGATGTGGTATTTTCCGTTGCTATTTTCATATAAGATGTGGGATTTTCCGTTGCTATTTTCATATAAGATGTGGGATTTTCCGTTGCTATTTTCATAGATTACACTTGGGTGGCTGGATAGGGGTGGCAGTGATGTTTGATGGGGTTGGTGGTGGCTGTAAATAACTTATGTGAGACACGTGAATCTAGAATGTTGCGTTACGTAATGGTTTTGGTCAAATATATATCACGTTAAGTTATTCGAATCAGTCTGGTCTACTGTCGTCTAACTTTAAGAAAGGGAATATAATTGTTATTAACTGTTAGACAATCAGATTTAAAGATATTCTCTCCGCCCATGTCTATATACTGGTCTTGGATCAGCTGCTCTAAATCTGAATTTTGCTAGGCGATACAATTTGTGTATCTGTTTATGTGAGCGGACATTTTGGAACTGTAGAAGAAGGAACCCGAAAAGAGAAGCTAATGTAGTTTATTTGCTTATTTCTTCGTTTTATTATTCATTGATTTTTTTTAGATTGAGTCATGATGAGTAGCGATATCAGGTTTAGGGCAAATTTCTCGCAAATCTGCCATTGTGTGTTTTTCAACCCATTTTTTTCTATATTAAGGTCAATTTCATTTTTTTTTCTTCTGCTACACCTCTCTCTATCTCTCTCTCTCTCTCTCTCTCTCTCTCTCTCTCAGTTTTTTTTTCACATGCATCATGAAACTGGCAGTGACTGAATGACATGACCAATTGCATTGTGTCACCCACAGAATATTCAGTGTATGCCTTTAACGACAAACGGTAGCTGCTCTATTTTGGGGGGAGGGGGACCACTGCATAAATACAGTAATATGGTATTGTATTAGAAATTTTAACTGGCATGACAACGGCGTTAGAACACGATCAATAACTCTGGAGTTGATTAATGTTAACTGCAATCTTATTTAATGATAATCGAAAATAGAATACAGCACTTGCTACCTAACGTCGCAGCCAGCTTGCCAAGGCAACACAACATGCTATGATTTAGCTTTGAAACAAACAAAATAAAGAATTAAACAATATTTCAAATAAAGTCACAGTCATTTTTAAAAAGAACTTTTGTTTAAAGATGTTAACTCTGAATTATGTCAGATACAATTAAGTTTACAGTTAACCCAGCCCCACAGAATAAACACGCGCAAGAAAGGTGTTAACAAGCATATACATGCCTTCATTTTCGTACGAATACAGTCATTATTTTCTCAACATACATAATCTGCAACATGTTTGTGAAACGCCGTTGTTCTATTTATCAATGTAGTAATACAGCCACTAATCGCATTGTCACAGAATGGAGTAAATCCCTGCAGATAGACGTCTTTCCAATTTGGAACATATATAAAGGGAATAAAAGATTTTTGAGTATATATTCGGAAGTATTTCACTAATGAAGTGGAAGCATCTTGAATGATCACAACTCCTGATCGTGCAGCGTTTCCACTTGCTAAATAGTTATTTGTTTCTGCTCAAACGTATATATCATCTATTTATCACACTGCTGTAGTGTCACAGTTTTGTGTGCGGTTGATATATATATATATATATATATATATATATATATATATATATATATATATATATATATATATATATATATATATATATATAATATAATATAATATATAATTGCCGTGTGGTTAGCAAGAGCTTGAGTCCCTTTTTATACCAATCTGAATAAAATCAGACCTCCGCTGATCTGACGACGAATGCTGAGGGCTGGGGTATGATTTTCAAGCATTCAAGCAATGAAAGCAGGCAGTTATCGGGTTGTTCTGATGTATGACGTAAGCTAATTGTTGGGTTTGGTTGGATGTCGTGCATTAGTTTGGTTATATTTATCACACGGAGGTTTCTCTTAGTAGCAAATAATGCGGGAGGGTTAAGAACTAATACATCTAGATGGCATATAATGCAGAGGTGATCTGATGCAAGTGTATGGGATACAATGGTGAACCGTATACTATTATCATCAGATCTACGAAGAATCCAGTCTAAACTTAGACCATGTTTATGGGTGGATTGATTAACGGACTGTTTAAGGTTGCAAACATAAATGTAATCTAGGAGTTTTGATGTGTATGGGTTTCCAGGACAGTCAAAGTGAAAGTTATATTCTCCAAGAATAATCATGTTGCCACTATATTCTCCACGAGATTCGGAAACTGAGAAAAGTAAAAGTTGAAGGACTGGAGGGGAACTGGAGTACAAGTCCAGAGAAAGCATAATACAGATGCGTATGAACACAGGACAGGAGGAAAATCTATCACACTATGTCAGATGACGAAATAGGCCGCACTTAGTCGAAGGAAAGACGAGTGATAGGGTCTTAAGTTTGAATTTTATTTGAGAAATGACTATCTGTTATTGAATGAAATTAAATTGTTTGTTTGCTTTTTTTTAAATTTCACATTTTGTGTATTCAGTAATTTAACTGTCGGTATCCCTGACTGGGGGCTTGGAGCATTGTATCTCTCGATAACTACCTCAATTTCTGAGAAAAACGAGCCAAGGTGGGTCTGCTGTAATTATTACAAAATAATAGTTGGAGTACTCCACCCCAACCTAGTCCACGAGACCTCTACAATCATAAAAACAGCACAAAAGCAGAATAGCTGCTTCAAGCCAGTTAAGCGATAGCGGCCATCTTTCTGGAAAATGTGTGTACCCCGTAAGAGACGACAACGCAGAAATTCCTTTTATTATCTAAAGTTTTGTTCCTCGGAGAAGCGTGATAATCTTTCAATGTTGAATGGTCCGACGATTTGTAACTACCTGCATTTTTCTCCCACTCGGCAAATGCGAATATAAACCACTCATTTGTTCAACAATGAGGTGTACTTTTGATAACTTTGCACTCTTTCCACGAGCTCACTGTAACTTCGTTACGCTTATGAAAATAAATGAAATTTTTTAAACACCCACCCCCTTAATAAAATCTCGTAGCCTTACGTGCGATCACGCAGATGAAGAATTTACCAGTGTGAAAGGAGAACCGAGTATACGGTAGCCAAAAGAAGATTGTTGTGTATTACGAAAATCAGATTTTTAATTTGGGATTTACGTTGAGAACACTAAATAATCAAATCTTTCAATGATTTACTTTGATAATAAAAGATCTAGGTCATTTCTTCTAACTTAATCATCACACTAACTTCCTCTAATACCTCAAACTATATAATTCATACACCAATAACGATAGAAAAGTCAGCATTCATATTTTGTTTCTCTTTTCGCTACATGTTTTCTGGTTACTCTTAACTTTTCATTCCGGTCAGATATAAAGATAAATGAATGTATTATAAATGTCATTATTTCATATCACGTGTAGATGATGTCCGTAAATTAAAAAGTCAGTTTGATTTAATCTATAATCTAATAATATATTTGATATCATGTTTTTAGATTCTTGGAAATCATTTGTGTGCATAAAATGAATGAAACCCGTCAATTTCTATGTCATGATATTTTCGGCAAATATTATGACAAATTTGTATTATTTGAAGTATTAGCATGGGTTATAATAAGTACTTTACATGTGGGAAACCTTTAATAGTTGAATTGATTTTCAAACTGACCGTATTATGCCTAAGGTTAAGTGTGAAACACATTCATATAAATTGTTTTCAGGTCCACAATGCCTGATAATTAAAAATGGAATATCGACGAGGCTGAACTTGAATCTTTGCTGAGAGAGTCATTCGTACGAACACCCATAAATAGTTCACATTGATTCATTTTATCTTATAGATACCTCACATGTCGCCATAGACTTTTTAAGTTGACACTGACTGTTGTATATATTGGCACACTAAACCTTGTGAGTTTAAATGGTCTACCATTCACTCTCCATTGTTTTGACAGGTTCAAAAGTAGCATTTGGTGCTTCTCCGTTTGCTATAGATGGATACAGCTCGTACTGGGATGGGTCTGACAGCACGGTTTTGTTGCTAGGTTGTTCCACTATACAACCTACAACAGGAGCATTTGCAGATATTTTATGCTGTTCTTCATGCAGAAAGTCCTGTCGGCTTGACTCAATTGTCTGAATTCGGTCAGGTGACTTATACCCCTTAGACTGGCTGGAATGACTCGAAATGGCCTCGTCAATTGGGTCTTTTGAGGAATCGTGCTCGACAGAAAGGTAACCATGATCACTGCAGCTGAAATTAAAAATAATTTTCAGGATCTATTTAATGCCAAAAGCATGTTCTGTGAGTTAGAGGATACCCGATAGTATATATATATATATATATATATATATATATATATATATATATATATATATATATATATATATATATATATATATTTAAACTCTTCTGATTATCTATCAATCACAGTTACATGTAATCTAGAGATCGGTATTTAATGTGCTGGTACATTGTACTAACTAAATACACAGCATTTGTCTAAATTAGGTTCTTACATTTTAAAATCTCGGCAAACTCTGCAAGAATTGGATATTTCTGTAAGTAGCTATTTTTTAGGTGAACATTTGCTGTCCATGTTCATTCTCAGCACACACAAAAATCTATACGAATAAATATATCTTGAACATTTCACATGCCAACTGATTTTAAAGATTTAAAATGTCACATTGTTAATTATCAAGACAGTTACATACCAGCTTGGAACGTAAGTTGTAAAGTATGATAGATACTGGAAGTCTTATTATAGTCTGATAAATTAGTCCACATACATGTATTGGTGTGTTGTGTAGTTTGGGTTCTGATATCATCAAGATTTGCAATATACATTGCATACACAAGTGCACTTAACCACCGTTGTCAAACACTTACCAAAATTTATATCGTCACGCGACAGGATCATCGTTGGATTTGTAACGTGAACGTCACCTGAATCATACTTCGTTTCTATTATAAGGTTCATGAACATATTTATGAACAATTTGGGATAAGAGTCGCTCTGCATATAGTATGAACTTCTAAAATAGTGAATGGTGTAAGGTGAAGTTGTTTACATTTGCATTATATACAATGAAATTTTGGTATACCTCTATGTTACTATCCCGTTCTTTGGTTGAAATGTGTTTGGATACTGTACTTGTGGAAAGTAAATATGAACCAAAATAACTGCTTCCATGTGGTCCTAAGATTAGCTCGATCTAGTCTAAAGGACACCATCTTTAGCAATTATGAAAATAGGGGAAGGGAATTTTGCCACACTAGACAATGCCAGCTTATGAACGTGCAATGAATTAATTATCAAATAAATACACTGTATAAGAAAACGGTTATCATCTTTCTTGTACAGGTTACGCATGAAGTCTAGGAAGCGAAGATGACCGAGCAGAGCTAGCAATTTATACGAAATCTGTTGAATGCCAACAACTTATAACAACAATTCATTCTTCCGTTCATTTGATTTGACGCGTTGCAACAGCAGCAATAAGACGAAATATTTACGTTTGAGCCACGTTGAAAATTCAAAGATAATTCAGTAGCATGGCGGAAACAATCATCTCGAATGAGCGAAATCTCATCTGCGTGGTCTCTCGACATTGATGGAAATTCTACTAACGGAGCCGAGTAATTCGAAACAGATACAGAAGGTAGGAGTGCTATTCATCACTGATTTACGCGTCTTCAAAGTTGCATTGGATACGGATGTAGCGATCACTGTTAGGCCCTAACACTGATCTTAACACAATAAACACACGAGTAGTGTGTGTGTGTGTGTGTGTGTGTGTGTGTGTGTCTTGTTCGTTAGTTACAGAAAAGAAAGTGTAATAGGCTTATAGTAAATATATTCATGTCTATGACCCAAAGTTCCCGTTGATGAAATTAATATTGTTCTACGAAATATGATGTATAATTATTATCTATCGCATCTTTAACATAATTCTACCAAAGAGTACAATAACTAAACAATTTTTATTCAACTCCCATCTCCATAACGAATTGGTTGATTCAAGAGTACCTATATTGTACAAAGGTGTGATATTATTATAGCCATAAAAAACACCGCATTTGTTATGTATACGGATCATAATAAATATTTAATAGACCTAAAAATCCGCTTTTTCAAATAAAATATTATTCGGCAATCTACGTAAACAATCGGCAACTTCCGCATGCCAAACACAGACCATGACTGACAATTATCCCTTCAACCCAACCTAGTCAATCAAGTGTTTAATTTCCCCACATTAAATGTCTCTGTGATATATTTTACGATTGTGCTTTTGTAAAGCAAATGTGGTGTACTGTGTTGCATATGGTTGTAACCAAAAAAGTGACGATGCGACAAAAGGGTTACTTCTTTTTCCGAAATACCGTTTATCAGACAAACAGTGGATTGAAACAAGTGGAGTGAAGCTGTGGGATTGATAAGGTTGAATGATGGAAAGTTATACCGTTTATGCTGGATTATTATAGTCAATTTGGCCGGAAGACAATTTGGCACAAGACAATTCGGCCTAAACTGAGCGGAAATTAAGATATTTTTTCGTCCAAAATTGAAAGACAATACCGCCCAACTTAACAAAGGTTTGAAGACAAGACTTTTTTCTTCAAATAATAGGTAGATACTATGTAAGATATACATACATACATATATATATATATATATATATATATATATATATATATATATATATATATATATATATATATATATATATATATATAATCAATATTTATTTATAAAATAATAATACATAATATATAATATTCTACAGAATACGTATACATTTATATTTAATTGTAATCTTCATTTTGTAACACTGCGGCACGTTATACAGCTTATTACACATGAGAGAGAGAGAGAGAGAGAGAGAGAGAGAGAGAGAGAGAGAGAGAGAGAGAGAGAGAGAGAGAGAGAGGATAATGGTGAGCATTTCGTCAGGCTTTAGCTGCTGCAATTTGAATCTCGTGTTACTGTTTTTGTTTGTTTTTATATTTCAAGTTATATCAGAAGACAAAATCGCAAAAGAGACGAGAATATCACCCGACCGCTTGAAGGCACCTACCATGCACGCATTATAAATTATAGGCTGCAAAATGATCAAGATTGTATTGTATCTAGGTTAACTATACGAAGGTATCTCGCAAATAACAATTATTAATTTAGATTACACTCACTGTGAATGTAAGTGATAGTCTTTACGCTAGCCTGTTACAAATGTAGTATTAAAGCAAGTTATTGACATGTACACTATTTCACCTGCAATCATCAATTAGGATTAAATACGACAAAAAACAGATCCCCGGGTGATAAATAAACACAACTGGCAGCGAGCGATAAACTCTTTGCTTAAACTTACCGAAGGTTATTTTATTACAAAGCAATCAATCCCAGGAACTGACTTTGGATTCTTTTATATGTGCCGGATTTTTAATGAAGTCGGCCGACACAAGGAAGCCAACTTTGCTTCCTTAGTATTCTTTTAACTGTGGATTTCTAATTCTTTTTTTTTCATTTATAAAAACACAAAGTCGGCCGATATAGGGACTCCATCAATAATCCAAATGTTTACCGGCATTAGTGAAAATTTAAAAAAAATTAAAATAAAGGAACAATTTTGAAAGCGACACAATCTAGTGCGTCGAACATACAAATCGATATAAGGCTGAACAGTAAATTAGTTTTCAATAGTCTCACTTAAAAGTTCCCTATCCATAGTTTTTAGTGTTTAATGTTTCGACAACAAGAAGTATGTACATCGTTTTGTGAGGATACTTTTCCGGTTGGCATCTTTTATAGGTAAGACACCGTAGTTAAGGAGAAAATAACAGTGTTCTATACTTTATATTCTGAGTAATTAAATTATGTCTTCTTTACACTCATTACTGTCTTTATTATTTGTGTGCGAGTTTAACTACTTGTAATCATGTAATGCAAATCTGATGTAAAAAGAAAAATCTTTGGGTATGGCGGGTGACATTTGGGACACTGTTTACTGGTAAGGTCAATACAGTCGCAGAAATGGGTCCCTCTACCGCTTCTTACATTATAGCTATTTTTGTCACTCATTTTCCAAGGCGTACTGTTTACTGTAATGACAAATGTATAAATTAGTGGTATAGATTCCGCCATATTGCAAGTGTATAACACCACTTCCTTGATTCTGGAAGTGAAATCGTGTATAGGTCTTTCATTGCAGCTTCGTGTACTTAACGTCCAGTCAAAGCAAAGAATCACGTTGTTCACGTAATTATCCCCAAATATCACAAGCCTGTATCTTACAATAGACACTACCATTGTATTAGACACAATCTATACACAATTTGATGTTGTTGGGTTAGAATACCTCAATTTTGATAACACTTAATGGCTAACAAGGCATCCCCTTGATAACATTTGTGATCTACTAGATCTTCATATCTAGGAAAAATCACCAAGATGTTTGTGAAAAGTTTGCAAACATCTATTTCGTATATGTTATCAAGGTGTAATACCGTGTTCCATGACACTGGTGTATTGTAAAGGACATAAAGTATAGTAGTGTTTAAAACCATTTTTCAGCACACGATAGGCTATACATGGCGGCCAGTATTAATGGTGGAGGAAGAACCCGGGAAAATCCCCGGAAAGAATCACCGACCCACGAGAAGCTACTGGCAAGCTTTCTCACATACTCGCATTAGCCAAATCTGAGACTCGAACCCACGCAGACAGAGATGAAATGGCAGTGATCCGTAACGGAGAGCGCTTTAGACCACTCGGACACTCGGTGCCCCAGACATACAGTATACCGTATGAAATATAAACAAATATCACAGTTTTAAAGATCTGGATAATGAGCTGTTGAACACAACTTCAGTAGAATACCCTTTCATATCTGACATACATGTGATGACACGTAGCCACGTGACAGGTTACTTGATGTTCTCGGTAATCTAAAAAAAAACAAATAAGAAAAAAAGGGAAAACAACGCGTCCATTCATCCGTTGGGACTTAAGAAATGCAATTTCTATTAGAAGTACTTTATTCAGACGCAAAGTAGATAAAACTAGAACAAATACTGAATTCAGTACATCTTTGTTACAACATTAAAAGTACAATATCACTGCAAAAAAGATAGCTTCGAGAAAGTTTCAGAAGAAAAGATTGCATTATATCTGTAATGCATTAGTTTGAAGAATGCAGATGTGTGTGTGTGTGTGTGTGTGTGTGTGTGTGTGTGATTTGAAATTTTAACGTAGCTTTAAATTTTTTAAATATATAACATCGATTTCTACAGTTTAACAGTTAATAGTGATATCTAGCACTGGGGCAGCATGCCGCAGACATATAGCATGATGTCCCACCCAGTTACATTATCCTGACACCAGGTCGACCAGGCCTAGCACTAATATCATAATGCCGAGTGCCTAGCGAGACATATGTACTTATTCATATGGAAAATTAGCTATTTAGCTATTAAATTAGATATTAGTACCATCTGTATTAGTCTTTGGCATGACCCGCAATCTCCCGCATCCGAGGCCGATGCTGTAGCAAATAGGCCACCTATGCGGTCGACTGCATTTTGTGTTAATAATATATCATACATAATGCTGCGTTTGTGTAGATCGGTAATGTTTTTTCCAGTCACAAAGTATTGTTAATAGAAACTATGTTTCAAATTCATTTCCAATACATCTAAAATATGCCAAATTAATCTCAGATTATAATATAAATAATCCTTAAGAAGCTTAGAGAAAATGAAAAGAATTGTAAACTAATAAACAGTAAAATAATAAACATTTAGCTATGTCAAACGTATTTCAGAGTTCAATGTGTAAATAGGTGAATCCTTATTTAAGCAGCATTTTTCTCCCATATCCGTTGGATTTCAGGAGTGGATAAAACTGCCAATCTATTTTGATTTAGCATAACTTAACAATGGTCTGGGCCATTGGACTATGGTCTTTATGTATTTGCTTTATTAATGGTATGTCTAATACTTTTTTGACTGCTTCCCACCAGTATATTAAAGATAAACTTAATATATATATATATATATATATATATATATATATATATATATATATATATATATATATATATATATATGGGTTGGATGATTGGGATATTGGTTTACTTACTAGTTAGTTTTTTTATTATGGTGTTTAGTTATGTATTTACAGACGTGACAATTTAAATATCACATTAAGTGTACCACAAGTCTCTATGCTAGCCAAAACCTATTTAACATATTTTCTCAATTGGAATTTGAAGATCCACCCTCGAAAGTGATAGCTGTTGATCAAATGGTTTTCAGTAACCATATGAATATTTCAAGGTTACGAATGAGACAGAAAGAGTTTGATTAGAAATCGACTTTTTGCTTTCGAGTAGTTCTTACACGTGAAAAATATATACAAATCAAAGGGGTAATTATTCATATTTTTACAAACATTTATAATAATATGTAAAAAGCTTTAAAACAAGTACATGTTATAAAATGGGGGCAATATATAACATTAAAGGATAGAAAGGCTATACACAATGCAGTTATCATGTAAAATTTTATTATTTCTCCCATGTTATAGAATTTCTGTGGCTTAACATTAACAAACTAAAAAAGCACTCCATTTCATATCACTTAAATTCGTATATCAAGTTAGCAATAGTACATATAAGGAATTGTTTGTGAAAGGTTCAACTGGTATTAAATGCAAATGTATATATTGATACATACTCCAGTCATAACTCAAACATTTGTAGTTTTCCTGCATCTGCTGTTGATTTACTTCTTTCTTAATTTGTTCTATTTTCAGAGCTTTTATTTACCTACAGCTACATATACTGATTTTCACTAATGCATGTATTTGTGTATATGCATGGAAGTGTGTTTATGTCATGTAAATTCATGTAACTGAATATAATGCTGATTATATATATATATATATATATATATATATATATATATATATATATATATATATATATATATATATATATATATATATATATATATAACAGCAAATGCTCATTGTACAATACTTATAAGACAATTAAAATTTATTATGATTGTCAAAATTGTTCTTTTTTTTTTGTAAGTGCAGCAGATTATACAGAGTAGAGTTTTTCAGATTTTCATAAAACAGTACAAGACCAATGATAAAAATGCAAGAAAATAATAATTAATAATGCACAACGAATATTGTACATGTTAAATGCAATATCTATAGTGCAAAAGAAGGGCCAGAAGGATTCTTGTAAATTGAATGGGAAATATTGGAAAAAACCCATCTATTTTGGCATTTGTAATGATACAGAGAAATCTCATTTATTGAGTCTCAGAGTCTCCTGGAGAGACAAATAATGTGACCCCTTGACTAATATTTCCTTGTGTCAGTGCAGATCCCAACAGATATTCTATTAATCTTTGTTTTCTAGGTAAACATCACGGTCAAAAGGAACTGAAACACCATACAGTCGATAAATGTAACCCTTGGTGGTGAACCACATAAATAAGTCTGGCTAAACCAATATTGCATGGCACATTTCTTACTTGCAGTCAGTCACTATCTCAGCTAAGTTTAAAATTATTAAAGCCAATATCATGTTGTCTATTGATGCTAGCAACAAAGAGGGCAACATGAGGGCAATTACCCTAGAGCATTTACAAGAAAGTCAGTGTAAGATTCAGTCACATTTTCGTCCAAACATTTTTTTCTCCTTTTATACATATAAAAATGATCATTAAGCAAGAAACCAAAAATAGAATTCTTAAAAAAGAACAAGAGACACGACAGAGCCGAATGTATGGCAGAAATATAAAAAGATATGAGTGAAATCTTCCATGACTCTTTCAATATATCTCTATTTAGATAGATAGATAAATTATGTCATGATACTTGTTGAATTTATTTCCCTTGGATCAAGAGTAACAATGACCATTTCTATTCAAACACTGAATAACAGAATGTCATAAATACATACAAGGTTAATATATAAGTTCACTTAAATACCATTGACATATTTCAATATCACATAAATAGGCAGGGTTGTTTTCATACCATTGACATATTTCAATATCATATAAATAGGCAGGGTTATTTTCATACCATTGACATATTTCAATATCATATAAATAAGCAGGGTTATATTATGACATGCTGGATGAAAATTGTTTGTTTAAATGATGTTCAGTTTTTATTGTTATGTGACTGAAGTATCTCTCTCTCTCTCTCTCTCTCTCTCTCTCTCTCTCTCTCTCTCTCTCTCTCTGCTAAATCAATTATTATTTTTTTCTTCAACAAGATTCAACTGTTTATTCTGAACAATTACATCCTCCTTCCCTTTTTCTCTTTCTCTTTTATTTCTCTCTCATTGTCAAGAAGCTGCTGTAGCTTAGTTGGTAATAAGGACTCCTATTCCAAGGGTTGCATGTTTGATACATTCACAGGTCACCCTAGGTCAGCTGCCTCAGTGTATCTGTTTGGGAAAGGCAATTAGATCCCATTTCCTTATCATGATATAATAATGTGTTAAATGTGCCATTAAAACCGACCAAAAAAGAAAAGAAAAAAAAAACAAATCCCCAGAATCATATGTTTACAAAAGTCTTCACGATAGGAAATAACTTTGACAGTCATATTGCATATTTTGCAGGTACATGCTCCCCTGCATTAAAGACCTGCATTTTAAAATTGGCATGCTCTCGCCCATGGCTTAGCCTTTGTTACTTTTGACATCATAAACATAATTTGTATGTAGCTCCATATCAACAGCATTGAATTATATCCTTATATGACCAAAATTAAATAATTCTTCTGATTTTCTAAATTCAGATATAAGAATGACTCACTACAAAATGATGTATAGACAAAAACATCAATATCTCTAGGATTTTTTTTCTTAATTGAGATATAAGAATGACTCACTACAAAATGAGTTATAGTCAAAAACATCAACATCTCTAGGATTTTTTATCTTAATTGAGATATAAGAATGACTCACTACAAAATGAGTTATAGTAAAAAACATCAATATCTCTAGGATTTTTCAAGACATATCAATGCTAAAACACCTATCTGCCTCTCATGGGTAACTCAAATTACTAAAATGCTATTTACCCCACCCCTAATTTTAAAGCTCTGACTCCAAAACATCATATATCATTAATTGTATTGCTAATAGTACTGCTACCGCTCATGTCACGTCAAAAAAAGTATTGCGAGTTCAAACATTTCTAAGAAATATTCTATAAACAATCTGAGTAACAATATCACCATAACACTTTTAATATACTATGACTGATAAAACACTGTTTATAATACTCATTACTACACTGTCATATATTTAAACTCTAAATCAAAAATAATTTTACAATGAACAACTGAAGAAACACAAAATCATTTTAGTTACATTACTAAATTGATTTTTATGTGAAATGTGATAGCATTTGCATCAAATATCAAGATAAAATAAAAGCTATTACACCATTTTCTTACACAACAGATGACAAATTTGCTGAATAGTAATACAAAATTTACATTTATCTGGGCTGATTTGTGTATTGTATATGTCACATGCAATAAGTAGAAAGCGAAATTCAAATTCTAAAAAATTATTTTCAAAGATTTAGCAAAAAAGGTAAACAAAGTAGTTGCTGAGTAAACTTGACAATAAATCCCAAGCTATGTAGTCAGTATCTTCTTATCATGAAAATACAATAAATAATAAACATTATTTTTAAAATATAAAAATTATTTGAAAAACTTGACAATTACCTATGGCTATTATTCCTTCATAACTATTTTTTTCTTTCAAGAAAGACTTACTTTGTGGTTGGAGTATTTTACATGAAAATATCAGTGTACAGCTCTATCCCATGTAATATATTAATGTCCATGAAGTTGTAAATCCATATTTATTTATTGTATAATCCATGAAAAACATATGAATCCTATGTTATGATGCTTGATTTTATCATTACAAATTGTGTTTCTTCTATAAAATTTGTACTTTCTCCATCTTTCCATCATTAAAGTATACGTTGAATTATATATAAGGTCTATTAACAAAACTAATTAGAAACTGCTTTGCTTACATTCAAGCTTACTTCTTAGGTTGCCTTAATCTTTCATTTTTAGACTCTGTAAAGTATGTTGTACTTGTTTGTGAAAGAAAAAACACATAGGTTAAAGTAAAAATCCATTGTCCTACTTGATTTATGCAATACTATTGTTGTTATTGTAATAATAATTTTTGATAGAATGATGCAAATGTTTCCAAAATCCCCAAAAGCAGCTATTGGTAAATTAGAAAATAAAAATCATGCTAAGAATTTTGAGTAGTGGATTTTACATGTGGAACTTTCAAAACATTTATACATAAAAAAAATAAAACTAACAGGAAATTAGTTAACAGTATAAATAGATTGTTGTCATGCAAAGCAACTAAACAAAATGACTTGGTGGTGCAGCGATCTAGTGTGCACATGTGCTGGTGATTCTAAGTGAAGAATTTTACCAATCGTCCTTATGGCCAACCTTGTTCGATTTAGCGCTGAAAAAAAAAACAACTAATCTTATGAAAAATGAATACTATTGTCAACTTACAAACATTTTCACAAGAATCATGAAAGTCGAATTTTATTCCAAGACATGATTTAAACATGTTAAATCAACAAATGTGCTACTCTGAAATATAACATGAATTAAACAAATTGTCAAATCAAGAAATGTGACATTCTGAAACAAGACCTGAATTAAACATATTGTCTAATCAATGAATGTGTTACTCTGAAACAAGGCACAAATTAAACACATTGTCAAATCAAAGAATGTACTGCTTTGAAAAGAGACTTGAATTAAACACATTGTCTAATTAAAGAATTTGTTACTCTGAAATGAAACAGGAATTCAACACATTGTCGAATCAAAGAATATGTTACATTCAAATTACAGAGAAATGTTTATTTTACATGCACAGTGCTTTTCTCCATTCAGGAATTTCAATGAAGTCAACAAGATTTTAAATGAATTTAATAAGACTTTCAATGGAATTAAGAAGACTTTCAAGGAAAATAACAAAACCTTCAATAAAATCAACAAGATTTTCTATGAAATAAACAAGACTTTCAATGAAATCTATAAGACATTTAATACAATTAACACAACTTAACACACTGCATAACACATATGTGAGCCATTCGTTTCTGTAACAAACTGTTTGTAAATGTACCGTGCAACACAAACTAGGGCAGTTTTGTTTTTCCTTTGAATTCTGACATAACATTCTGGCTAACACAAATGAAGTATTGTTGTTTACTTTAATATGTGAGCTCACATTCAAAGTATTACTTTAATAACACATATGCTGTTTTATGTAACAACCAAACTATACTCAAATATGGAACTAAATCTTTTGTGTAAAACATTAACACTGCCAACCAGAAATATAAAAATTCTGACAGTTAACTTAATAGAAAACTTAAAAGTTTCAGAAATAAATTATAATCACATCATCTTTTTATACATACATAAATACGTGTAACAGCCTGAAAATCTAATCAGATCAAGTGTCTACCTCAAGTGCCTTTTTCTTAATCTGGCTCAACATGCAAAAACGTCAATGGAAACAAGGCTAAAGCAGTTCAAAGTTTAGGAAAATGTGAACAGTTGATGTAATGGACATAAAATCTAACCAGTTCATCTTTAAATGCACATGCCTACAAAGGTGCTTGCTAGATTTCATTTGTCCACACTCAATGTTTTTATTTAATATTGCAAAGGTGCTTGCTAGATTTCATTTGTTCACACTCAATGTTTTTATTTAATATTCCAAAGGAGCTTTTCTGGATATACTGATGGATTGATGAGTAAAGAAACCCCCCCCCCCCCCACTGCAAGCAGTGGATGCTTAAGAAAAGATTAATATATTTCTATAGAGTAACATAATTTATTAGATACATATTTGACTGTACGTGGTAGATGGGTTGTTAGATGTAGATATTTCTGTATGACTCACAAAGACATGAACTAGTTAGGTATTTTCACAGACATCATCCATGCCTATATTCTTCCCTGCATCAAGTTGAAATACATGTATCGTGAATTTCAGCTATCTTCGTACATCTGACGGAATATATTTGGAAAGCTTAAAATGCAGGTGGTGATGCAAATTAATGCAAAATCTGATTCATGTTCCACTACAAGTTTGACAAGAAAAAACACAGAACAAAATGCTTGCATAATTTTGGTTTATACTAAAGATGTAGTACTAATGACACTTACAGGTGAAGGTGCAGCCGTGATTTTGGAGTATCATCACTAAAATAGATAAAGCACAGTATATATATATATATATATATATATATATATATATATATATATATATATACACATACATTATTTGCAAGTAAAGAAACAAAATGCAAAATGAAAGCAATATAAAGTGGAAGCATATCGCTATATTATTATATTGTCTCCCATATTTCATACTCATTTATTTTTCATACTGCATAAAAGCATGAAAGTATTAATCATATTTTATCCTTCAAGCATTTTAACAGACAGCCTTATTGCTAAGATTTAGTGTGTTACAGTAAACAAAACTTTATACTGAGAGATATTTTAACAAGGTGTGTGTCTGTGGTGCTTAAACATAAAATTATATATAATGATGTCAAATCACATTATTTAACTTGTTTCCAGGTGCCATGAACAAATATATAAAGAAATTCATTGAGGAGCTGTCATACAATATTTTATTAATTTAATTGCATAAACTATCAATTCAAAGATATATGTGCATATTTTGAAAACAGCCAATGTTTTGGTCAAGTCTTTTGACACCAAAAGCTGAACAGTTCTAATTCCAGTGTCAGTTTGTTAAATGTTTGTACCCACCTAATTGATTATTACTATATTGTAATTTAGAGACATGCATTATTCATGGTATATCTACCTAATTAGTAATTAATATAATGCAATCAAGAGGTGTGCAGTATTTCTGGTATACTGTGGCCTTTCTTTCCTGTGCTACATACCAAATTACTTTTCTACTGTACTTGTGCTTCAGTAATTTCTACTAGCATGGAATTAATATAAATTCCAGAAAAATCTTGTTACAATTTAATGATAATTCGCAGGATGTTTCCATTTGTCATCATAAACTAATTAAAGAAAAACTGTGTTATTTACAAAACAGTTGTAGTTGTGACCAATTGCAGCTATCTCATGCCAGAATAATGTCTTTCACAGTGTGTCAACACTTCCCATTTTTATCTAGTAGCTATCTAATGTCAGAATAATGTCTTTCACAGTGTGTCAGCACTTCCCATTTTTATCTAGTAGCTATCTCATGCCAGAATAATGTCTTTCACAGTGTGTCAACACTTCCCATTTTTATCTAGTAGCTATCTAATGTCAGAATAATGTCTTTCACAGTGTGTCAGCACTTCCCATTTTTATCTAGTAGCTATAATCTAATGTCAGAATAATGTCTTTAACGGTGTGTGTCAACACTTCCCATTTTTATCTAGTAGCTATCTAATGTCAGAATAATGTCTTTAACGGTGTGTGTCAACACTTCCCATTTTTATCTACTAGCTATCTAATGTCAGAATAATGTCTTTCACAGTGTGTCAGCACTTCCCATTTTTATCTAGTAGCTATAATCTAATGTCAGAATAATGTCTTTAACGGTGTGTGTCAACACTTCCCATTTTTATCTAGTAGCTATCTAATGTCAGAATAATGTCTTTAACGGTGTGTGTCAACACTTCCCATTTTTATCTACTAGCTATCTAATGTCAGAATAATGTCTTTCACAGTGTGTCAGCACTTCCCATTTTTATCTAGTAGCTATAATCTAATGTCAGAATAATGTCTTTAACGGTGTGTGTCAACACTTCCCATTTTTATCTAATAGCTATCTAATGTCAGAATAATGTCTTTCACAGTGTGTCAACACTTCCCATTTTTATCTACTATCTAATGTCAGAATAATGTCTTTCACAGTGTTTCAACATTTCACATTTTATCTACTAGCTATCTTATGTCAGAATAATGTCATTCACAGTGTGTCAACACGTCCCATTTTTATCTAGTAGCTAACTAATGTCAGAATAATGTCTATCAATTTGTGTCAATGCTTCCCATTTTTATCTAGTAGCTATCTAATGCCAGAATAATGTCTTTCACAGTGTGTCAACACTTCCCATTTTTATCTACTATCTAATGTCAGAATAATGTCTTTCACAGTGTTTCAACATTTCACATTTTATCTACTAGCTATCTTATGTCAGAATAATGTCATTCACAGTGTGTCAACACGTCCCATTTTTATCTAGTAGCTAACTAATGTCAGAATAATGTCTATCAATTTGTGTCAATGCTTCCCATTTTTATCTAGTAGCTATCTAATGCCAGAATAATGTCATTCACAGTGTGTCAACACTTCCCATTTTTATCTACAAGGTATCTGATATCAGCATATAATAAATGAATTGATAGTAAAGTCAGGTGATTTGTACACACTGATAAATGAATTGATAGTAATGTCAGGTGATTTGTACACACTGATAAATAAATTGATAGTAAGGTCAGGTGATTTGTATACACTGATAAATGAATTGATAGTAAAGTCAGGTGATTTTATGTTAATATACTCAATGATAAATGAACTGATAGTAAATAGACATGAAATAGACATGAATTTATGTTAAATTATATGTATGTACACACTGATAAATGAATGGATAGTAAAGTCAGGTGATTTGCCTTGCCATTTGTCGAACTGAGCAAACCCTATATTGACTACAGATGACATAGCGTTGCTTTTTTTAAATAACTTATAAGTTACTTACGGTATTGATCTGTATCTAATATTATTTTGTTAAATACTATTACATTATTGTTCCATAAAGTTTTAAAAAATCTTTTGAATACTTCTGTGTGTTGTTTTGTTCAAATATATAAACATTCATTTTCAAACCACACGCTTCAAAGAGGCTACTTTTCTTTGTCATAATATCTCCAATGTTTTAATCACTCGCATTATGTAAACAAGGCTTCATTATAGTTTTAGCTGGCATTCAAAGAATTGTTTGAGGAAGAGCCGCAATGGTTATTGTTTGATCTTAGCTTCCTCTAGGGTGACTAGACTCAGGCTTCAGTGGTTGGGGTTAGTATATACCGGTATATTGTGTATACGTGGGATCAATCTCTTGTTTATTAATAAATAAGTGATCGATCTCTTGAGCATTTATGAAATTTATAATATTTTCATGATGCCAAAACAAAAATCATATACAGTTAATTTTAAATTAAACATCATCAAGTTTGCCAAGGAGCATGGCAACGGAGCTCCTGGAAGAGAATTTAGTTGCAGTGAGAAGAATGTACGTGATTGGAAGTTGGAGGAAGAGGAACTTTGATGATGAATCCAAGGAAATGAGCTCAGAGAGGTAGAAAAGCAAGATGACTGAACTTGAAAGAAAATCTTGCTGAGAATGTTTGCCTGCATTTAATCGGTACACGTGGTTTACATACAGAACAATCAATAGTTTTTAAAACTAAAAATGAAAACATGTGAATATCGACCATAATAATCATTCTGGTGAGAAATTGAATTCACCATTTTTGATAGTGTTACTATCACACATTTTACAGTTTGTTTGTGTAAAAAATAATTAGATAAGATGCCCACAAATATAAGAATGCACTAAGGGTGCAGGGTAAGTAAAATTTTATAAGAAATGTCTTATATATGAAAAAATATAGTAAGAATAAAACAAACTTCCAAATTTGAAGGCATGTGACTCTAAAAACTAAAACTGAAATAAAGAAGAATTCTGCATTATAAAGAGATGTAAATTTTAAAACAAAAAAAGACTCTATAAGCACTTCAGAATATTTGACTCACCTGTAGGATACAGGTAGACTTAAATCAGTATTGCCTCTGCAAAACATGAACATTCATTTTATTCCATGCAATCACATCTTTATGTTCATCATGTATCAGTCAAACTTTTAACATGCCACTTTTAAAAATATGGACATTATGTCACAGATAAAGCTTGCTATAAATAATATCATACCTTGCTGTATATAATTATATAGTTTGCTATAAATAATATCATACATTGCTGTATATAATTATATAGTTTGTTACAAACAATATGATACCTTGCTGTGTATAATTCTATAGTTTGCTATAAATAAAAGCATAGTTTGCATGTATATAATTATAGTTTGTTACAAATAATATCATACCTTGCTGTATATAATTCTTTAGCTTGCTATAATTAATAGCATAGTTCAATCTCATTACCAAAAGCTAGCTAAAAGCAACATCATAGCATGCTATCATTAATTACCAAAAGCTAGCTATAATTTATACCATAGCTTGCTATCATTAGTTTCTACAAGCTAGCTATAATTTATTCCATAGCTTGTTAACATTAATTACCAAAAGCTAGCTAAAATTTATACCATAGCTTGTTACCATTAATTACCAAAAGCTAGCTATAATTTATACCATAGCTTGTTACAATTAATTACCAAAAGCTAGTTATAAGCAATACCATAGCTTGCTACCATTAATTACCAAAAGCTAGCTAAAATTTATACCATAACTTGTTACCATTAGTTTTCAAAAGCTAGCTATAATTTATACCATAACTTGTTACCATTAGTTTTCAAAAGCTAGCTATAATTTATACCATAACTTGTTACCATTAATTACCAAAAGCTAGCTATAAGCAATATCATAGCTTGCTATCATTAATTACCAAAAGCTAGCTATAATTTATACCATAGCTTGCTATCATTAGTTACCATAAGCTAGGTATAATTTATACCTAAGCTTGCTACCATTAATTATTAAAATCTATCTATAAGCAATATCATAGTTTGCTATAATTTATATCATAGTTTGCTGTATATAATACTATAGGTTGCTATAAGCAATACCTTACCTTGCTCTCTTGAATAACATAGCTTCATATAATTAATATTATAATTGTTATTAATTTTAACACATGTATAGTAAATACAAGACAACTGGTGTTGTATCTCAGGGCAATAAACTCTTACCTTAAATGTGCATCTCCCTTTGCTGAATCAAAAAACTCATCATATTTCATGCGTCGGAAGTGCTTTGCAAGCTTGACAGCAAAAATGACACTTGGGACAAAGAACAAAATACACCAACCAAGAGAAAACCAAAAGCCATTCTGGAAAGATAACATAGAAGTTTTGTCACTATGAGAATAACGAACTATATTGAATCCAAATTAATTTGATACTATAATGTATACTATAATGTTACTATAATGAATAATAATGAATTTTATTGAAACAAAATTTGTTACTATAATGAATTACATTGAATCCAAATTAATTTGTTACTATAATGAATTCTATGGAATCCAAATTTGTTACTATAATGAATTATATTGAATCCAAATTAATTTGTTACTATAATGAATAATATTGAATCCAAGTTAATTTGTTACTATAATGAATAATATTGAATCCAAATTAATTTGTTACTATAATGAATTATATTGAATCCAAATTTGTTACTATAATGAATTATATTGAATCCAAATTAATTTGTTACTATAATGAATTATATTGAATCCAGGTTCATTTGTTACTATAATGAATAATATTGAATCCAAATTTGTTACTATAATGAATAATATTGAATCCAAGTTAATTTGTTACTATAATGAATTATATTGAATCCAAATTAATTTGTATATTAATTTGTTACTATAATGAATTATATTGAATCCAAGTTAATTTGTTACTATAATGAATTATACTGAATCCAAATTAATTTGTTACTATAATGAGTTATATTCAAATAAATTTCTCATATAATTAGTGATAGTTGATCCAAATGAATTTGTCACTGTAATAAATTAGTCATTTTTTATTACAGCAATGTATTCCAGTTGTAGTGATCAGTATCTCACAAAAAATAATTAATAATAATGAGACAGAGTATTATATCAAATACAGTACTGATTGTTCAAATTTCTCTGCAATAGTGGAGCAAATTTTTAACAAGCTTTCAGCCTTCTAAGTTCTAGTGCCATATATATTATTATAATTATACATAAGTATTTTCTTGAATACTCAGTCAAATACAGTATGTATGCATGCATGTATGTATGTATGTATGTATGTATGTATGTATGTATGTATGTATGTATGTATGTATGTTTGTTATACAGTGTGCATTAGTCTGTGTGGTTATTAGATCAAATACAGTATGTAGGTAAGCCAGAAACATTTTTGTCCTGTTAGTATACATATATATATTTATATATATATATATATATATATATATATATATATATATATATATATATATATATATATATATAAAGAGGACACAAGGGAAGTGATCCAAACACTATATGTCTCAAATTTGCTATGTACCAAGGTTTGGTTTAATTCCACTCAACAGTTTAGGAGGTAAAGCAATATAGACAGACAGAAGGAAAATCAGAGGATATCACAATATTTCCTTACTAAAAAAAAATATTAAGAAAATATATTATACTCTACTGACTGAAATAGCTGTTAAATGCCACAATTTCCACCAAAGCGAAAACAAGGAGGAACTAAGTTTTATTCTAGTACATGGAACAGTTTTTATGCTGGTATGATTTCTGCATCAACATCAATATAATACAAAACAAGTAAAATACATTTAAATTTCCCCTCCTCAATCCAATTAACAAAAAAAGTTAGGTCGATTTTGTATGTTATTGGTCACTATCAGAATAAAAATAGCATGCCTCACTCCCAGGCATTGCTTTTAGGTTCAAGATAATGGCAGCCTGATACAAAAATGTCTGTTTAGCACTACTACAGTAAAACCTGTCTTGAAAGATCATTGCTATGAAGGACCACCTGTCTTGAGAGACTATAATTTTTGGGCAAAAGAAGTGGTCTTACAAGACAGGTTATACTGTATTAAAAGGTAAAGCTTGCAAAATTATGAAAAATTAAATGAACAAATGACATTATATATAAAATGGTAGCAGTTGACTGCTATTGAAATGAAACCATTGGTAAAGTCTTGTATTGTGGGAAAGGAAAGAAATCCAGCATTATTTTTTATAAGTGTTTTAACTTTTTACAGCCATTGGATGAAGATTCTATATGAACATCCTTAAGTCTTTTCACTCAACCTTTAATTTGTTAAGCCTGGATTGTTTGTTACAAAATCAAGGTGAAGATAAACATTTTTGGCAAACACCTGAGAAAAACACCCTTTTTCTCACCTTGCTAGCAACAAATAAATGAAACCTTATCATTGAGGTAATGCTCAGTGACCAGTATCAACATTTTACTGTATGAATCAGACTTATCATGGGCAAGCCCTGGACATAAAATGTTGCATCATTGCCTTAATGGATTTAATGCCTATTGACAGAAAATGTTTATTTTTCAAATGTACCAAATAATTCTTCATACTATGATGGCAAATGTACCTAACCATGTATTTATCTTATCACTGTTAATGTGCCTACCCATGTATTCACCATAAACCTGCAAATGTACACATCGATGTATTCATCATACAATTGCAAATGTACACATCCATGCATTCATCATACAATTGCAAATGTACACATCCATGCATTCATCATACAATAACAAATGTACACATCCATGTATTCATCATACAGTTGCAAATGTACACATCCATGCATTCATCATACAATTGCAAAAGTACACATCCATGCATTCATCATACAGTTGCAAATGTACACATCATGCATTCATCATACTACAACAAATGTACACATCCATGCATTCATCATACAATTGCAAATGTAAACATCCATGCATTCATCATACAATTGCAAATGTACACATCCATGCATTCATCATACAATTGCAAATGTACACATCATGCATTCATCATACTACAACAAATGTACACATCCATGCATTCATCATACAACTGCAAATGTACACATCCATGCATTCATCATACAATAACAAATGTACACATCCATGTATTCATCAAACAATTGCAAATGTACACATCCATGCATTCATCATACAATTGCAAATGTACACATCCATGCATTCATCATAAAACAACAAATGTACACATCCATGTATTCATCATACAAATGCAAATGTACACATCCATGCATTCATCATACAATTGCAAATGTACACATCCATGTATTCATCATACAATTGCAAATGTACACATCCATGTATTCATCATACAATTGCAAATGTACACATCATGCATTCATCATACTACAACAAATGTACACATCCATGCATTCATCATACAACAACAAATGTACACATTCATGTATTCATCATCATATATTAATTTCAAATGTAACTACCCAAATATTCATCATATAATTGCAAATGCAACTACTCAATCATGTATTCATCAAATAACAATTGCAAAGTACACATCCATGCATTCATTATATAACTGCAAATGTACACATCCATGTATTCATCATACAATTGCAAATGTACACATCCATGTATTCATCATACAATTGCAAATGTACACATCCATGTATTCATCATACAACTGCAAATGTACACATCCATGTATTTATCATACTACAACAAATGTACACATCCATGTATTCATCATACAATTGCAAATGTACACATCAATGTATTCATCATACAACACCAAATGCACACATCCATGCATTCATCATACAATTGCAAATGTATACATCCATGCATTCATCATACAATTGCAAATGTAAACATCCATGCATTCATCATACAACTGCAAATGTACACATCCATGCATTCATCATACAGTTGCAAATGTACACATCCATGCATTCATCATACAATTGCAAGTGTACACATCCATGTATTCATCATACAATTGCAAATGTACACATCCATATATTCATCATACAATTGCAAATGTACACATCCATGTATTCATCATATAATTGCAAATGTAACTACTCAATCATGTATTCATCAAATAAGAACTGCAAATGTAGCTACCCATATATTCATTATCTAACTGAAAATGTACCTACCCATGTATTCATTATCTAACTGAAAATGTACCTACCCATGTATTCATTATCTAACTGAAAATGTACCTACTCATGTATTCATTATCTAACTGTTAATGTACCTACATATGTATTCATCAAACAACTGCAAAATTTAATGTACCTACCCAAGTATGCATTATATAACTGAAAATGTACCTACCCATGTATTCATCAAACAACTGAAAAATTTAATGTAAATACCCATATATTCATCAAACAACTGAAAATGTACCTACCCATGTATTCATCAAATAACTGAAAATTTACCTACCCATGTATTCATCAAACAACTGCAAAATTTAATTTACCTACCCATGTATTCATTATCTAACTGAAAATGTACCTATCCATGTATTCATTATCTAACTGAAAATGTACCTATCCATGTATTCATTATCTAACTGAAAATGTACCTATCCATGTATTCATTATCTAACTGAAAATGTACCTACCCATGTATTTATTATCTAACTGCAAATGTACCTACCCATGTATTCATCAAACAACTGAAAATGTACCTACCCATGTATTCATCAAACAACTGAAAATGTACCTACCCATGTATTTATTATCTAACTGAAAATGTACCTACCCATGTATTCATTATATAACTGCAGACTGTTATCACCAATAAGGAATTGTACAGGTTATAGATTGGTGTACAGATCCCAGTCTTGTTTTCTATCTGAAACATATTTTGTTTACAATATAAAAAAAAGTATATTAGAGATTATAATATAACAAAGTCCAAGTTGAATTTTAGAAATAACTGTGCTAGTTCTGCTGTTAAATTAGATACATATGTTTAACAATAAATAGAAACAGTATGGTTGAAAGTGCTATTAAAATATTTCCTTATACATATTTGTTTTCTGTTATTTATATATTTGTAAAGACAAAAACCATTGATCGGGATGTATTTTGTCCCTTCTATGCCAATGCAATTAATTAATAGCTGAAATACCTCATCAATGAAAATAAGGGATAGCAAAATTTTACAAAAACATTTTTGTTTAAATACAATTTTATGCATAATTTGATACTATCAGGGTGGGGTGGGCCTATTGCAGATAAACCACACAATAGTTATATCAGACCAGCATCAGGCCTAATATAGAAACAACACAGAGGAGTTGTATTGGACTGACTTTAGAGCATAATATCTTTAAGCAAAAGATTTTAATAATTGTGGGTAAGGATTTCCTCTACTTGGGTTTATATCTACATTTAAATGAGTTCCAAGGGTTGTTATCACATGGATGGATGTGGGAGATAAACACCCACTTTCCTTGAAAAACCCCAAATGGCTTGCACCTGATAGAGCCTCTAACAACCAAATCCAGCTCCAGGCCAACATGAGTGGCTTAACTAAGCTCAGTGGAACCTGCTTAAATGGACTGGAGAAGGGATGATAGGCAAGTTTCTAGTACCTCAAAACCAGAGGCTTTAGGCAAATTGGGCTATCCTTGGGCAGTCCCCCATCTAGGAGCAGGTAAACTCTGACCTCAGACCATTGCGACCTTGCTAAGGGAGTAAACTCAAACAGAAAATCTGGAGACTTGGCATTGTTTTCAGCGTTATCTTGGCAACTTCTGCGATGCTGCTGGGACCATGAAATATCAGCTTGTCCTTTCCCTTGGATCCATCAGCAGGATGGAGAGAAGGAATCAGCTGCATGAGCAACAGCTGATTCTCCATATCACCCTGCCTAGGCTGGCACCCTTGAAAAGACACAGTGTTGATATGACACAGGTAGCAGCAGTATACCGATTATATAAGTCATGGCTCGATTAGCATAGAGCCAGACACTAAGGGTTGCCTCCAATGGTGGGAGAGACCAACAGGTTTCACTGGACAGCTACCACCTGCCTCAATATGGGCAGCCCCTAGACAATACGGTGCTGTTGCCCACCACAGTTCATCTGCCTTACTGGGTGCGTAGGGCTTAAGATACACAAGTACCTGACAAAGCAGACTGCAAATATTGCAACAAGAAACAAGAAACAAAAACCAACAAGGAAATCTCCAATTCTCAAACTAGGCATCAAGAATATCCAGACCATGCTGACTGGACTCTCAGATGATCTCCAGAAAATCCAATCTTCAGTCATCAATGACAAACTTGCAAGACACCAGGTCAAAACTGCCACACTAAAGGAGACATAACTATGAGAATCTGGGTCCATCAGAGAAGAGAGCTACATTATCTTCTGGGAAGGAAAGAGTACTGATAAAGCCAGAGAGTTTGGTGTTGGATTCACAATCAGGAACTCTCTGCTTGGGATGATAAAACCCTGACAACAAGGAAACAGAAAAGATTTATCCCACATCCTCCACAACACAACCGGGCCTGTCAACCTGATCAGTATTTACACTCCCACATTAAGCACAACTGCAGATACCAAGGATGAGTTCTACAATGGATTAAACTTGCTCATTAACAAAATGCCCAAGGAAGATAATTTGATATTATTGGGCGACTTCAATGCTAGCATGGGTGCTGACTATTACTCTCAGCCTTCCTGTCTTGGCATGTTTGGCATTGGGAAGATGAATGAGAATGTACTGCAACTCCTGGAGATGTGCACATACCACAACCTGAGCAATAACAAATCATTCTTTCAGACAAAGCCACAGCATAACGTTTCTTGGAGGCATTCTCATTCCAAACACTGGCACCAACTGGACTTGATCATTACAAGAGTCTGCCATAAAGGGTGTCTCCTTACCCATACCTTCCACAGTGATGACTGCGACTCTGACCACTCACTGATGTGCTGGAAAATGAAGCTTTAGCCAAAGAAGATATACCGCTCTAGACAAGATGGCTCCCTTTTATGCCTCATGTGCATCATAGGAGTGATTTAATGAAACAAGAAGGTTCAAGTGGCACATATCGGATAGGATGGCCACACATTGATGTAAGCATGATGTCATATTCAGACAAGGCTAATGAATTAACTTATGCCATCTA
This sequence comes from Unio delphinus, assembly GCA_029339505.1. Classification (NCBI taxonomy): domain Eukaryota; kingdom Metazoa; phylum Mollusca; class Bivalvia; order Unionida; family Unionidae; genus Unio; species Unio delphinus. The sequence continues at coordinate 4,417,592 of JAQISU010000044.1, read as the reverse complement.
CAAGATATTTGAATCTGAACCTCCCAACAGCAGTGCCAAAGAGAGATGGGATCACATCAGAAAGTCTGTGTACAGCACAGTCACATGGATATTTGGTAAAAAGCAGTCAAAGAACAATGACTGGTTTGAGGCTAACTCTGCCACAATCATGACAGCCATAGAAGAGTGTTGCAGTGCTCATCTGAATATAAATGTTCCCCCTGCCAGAAGACTCTACAGGTAAACATGTGTACCAGAAGCAAAGTGCAGAGGTTAGCATGACAGTACATAAATTAATACTGGTTTCAGCTCTGCCAGAGCATTCTATCATCAGCAGATACTGGAAATATCAGAGGCATGTACAATGGCACAAAGAAAGCAAAGGGTCCCACAAAGAAAGTGATAGCACCACACAAGTCTGCTGCAGGCGATAGCGATACCATCAATGATAGGGGCAAACAGATGGAGCACTGGGTAGAGTACTGCTCTGAACTGTACTCCAGAATATATTATGGCTGAACTGGATGTGATATCCACTGTGGCAGAACTAAAAAGGCCTTAGAGAAACTGTCCTTAGGTAAAGCCCGAGGGAAGGATGGAATCCCAGCAGAAGTCATCAAGTGCAGCTGCAGCATGCTGCTCACACACCTTCATGACCTCCTATGCCAGTGCTGGGATGTGGGTGCAGTGCCTCAGGACATGAGATATGCCAACATCATAACCCTGTATAAGAACAAAGGTGACAGAAAAATGACTACAACAACTACAGGAGCATATCCCTTCTCAGTATTGTGGGTAAAGGCTTCACAAGCAACATCCTAAACAGACTGCAAACACTTACTGACAGAGTATATCCAGAGTTGCAGTGTGGGTTTTGTGCAGAGAGGTCCACAATCAACATGATATTCTCCATCAGGCAACTGCAGGAGAAATGCAGAGAATAACACAAATTCTCCTCCTGGCCTTTATAGACCTCACCAAGGCATTCAATCTGGTCAGCAATGAAAGACTCTTCACAATACCTAGGAAGAGCCTGTTCTAGACAGGCCCATGTGAAAACACACTCTGATCACTGGCTTGAAAGCCAGTTAGGATAAGCTATACTTGCTAGCTGATGAAAACTGATCTCGGATGAAGAAGAAGCAGTTCCAACAAAAACCAGAATCAACTTTCAAGTGCAGTAATGACTGCCACTCCAACATTAGGCTATATAGCCACTACAGATACTGCACAACCATCAACAGGGACATCTATCATGGGCACACTTTCATCATCTCTCAAGACTAATGGATGCCAACAACACATTCAAATGTGAATGTTTCTGTAGCCTTGGCCAGCAAATTTTATAGAAAATGCTTCATCCAAAATTTCCTATTGTCACTTAATTTCTATTTACAATCAGTACTCTTTAAAACCCAAGTTATCCATCATTTGCAAACAAAATTGTGCTGCAAGTTAAAAATGGCTACTTAGAAATATCATTACTATCTGTAATTACTAATTTTTTTTTACAAATGTGTACCATTGTCATTCAGTTTTACAAGTGAATGATACCATACAGGTGACAAATAGCAACAGGTCATATACGTTTGATCACTGACATTTTCCATTATGCATAGAATACTAGTTATAAAAAATTAAATATCTGAAGTTTACATTTGGCTGGAGGTTGTAATAAAATTTGGCATTTCTTCATTGCATAGATGTACACTAGAGGATTCATGTATTGTCAATGTATTTTTAGGCCTGTATATCCTGATGTGAAGGGAGCAAGAGGAAAGAGGGGAAGAAGGAGCACAAGAAGAAGAAAAATAGAATAGACCTAAATGTGGAAATACATGTTTGAATAACATACATATAGGCAGATATATTTCTTAAATGTTACAATAGTTTCAAAAGTGACTAAATTGCCAATATGGCAATAAGAGTGTAATGCATATTTTTTTCTCCCATTCACTATGAAACATATGATAAAAATGAAATCTTTAATATCTTTTTATTTGTAAATAAAATCAAAGATTCTTCAGATAAATTTAATCTATAAACTAAAATGATGTTTTGTACCTAGCTGGTTAAATTTGTAATTCAATAAGTAAACTGAGAATATTGTGCTGCAAAAGACACTTGTTCATACTGCTGTAATATTGCTAGTACAGTTCTCAGCTGACTAAAAGACACTTGTTCATATTGTTAGCAGTATAACGTAATGTCTTTTAGTCAGCAAAAAACTGTACTAACAATATTACAGCAGTATGATCGTTCTCAGCTGACTAATCTAAGAAGAAAAAAATAAAGGTAGAAAAATTGGATTTTTTAAATATAATATCATAAATATTTAAACACTGAAAAATGTGAAAAGAAAAATTGCACACAATTGATATAGTTGGCATGAAACCCTGAACAGGTCATCTGACCATGATACAATGCAGTGGTTTGTAACTTTTTTGGGTTGCGACCCAGAACAATATTTTTTGAACCTCATCATCCTGCTTCCACAATTTGAAAGTTTTACCCAAAAATATCTTGTTGACCATCTATGCTCCCAGGTTAGGGTCAGGACTTGATGAATTGGAACCACTGATATACTTTGTAAAATTTCATGTCTCAAAAAGGTCTTGCGTTATTTCACAAAATATAAATGTCAATAGTCTGCAAAATTGAATTTGTGTACTTTAAGTGGAGTTTACTAAATCATGCTAAAAAGAATTCTGTCACTAAAGTCTTGGTTATAAAAGTTGAAAATTGACTTTAAAAAATGGAGAACTTATATAATGTCTCGAAAAATGAACCTGCTTTTGATCATATGATAAAGTATGTAAAACTTCATGGCTTAAACTTTAATATATATTTTGATATTGCACCAACAAGTAACTGGATCAGACATAGAGACAGACAAACATACAACAAAGATAGCACCAATATGGAATGCCCCCTTCTACTTTTGATTATGGGGACGTGCATACAAATTTAATGAATAAACAGAACTTTATTTCCATTACATGTATCAAACTTGCAAAAAACTAGAAAACAAGCAAGACAAATATTTTGAATATACTTACAGCATCTTTCACATTAGCAACAAAAGAATTTGCAATTCCAAGGAGGCGATCAGCAAATGTTCTTATTTTCTGCAAATATACAAATAGATTTTAGACAATTGTTCTTTATGACCTTTATATATAACAAGTTGTCTTAGTCAATTTTAAATCTTTTCTGGCAAAATAAGTGTAGTACTTTGCAAAATGAGTGTAGTACTTTAATTTATGTATTAATACCATCTATGCTCGCTTACAAGATAAACCCAACTGCAAACTGCAGAGACCCAGACCTGTCATCACATAATGTATAGTATTAGGCAGATCTGGATCTGTGTAATTTGCTAGGAGTAATCAGTTGAACAACATATACATTATCTGTATGCACATTATGATGTGGCAGATCAAGTCTATGTTGTCTGAAGTTTGACTTGACTTGTGAGTATATATGGTAATTATTTAAATCATTCCTGTATCTTTGAGGTACTTTGATTTATTATTTTAAAGGTATTTAAATCATCTCTGTAGACACATTTAAGTACTGCTGCATTTTCTTCAATACTAATAGCACTTATTGCAAAAGTGTAACCTTACATTTACAGCATGCAAAGTGTAACTGTACATATACAGTATACAAAGCGTAATGTCACATATACAGCATACAAAGTGTAACCTTACGTATACAGTATGCAAAGTGTAACTGTACATATACAGTATACAAAGTACTGTATAACCTGATGTATACAGTATGCTAGGTGTAACCTTTCATATACAGTATGCAAACTTATCAACCTTTAATTAAGAAAAGCCACACACAATTGTGTAATCTTACATATACAGTATGCAAACTTATCATCATTAAGTAAATTAAGAAAAGCCACATACAAATGTGTATGAAAAATTAAATTACACTCTATCTGATAAAGATTAAAGAAAAATGGCTATTATAATAAATATAAAAAAACCTGTTTCAAGATGGAAAAAACAAAATGTCAAAAGCAAAAAAGAGGAATTTTTGTAAGAGAGAAACTTTAAAAAAAAGACTGCATATAGTTTATAAGCTCTTACCGATGTGACAAGTGTTGAAGCATCATTCTGTATGTATGTGTTGGAGGCATTCAAAGCACTCATCAGGTTGTCAACCTTTGTCTGAAAGAAAACAATAATAATTTATGTTATATCTATACCTTAATAAGTAAAATCTTGGTAAAAAAATAACCCCATTAAATATGTACATGTCTTTTTTTTGCTATCTCTTAACTTAATGCAATACTTAAGATTTTTTATACATTTTATGTTTGTGTTTGGGATGGCAATTATCTTTCATACACTAATCAAATTAACATAAGATTCCCACTAAACCATAACATATTCATTGCCCTTCCTGCAATTTGTTAGAAGAATATGAATATTTTATTTTATTTTTCTATACTATTCCAATTATTTAAGAAGTATATTATCCCTTTCATCTTGAAAATATCACCTGGTGGATGCCATTTAAAAGGAATAGCATGATCTTGCAGAACTTTTTCATCACACAAAATGTGCAATTTAAAGCTTCTGAGGTATTCTTGTAAAATTGATATAGTTCCCTGGCCAACTTAATTAAATTTAATATGAAATCTAGAACTGAATCAAACACAGAATAGCCAGTACATGTATTTATATATTTATGCAAACAATTGTATTTCTGTAATTCATGTTATTGTTTCATATGTCCATATTTTAAGGGTCATTCCTGTATAATTTTTAGTAGCATTGTAAGGATTGGCAGGTCAGACTAGGTATGACTGATGTCTCATTACTGCTCAGTCCTTTCATGGAAGGAAAGCAAAAGATGATGTCTTTTTTCAAAGCTTACCTCCAACCATGATTGATGGTCTCCTTAATAATTGACTTTATGAAGTTTATAAGTCACAAAAATAGATTTCACGTGTGCTTAGTTCAGTGCAACCAAACTATTTAAATAACCCATCCAGAAAGTTTATTCATTTTGACTTCTTATTTCATACAGTTATCCCCCTTTGATAAGACACTATGGACCCTGAAAGCTCTCTGTGTAAAATTGGGTTGTCTGTCTTGACAGGAAACAAAATAGTAGAAAAACACTATTTTGGTGTTGGGCAAGCTAGCCTTTAATCGGGGAGGTGGTCTGTCTTGACAGGGCAAGAGTGAAACCAATGCATTTACAACCTTATTTGAAAACAAAAACACCCTTATCAATTAATTGGTATGAAACAGAGCTAAGCCTTACAAGTTTAAAATGACTGGATAATAGATTATCTACATAAATTTGAAAACTATACATTAACATGCTGTTTGAAGTATACTGGTAAAGACAAGAGTTTCTTGAAAAGATTGACACTCTAATGGGTGACAAGAATTTCCTGAAATTGTAGATAAGACCTTTTCCTCTTTTTAACTGCAGAAGTTTTAAACCATCATTGATATTTTTAATTAATAACAAGATTTCACTCAGCTATTGTAGTGGCCATATCAGACACCAGATCAGCATTTTTTTTAAAATCTAGGAGTGGCTGGACATCATAAGAAGTCTTTTGGTGAAAACCACACCTTAATATGACTTCTGTTCAGGTGGATTTATGAAAACAAGATTTTCAAAATGACTGCCAGTGCAGCCATATTGGATATCAGATCAGTACCATTTTTATTTATACCAGCTAGGCATTATAAGAAGTCTTTCAGCAGAAATCAGATCTTTATATGACCATCCATGTAGTAGGTAATAGCAAAAAAAGGATTTTTAAGATGGCTATTGTGGTGGTTGCATTAGATGTCAGATTGGTTAGGTTTACATTTAGTGTGTAACAAGTATTTTAGTGAAGACCCCATGTTGATATGACCATTCATTCAGATGGAGAAGTGATAACAAGATTTTTAAGATGGCTGTCATGGTGGCCATATTGGATGTCAGATTATCACCATTTTCAGTTTGGACTAACTATGCCATATGCTGATTGTGTGTAAAGTTTCATGGCAATTCTACAATTAGCTTTGGAGGACATGTTATAACAAACTATAAAAATTTATGATATTAAATTTCAACTTTATAAACAGATGTTCCTCCCAAGAAAAGAAAGAAACAAGGTTTCTCTGGACTTATAATCAATTGTTACATATCAGTTTGTGGGGAAGAAAGAAAAAAACATCTGCCATGGCTGTTCCAGTACAACGTGGGGCAATTTCAATGTGGATTAGTCACCCACAAATACAATTTTAAAACGCATCACTTTTATATAAACACTGTGAATAATCAGAGTACCCTAGCATAACTTTAAGAAATGCTTTCCATGGGTGCCATGTATGTTTAATTAAATAGAATACCTGCAAGCAAAAAGATACTGTTTCACTGTTTATATTGCTTACAATCTTGGCAGTTTTTCAGTGTTTTATCCATTTATTATTTGTATAATTCTTGAAATCAGCATCAAAATTGTTGTAACCAATGACACACAGAATGACCAAGGTCACTGGTGAGTCTGCCTAATGGAATTATTTTGAAAACTATACAGTCAATGTGAATAGTATTACTAAAGTGCTCATTCATAGCAGCCAGGTAAGGGAGGTAAATCCATCAGTAATGATACAAAAAAAGACAAAAATCCATCTACAACACTACTACTTGCTGAACATGCAAATAATTAAGGAAAATAGTCACATTTTCATCTTGCCATTATATTTAATTAGTAAGGAAAATAGTCACATTTTCATCTTGCCATTATAGTTAAATTATTAAGGAAAATATAATAATTTTCATCTTGATAATATAGTCAAATTATTAAGGAAAATAGTCACATTTGTCACTTTAGTTAAATTAGTAAGGAAAATAGCCACATTTTCATCTTGCCATTATATTTAATTAGTAAGGAAAATAGCCACATTTTCATCTTGATAATATAGTCAAATTATTAAGGAAAATAGTCCTATTTTCATCTTGCCATTATAGTTAATTATTAAATAGTCACAATACATCATCTTGCATTATGGTTAAATTATTATAGAAAATATTCACATTTTAATCTTGTCACTATAGTTAAATTATTATGGAAAATATTTACATTTTAATCTTGTCACTATAGTTAAATTATTATGGAAAATATTTACATTTTAATCTTGTCACTATAGTTAAATTATTACAGAAAATATTTACATTTTAATCTTGTCATTATAGTTAAATTATTATGTAAAATATTTACATTTTAATCTTGTCACTATAGTTAAATTATTATGTAAAATATTTACATTTTAATCTTGTCACTATAGTTAATTATTAAATAGTCACAATACATCATCTTGCATTATGGTTAAATTATTATAGAAAATATTCACATTTTAATCTTGTCACTATAGTTAAATTATTATGGAAAATATTTACATTTTAATCTTGTCACTATAGTTAAATTATTACAGAAAATATTTACATTTTAATCTTGTCACTATAGTTAAATTATTATGTAAAATATTTACATTTTAATCTTGTCACTATAGTTAAATTATTATTTAAAATATTTACATTTTAATCTTGTCATTATAGTTAAATTATTACAGAAAATATTTACATTTCAGTCTTGTCACTATAGTTAAATTATTATGTAAAATATTTACATTTTAATCTTGTCACTATAGTTAAATTATTATTTAAAATATTTACATTTTAATCTTGTCACTATAGTTAAATTATTATGTAAAATATTTATATTTTAATCTTGTCACTATAGTTAAATTATTATTTAAAATATTTACATTTTAATCTTGTCACTATAGTTAAATTATTACAGAAAATATTTACATTTCAGTCTTGTCACTATAGTTAAATTATTATGGAAAATATTTACATTTTAGTCTTGTCACTATAGTTAAATTATTATGGAAAATATTTACATTTTAATCTTGTCACTATAGTTAAATTATTACAGAAAATATTTACATTTCAGTCTTGTCATTATAGTTAAATTATTATGTAAAATATTTACATTTTAATCTTGTCACTATAGTTAAATTATTATGTAAAATATTTACATTTTAGTCTTGTCACTATAGTTAAATTATTACAGAAAATATTTACATTTTAGTCTTGTCATTATAGTTAAATTATTATGTAAAATATTTACATTTTAATTTTGTCACTATAGTTAAATTATTATGTAAAATACTTATATTTTAATCTTGTCACTATAGTGAAATTATTACAGAAAATATTTACATTTTAATCTTGTCACTATAGTTAAATTATTATGTAAAATATTTACATTTTAATCTTGTCACTATAGTTAAATTATTATGTAAAATAGTCCAATTTTGATCTTGCCATTATACTTAAATTACTAAGGAAAATAATCACATTTCATCTTGTCACTTTAGTTAAATTAGTAAAGAAAATGCTCACATTTGTATCTTGCTATTATAGATAAATTATTTAGGAAAATAGTCACATTTTCAGCTTGTCACTATACTTAAAATAAGAAGCATTACCATAAAGTCAACAATTCAAGTTTTGAAATATACTTTCCTTATTGAGGATTAGGTCAGTAATTACCTTGTAATGAGATATCTTAAAATTGATAACAAAAAATTATGTGAAAGCAATTTGCTTGCTTGGAAATACTTACTGGGATAGTTATTACCTTGTAATGAATTATCTTAAACTTACCAACATGAAATTATGTCAAAGCAATTCGCTTGCTGGAAAATACTTACTGGGATAGTTGACACAGCTGCTTCCATGTTCTGCAAAGCATTTTTCAAATTTTCCTAGGAGAATGGAAATACATATAATTATCAAAATTATTCTGCTTAATGAATTATTAACTTATTAATATCTGATGCGCTCATCTTGCAATAAAAAAAGAATTGAAACCCATTCATATTACCCTAATTATTATATCAGGCGAAAGATGTTTTTATCAATGACAATGATTTCGATTTCTGTCTAGTTTTATCAGTCTGATGAAGAGTGGACATCATATAGCATGGTTTTGATTTCTGTCTAGTTCTCTAAGTCTGATGAAGAGTGGACATCAGATAGCATGGTTTTGATTTCTGTCTAGTTCTCTAAGTCTGATGAAGGGTGGACATCAGCTATCATGGTTTTGATTTCTGTCTAGTTCTCTTAGTCTGATGAAGAGTGGACATCAGATATCATGGTTGTGATTTCTGTCTAGTTTAATCAGTCTGATGAAGAGTGGACATCAGATATCATGGTTGTGATTTCTGTCTAGTTCTCTAAGTCTGATGAAGAGTGGACATCAGATAGCATGGTTTGATTTCTGTCTAGTTCTCTAAGTCTGATGAAGAGTGGACATCAGATAGCATGGTTTTGATTTCTGTCTAGTTCTCTAAGTCTGATGAAGAGTGGACATCAGATAGCATGGTTTTGATTTCTGTCTAGCTCTATAAGTGTGATGAAGAGTGGACATCAGATAGCATGGTTTTGATTTCTGTCTAGTTCTCTAAGTGTGATGAAGAGTGGACATCAGATAGCATGGTTTTGATTTCTGTCTAGTTCTCTAAGTCTGATGAATAGTGGACATCAGATATCATGGTTGTGATTTCTGTCTAGTTCTCTAAGTCTGATGAAGAGTGGACATCAGATAGCATGAATTTGATTTCTGTCTAGTTCTCTTAGTCTGATGAAGAGTGGACATCAGATAGCATGGTTTTGATTTCTGTCTAGTTCTCTAAGTCTGATGAAGAGTGGACATCGGATAGCATGGTTTTGATTTCTGTCTAGTTCTCTAAGTCTGATGAAGAGTGGACATCAGATATCATGGTTTTGATTTCTGTCTAGTTCTGTAAGTGTGATGAAGAGTGGACATCAGATAGCATGGTTTTGATTTCTGTCTAGTTCTATAAGTCTGATGAAGAGTGGACATCAGATAGCATGGTTTTGATTTCTGTCTAGTTCTATAAGTCTGATGAAGAGTGGACATCAGATAGCATGGTTTTGATCTCTGTCTAGTTCTCTAAGTCTGATGAAGAGTGGACATCAGATAGCATGGTTTTGATTTCTGTCTAGCTCTATAAGTGTGATGAAGAGTGGACATCAGATAGCATGGTTTTGATTTCTGTCTAGTTCTATAAGTGTGATGAAGAGTGGACATCAGATAGCATGGTTTTGATTTCTGTCTAGTTCTATAAGTGTGATGAAGAGTGGACATCAGATAGCATGGTTTTGATTTCTGTCTAGCTCTCTTAGCCTGATGAAGAGTGGACATCAGATAGCATGGTTTTGATTTCTGTCTAGTTCTCTTAGTCTGATGAAGAGTGGACATCAGATAGCATGGTTTTGATTTCTGTCTAGCTCTCTTAGCCTGATGAAGAGTGGACATCATATATCATGGTTTTGATTTCTGTCTAGTTCTCTTAGTCTGATGAAGAGTGGACATCAGATAGCATGGTTTTGATTTCTGTCTAGTTCTATAAGTGTGATGAAGAGTGGACATCAGATAGCATGGTTTTGATTTCTGTCTAGCTCTCTTAGCCTGATGAAGAGTGGACATCAGATAGCATGGTTTTGATTTCTGTCTAGTTCTCTAAGTCTGATGAAGAGTGGACATCAGATATCATGGTTTTGATTTCTGTCTAGTTCTCTAAGTCTGATGAAGAGTGGACATCAGATAGCATGGTTTTGATTTCTATCTAGTTCTCTAAGTGTGATGAAGAGTGGACATCAGATAGCATGGTTTTGATTTCTGTCTAGTCCTCTAAGTCTGATGAAGAGTGGACATCAGATAGCATGGTTTTGATTTCTGTCTAGTTCTCTAAGTGTGATGAATAGTGGACATCAGATAGCATGGTTTTGATTTCTGTCTAGTTCTCTTAGTCTGATGATGAGTTGACATAAGATAGCATGGTTATGATTTCTGTCTCTAATTAAGAAATGAAAAGAAGAAAAAAAACATAGATAAAATTTGAATGGGTCACAATAACAAGCACTGTCAATGAGAAAAAAAAAGCCAACAAAACAAATACAAGATATTTTCAAATGCAATTATTTGTTTTACATCTTGCTGTAAATTGCCTGTGCAGGTTTTCTGATGCAGAAAATCAATGTGATCTTATTAATTGTGTTATACATTTACTACAAAAATCATTTACCAACATATCCTTTTCTTTGTGAACTTGATAATGAGTCTAAAATTTTCAAACTACGCAAAATTTAGAGATCTTTTGTTTTCTGATTCAGCTATAATTTAACAGGCAATTAATTATGTTAATTTTTCCTTTATGTTTTATTTAATGACACTTGTGTGGTGACAAATATTTAACTAGCTAACCTGGTGGTAAATATTTAACTCACTAACCTGGTGGCCAATATTTAACAAAAAAGCAGTGCAAAGAAAACATATTTCAACCTATACAATGCTCTGTGAGTTTTGATAGATACGACCCGTAACTATGTAAAAATATCATTTTTGAATGAAACTATCATCAGTTTTTCAATGTTTCAGAATCAATCATTATTAATATCAAGTGAGACATTCCTTTATCATAGCAAGAAGGAGAGTAAATTATCAAGTATATTTGCTATTGATTTGTAAAACCTCCTGCATAATTTTCAAGAGAAAAAAAACATTGCTCCTAAATAACAAAAAACATGCCTTCCAGTCACATCACTATTGCAGATTAAAGTGCTCCTATGCAAGGCCACATTTCAATATACCACATAACTATGTGAAGTCAGGCAGATCTCAAAATACCACATAACTATTTGAAGTCAGGCAGATCTCAAGATACTACATAACTATCTGAAGTCAGGCAGATCTCAAGCTACCATATAATTATCTGAAGTCAGCCAAATCTCAAAATACCATATAACTACATGTATCTGAAGTCAGGCAGTTCTCAAGATGCCACATAACTATCAGCAGCAGAGAGGGTGTATCGGACAACATTTTTAGACAAGTTTTCACTGAAATCACGCTTAAAATCAATGAAACCAATGACATCAGACCCAAAAGTCAATGACATCAGGTCCCAAATGTGTGTGTGAATCATGGATTAGGTCCAAAAAAAAAATATGAAAAAATCAATGAAATTAATGAAATCAAAAACTTTTCAACTATTACATTTTTTGGGAAAAAGGGACTACAACAACGTTGTCACTCACCCTCTCTGCTGCTATGGGTTAACCGAATATTTGATCCAGTCCGATACGATATCGTGTTCGAGGGTCATGTAAATCACTACGACGAAAATCCTTAGGATTTCACAAACAGACTAATTTGTAAAACCTCCTCTTGTAAATCAATCAGATTATTAGACTGGTCAGTGAGTTTGAAATTAATTCTGGTTAATGAATTATTATGACATCGCATATAGACTGGATTCACCGGGGACTCAATTATTAAAAACCCTGGAGGAGCTGTTGGTGCAAATGAATAAAGAATATATCCCTGCTGAGCTTGATTTGATCGTTCTAAATTTATTTGATAGCTTCCTTCGATTACATCACATACTAAATTGAGCGCAATCACCGTTGAAATATTCACATTGAACGGAGCAATATGCCTACCACCACCATCTGGGTCATTATTATGGGTCAGGATAGTTGTTTGTGGTTGTGATGGTGTTTTTTTCCACGTATCATGGATTTTTTTGAAACCTTCATCGATGGCATCATCGAGAGATTTTTGTAGTTCTGAGATATTATATCCTGGAAGTTTGAATGTTGGAATATCTCCTATGCGGATCCTATATTCTATTGCAAATAAATCTCTTGTTTTAGGACTACTGTCACCTAATACTTCTTGAATAATTTGTGAATGAAATGTTTCCATGTCATTGATGATTTTGTTACATGTTTCTACGACACTGATAAATTCATCTCGGGTGAGAGTGCCGGATCTAAGTGATATAAACAACAACGAAATATCGTTATTGAAAGCTGTGAAATTTTCAGTGATTTTATCCCGGTTAGCAAGATGATGAATAAGTCGTGCTCTTTCATCATATTCTACTCTAATGAAAAAATATGACTTATCATAATATCTATAGCTTTTTATTGGATTATCAGATTTTATCCTGTCTGTGATATAATCAGTTTTTTGTGGTTCTGGTAATTTAACGGTTTTTCCACCGGGTGGTAATTCAGGCCATCCCAGTACGGTTCTAATAGAACTCTGATAGATATCTACGACGTATCCTTCTGTGCTTATTTCAATGGCAGATGATAGTGTCGGCACATGAACTGTTATAGCTATTTTTGATTCTTTTCCAGTAACCGATTTTATTATACGCGCGAATTCATCATTGATTTGTTCAATTTGATATGATCCGGTTGGTATGGAAACAACATTCCAGTCTGGGGTACCGTCGGGTTTATTCTTATTTGCAAATACCAGTGAATTATTGGGTTGTTGACCACCAAATGATTTTGACCTAATATTTGGCCAACTGTGGTATACTCGTAGTTTTGCTAGTGCTATCTCCTTCACTGGGACTGGAGAGGGGAAATTCACACTGAATTCTGGATTCGTTGAGGTTATTGAGATCATGCTTGTTTGTACTGGGTTTGTGTTCTCCACTATTTGTTGAAGTAATTCCATCTGTGTTGTCATTGTTATTATATTCATGATGTATTTCTAATTTTGACATCGCAGAATCATATATATCTACCATCGCTGAAAACTCACTCTCTGATATAATTGTATCATCGAGAGATGACGATATCAATGAGGATAATTGCGAGTATGCAGTAGACACAACATGAAATTGAATTATGTAGTCTTGTAGTTTCCGTTGGCTGCATGAGGATATTTTTTTTGTGATTATTGAAATAATTCCAGCGATTGTTGTTGCCGCAGAAATGCAAATTGGAACAGCTATCGGGGCCATCATTGTCACTGAAGACAGTATAATACCGGCTCCGGTGATTACACCACTCACAGCGTACACAGTAACATCAATTGCGGTAATTCTCCTGCGATATTTTTTAATTTTCAATTCATACTCCTCAGACAAGGTTTTGAGTCTAGTTTGATACTCTCTGACCTGATCATAGCGATATTGCGATGATGAAATCATTTTTATTTTAAATATGCTATCGTTTTCAATTACGATTTACTTAAATTCGCTACGAATTCCACATACCACGTTGTTGAGACCCTAACCAAATGTTTATCAGTAGATGTGATTGTGAACTTTTCAGTTGTATTCTTGTCGATGATCGTTGAAATCGTATTATTGACCCCAGATGAACTGGACGATGAAATATTAAATTGAGACGATGGTGTTACTAGTGTTAATCGATAAATACCCTTAACGGTTGCAGTGATATCTAATGTGTTGTTTGTAGGTGTCCACTCAAATGATCCGTGTTGGATTGTGTATACTACGTTGTTGGTTTTCTCATGAGGAATTTTTGTTTTTTCAATGGCTGTTATCATCCTCGAAAGATCACCTTTGATGCCTTCGATGGAAGTTTTCGTCTCATCGATGGATTTTTTAATATCAGGGAGTTTTAGTTCAATTTTATCGAATGTAGTTCCAATAAATTTATCAATGATATTTCTACGAAATGCGGTAAACTGTTTTATGTGTTCTTCGGTTTTAGATTGAAGTGTTACTAGTTCTAACGCAGAATCGTTGAGAGTTTTAAATCGATCTGTAATCGTCGAAAAAAGTACACCCGGTTTGAGTTTACCCTGATCGGAAAATAACGCGATAGTATCCTCGATTGCGTTTTGTTGTTTAACTAAAATATCATCCAGAGAGATATTACTAGATTTCAATTTACCCTGTTTGTCTTGAAATACAACTATTTCATTCGGGTCAACACTTGTTAAGTTCAACGTCTCAGCGATTTCATCTTTAATTTTTTTTGTTATATCACCGGTTGCAGTGTCATCGGGTTTGAGTTTCAAAGATCTCCCCCAAATATCAATCATGTTATTGTAAAACTCTTTCTCTCTCTAAAAAGCGATTACTAGTGTAGTCATTAACGACAATATGAGGTGGTTTTCTAGATGCTGAAATAGAGTCAAGGACATTTAATACTTCACTGCCGCATATTGGTGGGTCATTGATTTGTTGTGTTGGTAACGTAGAATACCAAGTCTTCATTGGAAGGGTTTTTATATACCGCATAAACTCTTTTGGTGGGGCTAATCCATATGAATCAAAATAGACAATCCCACGTGGATCAATAGCGTATGCAACCCAGTGAGTTCCAGGTCTGGTGCTGTTATCGAGATTAATAATACCTGTTTCAGTTTTGTTTGGTTGATGTGGTAATTGATCTTTCATAAAAACACCTCTGAAATTTTTAATCACTAGTTTTTTAGCAGCATCCATTAAATCAAAATTGGACATTGGAACCATCGAAGATTTGGGAACCATAGGTTCCTCAATTAATAAACCGTTCCTGGTAGTCTCAGGCCTGATCCGTGAACGGATCTCCCGCTGTACCATGAATACGGGGTTCCTGGTAGTCTTAGACCTTTTCCGCTGTACCAAGAATACGGGGTTCCTGGTAGTCTTAGACCCAATCCTTGAACGGATCGTCTCTTTTTTTTATATCCTTGTCCAGTTGCCTTTTTTAGTGCCATTCCTGCTGCAGTACCAACGGCTCCTAACGCTGCTGCTTTAGCCACCGCTGGGGCTGCTGCTGCAATCAATGCTGGTATTGCAGCTAACAATGGAAATATACCGCCTGTTTTCATCATATTTTTAATAGCAGCCGCAGAGAGAGTAATCTGAACTCCCTTTTTATCCTTGAAAGCATCATTGAAATGTTTCACCTGACGAGTTGTCAGCGATAATTTATTTTCCCCACCAGTCATTTGGCTGGGTTTCAACGTGATTGTGGTTCCACATTTTTTAGCCGATTCTGATTGCAATTTTTTGATTTGACCAGGAGTTAACGTAACACTAATAACACTATATGACATTATATATAATTGATTGATTCTAATTCAATGAAAAATCGAGAAAAATCGTTCAAAGATTTTCTACTGGGGCATCTACCACTCTCATTCTTCCACCAACACCTTCGAGTAGCATTGATTTATCACTGAGAATGACAGCAACCGCTCTATAATCAGCAATAGCACCACGAGTCACATTAGCTCTAAAGTGTATATCAACAACTGACTGTCTTGTCAAATCGAGATGTTCCAGTGAGAAGTAATAGATCGGATACAGATTTTTAAAATCAAATTGTGATATTTGCAAACCAGTATCGACATTTTGATCGCGTGCCATAAATGACAACAGACGATGATAAACTCGTGCAATATGATTTTCTGTGTAATTAAGTTGTATATCCTCAGATGGTTCCTGCTGGCCGTTTATTCTCAGTGAGACGTCTTTCACACCTAATTGATCAAATATCATATGACTGAAACGTTGATTGCCAACTCGTGCGGTATCCTGTAACGCAATAAATATATGACGTGGCGCAGAAACGCCCTGATTTGATGCTAGGTTCCAAGTGAATAACCCGTTGATATTTGATTGTTTCACATCTGTACTCACGGTTAGCCAACTCAACAACGACTTTCCTCCTTGGTCCATAAATGATAGTAATCGTCCTTCTGCGGTGATTGCTGGAGTCAACACTGGCATCCACAATGATATTTTTGTTAAATTGACTTTACCAGCATCAGCATCTGGATTTGCAGCATTTGCTGGAATCCTCCAAATTGCATCATTATCATCACTTTTTCGTACAAGCGATACTGTATGCTTCGCCCCGTAGATAACTTTTCTGACGTTTCTACAGAATCCAAAAATATGATGCAGTGGAATCGCACATGAAAATGATTTACGCCCTACTCCCAACATTGCGTTTCGTGTTGCGGCTCCTAGATTGAAATTAGGATCGTTGTTTATAATCATATCCTCGATACCAGCAACATTAGCAGGGTTAGGAGCAGTACGATCCCTTGGTTGTCTTATAATAAATGGATTTCCTCCAGCGGTATTCTTACCATCTTTTGCAAACATCATAGAAGGTCCTGCTGATCTTGTATAATCATCAGAATATCTCGCTAACCCGATTATTGTTGTGGCCACATCAACATCACGATCTATGGACTCAATTTCTTTTCCATCAATGAGATATCTAGCACTCTCAAATAGCGCCATAATACCATTATTGACAAAACCGACTTGAGTACCAGCTGGATACGGTGCTGGTACAGCAGTAGTATCAGCAGCTGTTACAATTTCTCCTTCTACTTCAATAAATGCTTCACAGGGCAAAAAGTATTTACTGGTATCATGGACTTGAAGATCAATTCTTGCTCGACTATTTGAGTCTATGGCATGATAGGCGTAATATTGATAATCGCGTACAGAATCATTCTTGGGGACTGGGGCGTCTATATCAAATGCTGGATCAGATGATTTTTTGAACATTTTATTCTATTTATCAGAGTCTAAATAGTGAAATCGTAAACGATTTTTCCATTTTCATCGACGTAGTTTTTTAAGGCCACTTCCTGCTATCATGTTTGCAATATTGCTTTGGTCCCCTTGATTTACCATCGACGCTAGTTTTTCATCTACTGCGTTATTTATTATTTTACTAACACTTGCAGGCATTTCTTCTGTAGACGGTAACGGTTTCTTTTTTCGCCCCACTAATGATGTTATTTTATCCTTCGCAGTTGAAAACGCTTTCCCGGCAAGATCTCCAACAGTACTAATACCCTTATCACGAATAACATCAATGGCTTTCATTGATAACTGTTTAGCTAACGGCATCACTTTTGGGGCCATTCTTGAAAAGAATCCTAAAATGGTATTGCCGAGGCCATCTCCGTAGTATGCTCTATAAACTGGAAACCGTGAATTAACTACATAGACGAGGGTTGGTTTATCATGATTGTAGTGTACGATCATTATTATAAAAACAATAGTGTTTTCAATTGTTATTTAATCACTATGATACCCATTTGCTAACTCGTCAATGAAATCTCGATAGGTTTTGATATCCATGATACCGCCGGCAAATAACCGTCTACAGATATCAGCTGCTTCATTAATTATTTCTGGAGAGTTATTTCCAGCTCGGAACCCTCCGATTAAAACATCTAATCGTGATATATCATTGATAACACTATCAGGACAAATGTTTCCAATCCTTGGATTTCCTAATCCACTTCCGCTATAGCCAGCTGCTTCATCTAGTTTGTCTGTATCCGTGGTTTGTAAATAATCAAGAGTATCATCATCATCATCAGGTGGTAGTTGTTGTTTTTTTTGTCTCCGTGTTGGTGTTTGACGTCGTTCTTCTAAATCATCATCATCATCAGGTGGTAGTTGTTGTTTTTTTTGTCTTCTTGTTTGTCTACGTGTTGGTGTTTGACGTTTTAGTTCTTGCCGTTCTTCTATTTCTCGTTGTCGCTCTTCTATTTGTTCTCTTTTATAATTACTAATCCCCCTTTGAAATTCCTTGTATCCTATCTCATCCTTATTCAAACGACCAATCCCTTTATTTAGTTTATACAAATAATCGAACCAATCATTACTTGATATTCTATCATTTTTATACTCGTCCTTTAAAAAATCTTTTTTTGAATTATAGCTTTGAGCAGCAAAATTACCAAAGGCTTGATAATCCTTTGATTTCAATAAACTAGGTTTTTTTATTAATATTTTAGCATGATCAGTAAATTTATTCAACAGAGAAACAGTAGTTTTTTTCGGATCAGTTTTTTCAGTTTGTTCAGTTTTCGCTGCTAGTTTTTCAAGTACAGAAATAAGACCATCTTCCTTTCTCTTACCGTCAGGATCATCTCCCAGTATAGCACGCTCTACCCCCTTCGTTGCTGTGGTTACTGGTTTAAACAATTCTTCAGACCCCAGAGCAAAATCAGTTTGTAAACTCTGTCGTTGTTGCAGTTTATTTCTTACAGAGTCACGAATTGGTATAAATTTCTTAATTGCATCCAGTCGTTCACGAGCCAATCGGGTTGTTAATGCCTCATTGACCATTATTTGAAATCGCAAACTATTTTTCAATTGCAAAACACTTGACATGTCGGATGATTTTTAACACAGTCATGGAAGCGTTATTTCATCGTGAGACACCTTCTATCAGTGATGAGGAAAGTCACATAATTGTATATAAAATTAATAATACTGTGACTTTCCTCACTTTTGTTACATGTCGGATGATTTTTAATACCACCATGGAAGTGTTATTTCATCTTATAACAGCTTCTATCATTGATGAGGAAAGTGTGGAAATTGTATATAAAATAATTAATACCACAGTTTCCTCATTCTATTTTTGACCAATCTGACACATCATCCATCGATTTTTGACATCTCCTTTTGAGGGTCGGCTAAAAAAAATGAGGGTCGGAATGATAAATGGTCGGAATGATAAATGGTCGGGCAATCAATGGTCGGGCAATCAATGGTCGGGCAATCAAAATTGTTCATTTTCTTGAATTAATGCTCGTAGGTTTCTAATTTTAGAGTTGACTTCTTTTTTCAATTCGTATTCGTTACCTAATTCTTTTCGTATTCCCTCTACGATAGCATACAACGGGACGAACACACTGATGTCACTGGAAAATGAAAGAGAGTCTTTAATAGAATTCTGAATTTTTTTGATGAGTGCATATTTCTTGGGTAGCATATACTTGTTAGTGCTAACTCCGTATTCAATATCCTGAAAATCAGACACAATTTGGTCAGGATTTAATCCATCTGATAGTTTGATATCCTGATTTTTCAATTTTGCTATTTCAACTATGATGCTATTCATGTTTTCAGAATTCATTATTCTATAAGTATGACATATCTCTAATTGGAAATTATGACGCATTAGACATAACTAAATTGAACTTTTTGCCCCGTCTTTTTTGAAATAGCCGATCGATAAACCCCCTCTGCAACTTTTCGTACTGACGGTCCACAAATATCGAAAAATTTACCGGCTTCATATAATGATTGAAATATTTTTTCTTCATTAGTTGTTGTATTCAAAGATGTCACAGGTCTCTTCCAAACCGTTTTGCAAGTGCCAGCTCTTCCTCGTTTGGAATTCTCACTCAGTGTGATAGCCTGCAGATTTGATACAGAATTATTCTTTGGATTAGAATCCTTGTGATAAATAACAAAACCATCTTTGATCAATCCATTAAAACATTCAAATACGAAACGATGAATGAGATAATTTTTCTTTCCAACAGTAAACTTCAAATACCCTTGATTATTCACAACACCGACCGGTTTCTTTAGTCTACGGTTTCTGACAGTACCATCACTGGATGCTTCATATTTTGTAATCACTGGATGTGGTCTGAATTCTTGGTCCATATATACTATTCTATTGTTTGTCTAATTCAGTGTTTGGTTCAATAATTACATCACTGGAAAATCTTTCGATATAGTCTTGCGGGGTTCTTATGATTTTATCCTTGATTTTGTCAGGGTCAAGGGCTTTTTCAGGGTCATAATTTCTGATGGATTGTCCATTTTTTATTCTTTTATCATAATAACGCTTCAATTCCCTATATCGCTTACCACCACAATCAATACACAATTGTGATCTTCCTTTGACCCCAACCCCACATCGAATACAGGGTAACGGACCAAGACTTCCACGTCGAAAACTTTGCATATGATACCTACAGTATTCATTTTTTCTGCATGATTTGTTACACGGGGTTACATTTCCCATCATGAGCCATTTGCAGTGATTCATTATACATAAAACTTTCATTTCAATGTTTGTTTTTTTATATAGCATGAAGGAGTTCAAGAGATTGACTTCGAAAAATGCTAAATTCAATGCCGATAGAGAGTTCAAGAGATTATTGAAAATCAATCCTAGATTTAATCTCGATAGACCAAAAAAACGTCAAAAACGTCCAAGAGACGGAAACATGAAAGAGTTTAAGAGATTATTAAAAATCAATCCTAGATTTAATCTCGATAAACCCAAAAAACGTCCAATAGACGGAAACAAACGTAACAAACGTCCAAGAGACGGAAACATGAAAGAGTTTAAGAGATTATTGAAAATCAATCCTAGATTAAATCTCGATAGACCAAAAAAACGTCAAAAACGCCCAATAGACGGAAACATGAAAGAGTTTAAGAGATTATTAAAAATCAATCCTAGATTTAATCGCGATAGACCCAAAAAACGTAACAAACGTCCAAGAGACGGAAACATGAGATCATCATGGAAGGATGCTCAATTCAATCTTGATATAGTTTCTAATACACCCAAGAATAAAATTCTTGATAAACCCATCAGAGACTGTTTTAATGAATTCAAGCGTGATGGAGCATCCTATTGTTGGTCAACATTTCGAATTGATGGTGTTGTTGACGCTACCATGAATGATGAAAAGGCAGCAGTGATCATTTCACGTGTTGGGGAAAAAAGTCATTTTTTCCGAATCAAATTCATTATCCGTGAGAATGGCAAATGGATTATTAAGGATAAATTTGAACCCATTCTCAAGGGCAAAAAAACTGTCACCGTGAATCAGGATTCCAAACCGGGAATTTTGACTGGAATTGATAAACCCTACTACGAAAGATCTTATCCTGTCACAGCAGTTGTTTACGGGATCTATCCGCTCAATGAAAAACCTGATATTTCAAAACTAGCACCCATGAAATATTCGACAGGGCTAAATTGTGTAGCAACACGAATAATAGAACACTTCACAAATGCATCCCGGGGGAATAAACTCACTGATCTAAGACGAAAAAAAATAACCGAGTGGGAGTTCACGGTAAAAGAGCATGGAGCAACAATTCAGGATATAGCCAAATTAGAAACATCATTAAGATTTCCAATATCGGTAAGAACAATCACCGGTGAAGTATTATACGAATCGAAATATCAATCAAAAGGAACCCCCATTGAAATTATTGATCATAACGCGCACGCGTGGTCATCTGCAGTAACAATATTTCCACGAGATAGAACCGTAAAATATCTATCCCCAGCAGGGTTGGGACCTGAAGAATGTTTTACCGAGCAGAAATTATTTGATGCTATTTACCATTTGAGTAAAAACGATCCTGTGTCAGCGTGGCTATTTCATAGTAATTCAGACGAAGAATGCAGATTTGATCAGTTTGTAAGGCCCAACGGAGAATTATACCGTACTGAAGAACTGCAGAATCAAATGAAACAACTAGCTAGTGAGTTTTCTGAGGACGGAGAAGAAGACGATCAATTATTAGCAAACTGTTTAACAGTACCATCCATTGCAGCACATTTTGCTAGAAAGAAAAACGCGTGGAAACCAACACGAAGTGAGTTTTTATCAGATGTCAAATTGTCCTGTCTTGAATGCAGCCACGGCGGATTATGGAACACAAAATACACCTCTGATTCCGTTATTTCAGTTGATATGATTGCGTGTTATCCAGGAAGTTTTCTTGGGTATGGAGAATGCGAGAAATATTTCAAACGATTTGGACACCCTACACACGAAATGACCCGTGTTGCTATTAATGGACCACTTCCTGATTTTGATTTAACCGGATTCGCTTGTGTAGTATCATTTGAAATGGCTACAGGACTTCATCCGTGTAGTTATCTTTGGATTGGTAAACACATGTCTGAAAAACACTGGATGCCAATAGTGTTATTACGGTATATGCTTGATTGTAAGATGTTAAAATCATTAATTGTCAGTGAAGCAATTATATCCTATCGAGCACAGAAATCAGTCTGGTTACCCCAACCTGATCTAGAAAAAATAATTAGCGAAGAGCGAAAACTGTTTCCTGATTTTAATGAACAACAAATCATGGATTGGTCCAGACAGTTATTTGAAATCAGAAACAATGAAGCAAAAAATCTTGGACGAAGAATAATCGGTAAATTTACCCAAGGTGGCAAAGATGATAATACGAAATATTCTTCACGATTGATTATAGACAACGCTGAATACGATTTTGTAATGGCGAATTTAACGAATAAGGGCCTATATGTCAATCGTAAGGACGCATTTATGTCCGATGGAACCAAATTGGGTACAATTGTTACTTACACTGATGGATACCATCCGCAGTACACACATTTGAGAGCTTCTATGCTTGGTTATGCTTCTATTAATTTATTTTCAATGATCAATAGATTTCCTACCACCGCAGTTAGAGTTGCTACTGACTCATTTTACATAAATAGCAAAATGGCTGATTTTAAGGCTACTGGCAACGAGAAATGGGGATCATGGAGAATTAAGAAAGAAATGATTCATGATTATATTCCATCAGCAGATGTTACCATTGAAAATAATTACTTAGAAAGCAATCAGTGTTCAGAATTTTCTAGTGCACCACCGATTTCTGATCCAATATGCCTGTATAAAACAGTTTATTTAAACGGCTGTGGTGGGTCAGGAAAAACAACCCGGGCAATTGAGTTATTTCGTCGTGGAAACGCTAGCGTTTCTAACATGATTGTGCTAACACCAACTCATAGACTTGCAAGAGAAATGATACAGAGAGGGGTAAATGCTTGCACTTATCACAGCTTTTTCCGATGGAAGGGAGATAAATGGACTCCTGAGCGCATGGGAGAGAAATTTATTCCTGAAATCATGATTTGGGATGAAATAGACACAGTGTCCGAAAATGTCTTAAAAATATTTCTTGAGTGGTTGTTATTGAAGAATACAAAAGTCGTCATGTGCGGTGATCACGGGCAACCACCACCATTTGTCGGTGCATCTCCCCATGAATGGCTAAGGGGTTTTGTAGACTATTATGAAGAAATTGATACCGATCATAGATCACTTGATAATGAATTAAAAGAATTGAAGAAACTAATTAGATTACAACCGGATAGAATCCAATGTGAAATAGCCCGTGAAATAATTTCGGAAACTCCCATGAATGAGTTTTGGGAAATGTGGAGACCAAATGATTTAATCATTGCAAGTAGAAAAATAGTCAGAGACACACTTCAGATGAAGTTATTTGAATTGCATAAACAAAAATTTGCAACACTTCCAGTGCCTCTTTGTTATAGGCCATCGGATACGCGAAAACAGAACATCGAAGTTGATATTCCAGGACAAAGTGAAAAGCAGAATTTAGTATTAAATGATATTGTGCTGGTTGATATCAATGTCGTTGAAGATGCATTGCGTGCTAATAAATCCCCGTGGACGCTAGGTTATGCAGCGACGATACATTCTTCACAGGGATTGACTATATCGGATACAACTCTTTGGATGGTAGATAATCGCATAGAATGGTCGAATTTAGTCTATCTCGCAGTGTCTAGAGTACGAAAAATAAATCAACTTCGAAGAATTGTCCTGACAGAGTCAGGCGATGATGAAATCATTGGTGGCGATAATGAAATCATTGGCGATGATAATGATATTATTGATAAAAAAATCTCCGGTTACAAACAACAGGACAAAAAAAAACAACGAGAATTTGATATTGATGCTGAATTAATAATCACTTTGAAGAAACAACAGAATAATCACTGCGCGAGTTGCAATTGTATAATGCGTTGGCAGTATTCGGATAAGGATCCTCGCCAATTCACCGTAGACAGAAAAAATAACAATCTCGGTCATGTCAGAAATAATGTGATGTTGACTTGTCTTGAGTGCAATAGACGCAAGGGTGCTAGTTAAGCCCATGCGGTGGTAATTGAGTATCCTCAGGTATCACTTGTAATTGTTGTCTAGTAAAACCCCGTTGAGGGGCAGTTGAATCCAGTTTATAGATTGGAGGTCTACCCGTAGATCGTGTTATACTAGATATCTTATGCGTAGTGACGCTCCAAAGAGGATCAGTAGCCCTTTTTCTATCCCCTTCAAGCTCTCCTGGTTCGTATAAGTACCTCACAATGACATTACTACCAAGAATTGGTTCTTTGAAATCTTTTTGTGGTTTTTCAGGTATCGACTTCTTTTTAATCGCGTTGATAGGTTTCATGTTGATGGTTCTAGTAATCTCGTTATTCAGTGCGGTAACTACACCTGGTAATCTCTTAACCCATTCACGGGATCTTTTTTCTTGGATGAATTCTTTTGCATATTGATATCCAAATAACCGTTCAGCAAGAATCCGATTAAATCGTTCTACAATGGCCTGATCACGATGCAGTGCAGTATGCCCTCGTCTGATAGCGACATTGTGATATTTCATTGTAGATAACACTGCACCCTGAAATTCCTTGCCCGGATCAACTTGTAACAGATTTGGCCAGTGCAGAGGGCTCCTTCGATAAATCCTTTCAAATGCAGAAGCGACTTCAGTGGCCGATTTTGTTTTTAACGGTTCTGCTTCTTTGTATCGACTTGCAATATCAACTACAGTTAACGCATATTTGTAACCACGATCATGTGGCAGAAATAATAGATCAGCCTGATGAACTTCATTGGGTCCGGTTACATCAAAATGCGAGAATTGAATTTGTTTAGGCGGTGGTAGATAAATTTGCCATAGCGCCTGTTTGGATAACCAATGAGCCGCAGTGGTTTTTCTCACTTTTGCGGCGCTAGCGAGTTTACTGATTGCAGCGTTACCCTTCCAGTATCCTCTTGGGGAATAGTAAATAGATTCCATGTTGCTATTAATTACCAGCACCTAACATCAATTTACTTTTCATTGCCTATTTTATCAAAAAGGAGGCCAATTTTTCTTTGAAGGATTTATCAGTGATAGAATTCAACGCATGAATTAATTTCACATCTGCTAGATGCCTGTGTTGCAAATTGCTGCTTTTATAAGCAACATCATGAAGGTGACAGGCCTTATCAATAGCGTTTATTGGTTCCTCACCGGGTCGGGGCTGATTTTGATCATTGAGTCTGATATCAAGTCTTGTTCCCGGTCCACAATAACTATACCCTGGAAGGTGTTTTTCTCCGGGGTATTTTGCCCATGGGGTTCCAGGGAGTTTTGCTAATTTGGCAGCGATATCACCTCCTCGTTTTTTTTTAAAGGTTCCTTGGGTTCCTTGGGTTTAGAAACAAATCTAAATTTCTTTGTACTACACTGTACGCATTTACCAGAAAGCGCTGATCGGTTATTTTTAGTTGTAATCGTCGTCAAGTCATCTGTGCCAGTACGCGCCTTACACTTCACGCAATATAGATCCATAATTTATGTATAGAGATATGAATATAATTGATTTTTCAGCGACTAAAACAAGAGAACCAGTGAAGCATCATGCAGCGCTACCAAACTCTATCCGCGCAATTATAATCGGGCCATCTGGATCCGGTAAAACGCAATTGTTGCTCAATTTAATAATGAGATGGATGAAGTGGGATAAGTTGTATTTAATTGCCCCTAGCGTAGACGACCAACGATGCTATGAAGTGCTAAAAGATTTTAATGAAAACGCTTCAGAGATTGCCGGCGAGGATGTTATTGAATTTATAACCGATATTGACGAGGCGCCATCCGTGAATGACCTCGATGGAAGTATCAACAATTTAGTTGTATACGACGATGTCATGTTAGATAATCAAAAAAATCCTGCTAGAATATTTTCCAGAGGCAGGCATAAAAACACGGATGTGATCTATGTCACTCAACGCTACACTCAGATTCCAAAAGTGATTAGAGATAACTGTAATATGCTTGCTGTATTCAACGGCGTTGATACACATACGCTACGAAATATTTGGCAGACATGGTGTTCTGATATGGACTTCAATCAATTTAGAAATTTCTTTAGTCATGCTCAGTCTGCCCCACACGGATTTGTAACAATAAATTTACATGACCCTCGAACACGATATTGTATCGGACTGGATCAAATATTCGGTTAACCCATAGCAGCAGAGAGGGTGAGTGACAACGATGTTGTAGTCCCTTTTTCCCAAAAAATGTAATAGTTGAAAAGTTTTTGATTTCATTAATTTCATTGATTTTTTCATATTTTTTTTTTGGACCTAATCCATGATTCACACACACATTTGGGACCTGATGTCATTGACTTTTGGGTCTGATGTCATTGGTTTCATTGATTTTAAGCGTGATTTCAGTGAAAACTTGTCTAAAAATGTTGTCCGATACACCCTCTCTGCTGCTCTATCTGATGTGAGACAGTGCTCAAACTGCCATATAACTATCCGAAGTTAGACAGATCTCAAACTACAACATAACTATCTGAAGTTAGACTGATCTCAAGCTACTACATTATTATTTGAAGCCAGACAGATCTTAAGGTACCACACAACTATCAAAAGTCAGACAGATCTCAAGCTGTCACAAAGTATCTAAAGTCAGACAGATCTCAAGATACTCCATAACTATCTGAAGTCAGACATATCTAAAGCTATCATATAATTATCTGAAGTCAGACAAATCTCAAGCTACCACATAACTATATGAAGTTAGATCTCAAGCTACCACATAACTATCTAAAGTCAGACATACCGAAAGCTATCATATAATTATCTGAAGTCAAACAAATCTCAAGCTACCACATAACTATATGAAATTAGATCTCAAGCTACCACATAACTATCTAAAGTCAGGCAAATTTAAAGCTACCACATAACTCTCTGAAGTCAGACAGATCTCAAAATATCACAAAACTATATGAGGTCATACAGTTCTCAAGATACATCAGAACTATCTGAAGTCAAACCGATCTCAAGCTACCGTATAACTATCTTAAGGTCAGGCAAAGTTTAAATCTATTATATAAAAATTGCAGATCATATTGATCCTATGCCCACATCTCAACATGCTACATTAACTAAGTCAGGTTGGACTGATCCTATGCAAACCCAGATCTCAAGCTATCCTGTAGCTATCTCATATCAGACTGATCAAGTTATTAGATACTTTTGATGCTGCTATTTATTTGAAAATTAAAGTATTGAGGCAAATATACTTGCTACACCAGACTCTTGGACATGAAATTCTCATACAGTTAGTACACCAGACTCATAGACATGAAGTTTTGATATAGTTAGTACACCAGACTCATAGACATGAAGTTTTCATATAGTT
This sequence comes from Unio delphinus, assembly GCA_029339505.1. Taxonomy (NCBI): domain Eukaryota; kingdom Metazoa; phylum Mollusca; class Bivalvia; order Unionida; family Unionidae; genus Unio; species Unio delphinus. Next base: position 4,389,627 of record JAQISU010000044.1, on the reverse strand, counting down.
AGTACACCAGACTCTTGGACATGAAGTTGTCAGACTCTTGGAAATTATATTTTCGTACAGTTAGTACACCCGACTCTTGGACATGAAGTTGTCAGACTCTTGGAAATTATATTTTCGTACAGTTTGTACACCAGACTCTTGGACATCAAGTTGTCAGACTCTTGGAAATGATATTTTCGTACAGTTAGTACACCAGACTCTTGGACATGAAGTTTTCATACGGTTAGTACACCAGACTTTTGGACATGAAGTATTTTTATGGCTAGTATACCAGACTCTTGGATATCAAGTTTTCAGACTCTTGGAAATGATATTTTTATACGGTTAGTACACCAGACTCTTGGACATGAAGTTTTCATTTGGCTAGTATACTCTTGGATATCAAGTTTTCAGACTCTTGGAAATGACGTTTTCATACGGTTAGTACACCAGATTCTTGGACATCAAGTTTTCATATGGCTAGTATACCAGAATCTTGGACATTAAGTTTTCATATGGTTTATTGACTAATAAAACTGATAGAGTAATTACTTTGCAGTGACATTTCCTATTGCTGTCCTTATCTTTGTTTTTGTTTTCTTTTTTATCACTGCATTTATAATTATTTCTCCATTTTCATGAACTTCTATGCTAGTAAGGAATCTATGTGTGTGTGTATTCATATCAAACTGAAGTGTAATGTTTACTACTTGTAATAGTAGATGGCAGTGATCTCAAATAATTACATTTACTCTCAGCACATTGCAAAGAAATATTAATGAGAAGAAAAGTAATTTCGGTAGGATCTCCACAAAGTGTACTGAAAACTGAGTAACTAAATAATAGCAACCTACCTTCTATTGCTTAATACATAGTCACCTTTAATGGATCTCTCTCTCTCTCTCTCTCTCTCTCTCTCTCTCTCTCTCTCTCTCTCTCTCTCTCTCTCTCTCCAATTTAAGTAATGTTGGTCACACATGATTTGCAAAGGAATTTACTTAATTCAACTGATGTACTAAATGATGGCTTGCTAGTAATTGATGTCATTCTAAATTACTGTGAAGACTTTGAAGTTGGAATACTTACAATTGCATTGAGGGTATTCTGATATTCTGTGCTGCTGATGTTATCAATACTGTCAGCACTGCTATTTAACTCATCCTGAAATTTAATGAACAATTATAATGGTTATATTTGGCTCAACACACTTAGAGATTAAATATTTATATTCAGGTCAATAAACTATTAGATTAAACATTAATATTTAACTCAACATACTATTAGATTTAACATTAATATTTAACTCAACATACTATTAGATTAAACATTATTATTTAACTCAACATACTATTAGATTAAACATTAATATTTAACTCAACACACTATTATATGAAACATTAATATTTAACTCCACACACTTTTTGATTAAACATTAATATTTAACTCAACACAATATTAGATTAAACATTAATATTTAACTCAACACACTATTATATGAAACATTGATATTTAACTCAACATACTATTAGATTAAACATTAATATTTAACTCAGCACACTATTAGATTAAACATTAATATTTAACTCAACACACTATTAGATTAAACATTAATATTTAACTCAACACACTATTATATGAAACATTAATATTTAACTCAACATACTATTAGATTAAACATTTATATTTAACTCAACATACTATTAGATTAAACATTACTATTTAACTCAACATACTAGTAGATTAAACATTAATATTTAACTCAACACACTATTATATGAAACATTAATATTTAACTCAACATACTATTAGATTAAACATTAATATTTAACTCAACACAATATTAGATTAAACATTAATATTTAAATCAACACACTATTATATGAAACATTAATATTTAACTCAACATACTGTTAGATTAAACATTAATATTTAACTCAACACAATATTAGATTAAAGGTTAATATTTAACTCAACACGCTATTAGATTAAATGTTTATATTTAATTCAACACGCTGTTAGATTAAAGGTTAATATTTAACTCAACACACTATTAGATTAAATGTTAATATTTAACTCAACACACTATTAGATTAAATGTTTATATTTAGGTCAACAAACTATTAGATTAAAAAGTATTGCTCTATCAAACTATGGTACTAACAGCAATAGTGAAGCAAATTCAAATAGATAGACAGACAGACTAATAGATAGGTAGCTAGATAGATAGATAGATAGATAGATAGATAGATAGATAGATAGATAGATAGATAGATAGATGGATGCATGGATGCATGGATGGATGGATGGATGGATTTTAGATATAATAGACAAATATAAAGTATATTTTGATGCAATAGCCATGCTGTGTACATAAAAGTTATATTTTTAAGGTAAATTTTATGAAGGTAAAGCAAAAGTTAATAAACACACGTTAATGAATATAGAACCAGCTGATTTGATTACATACATGTACAGACTCAAGCATTTGTCTAACTTTTCCCATGTTATATGCTTTCCAATTAAAGATGAATTCTTGCTATCATGTTTTAAAATATGTTTTTGAGATTCATAATATAACCCATATAGATAACATGACAGCAGAGAAATATATGGTGATAACTTTCAAGGTAATCAAGAATAGTTCTGGGTGGGAGTTTTCATTTTCGTGCCTCCCATGTAACATGAGAAAGACTCAATGCATAAATCATTTTTGTGCAGTTTTTAACCAAGATGGATGCATGTTCCTAAAGCCATCAAATACAGTAAATATAAAATAAAAGCACATTTTAAGAGATTATAAACAAAATATTTTGCATTATCTCAGAAAATAGTAAAGACCACTGAATAAATTTTCAAATCATCATCCACTAATTAACATTGGCATCATAACAATTCTTGATGAACTAAAATAAAAATCGTATATTATGACAAACTGTTTTCAAATCATCATCCACTAATTAACATTGGCATCATAACAATTCTTGATGAACTGAAATTAAAACCGTATATTATGACAAACTGTTTTCAAGCTATGTGTCATGACACATAAAAAAAACCATCTCCATAATCTCAAAGTAACCAAAACCATCTCCATAATCTCAAAGTAACCAAAACCTCATAACAGTATGCTCACATTTGAAAATGTAAAACTTAATAAAGTATGATCTCTAAATATTTCACTGAATATCTCTAACTTTGCATCCTGGTTTGACTGACCCCTATATCATAAAACTTGACTCCTGATCTCAATAAAAAAAATGTTTATTCTAACCATTCAAAATGCAGCATTTGTCAATTTCAAGTAATATTTTCAAGTCTTGAATATGCTTCTTTTCTTGATATGTTGAGTAAAGTTTTGTAATGAAGGTTCTGATGTTTAGTTTGCACATGGAACTATTTGGTTCATGTTTGATCAAAATATATTGCAAATATCCTGCTTTGAAGATGATGTCCCTCAGTTAAAACATAGTATTACCCTGTGACCTTAAAAATAAGGTAAAAATCACCATTATCTACTTCAGCAATACATCACATGCACTTACATCAGTTCCTAATAATAGCCAGGAACTTGATTTCAAACATAGGGCACCAGCACAGTGGTAGGCAGGTAGAGACTATAGTTATGATTTCGTTCTTGCTGAAAACATTGTACCTATATTTCATCTGATTTATGGATGAGCAATCCAATATTCAATTACAGTAATAGTTAGAATGTTGAGATCTGTCCAAGACTTGAAACAAGAGCATATGACATAATAGGCAGTCCAAGGCTGTAAACAAAACCATTGGGTATATAGCCACTTGAAGGTACCCCAACTGTCTGGTATATAGCCCCTTGGAGGTACTCAACTGTCTGATATATAGCCACTTGAAGGTACTCAACTGTCTGGTATATAGCCACTTGAAGGTACCCCAACTGTCTGGTATATAGCCACTTGAAGGTACTCAACTGTCTGGTATATAGCCACTTGAAGGTACCCAACTGTCTGGTATATAGCCACTTGAAGGTACCCAACTGTCTGGTATATAGCCACTTGAAGGTACCCCAACTATCTGGTATATAGCCACTTGAAGGTACTCAACTGTCTGGTATACAGCCATTTGAAGGTACCCAACTGTCTGGTATATAGCCACTTGAAGGTACTCAACTGTCTGGTATATAGCCACTTGAAGGTACTCAACTGTTGGGTATATAGCCACTTGAAGGTACCCAACTGTCTCGTATATAGCCACTTGAAGGTACCCCAACTGTCTGGTATATAGCCACTTCAAGGTACTCAACTGTCTGGTATATAGCCACTTCAAGGTACTCAACTGTCTGGTATATAGACACTTGAAGGTACCCAACTGTCTGGTATATAGCCACTTGAAGGTACTCAACTGTCTGGTATATAGCCACTTGAAGGTACCCAACTGTCTGGTATATAGCCACTTGAAGGAACCCAACTGTCTCGTATATAGCCACTTGAAGGTACCCAACTGTCTGGTATATAGACACTTGAAGGTACCCAACTGTCTGGTATATAGCCACTTGAAAGTACTCAACTGTCTGGTATATAGCCACTTGAAAGCATTCAACCATCTGGTATATAGTCATTTTAAGGTACCCAACTGTCTGGTATATAACCACTTGAAAGTACTCAACTGGCTGGTATATAGCCATTTCAAGGTACTCAACTGTCTGCTATATAGCCATTTGAAAGTATTCAAGTGTCTGATATATAGCCACTTGCAGGTACCCCCAACTGTCTGGTATATAGCCACTTGAAGGTACCCAACTGTCTGGTATATAGCCACTTGAAGGTACCCAACTGTCTGGTATATAGCCACTTGAAAGTACTCAACTGTCTGATATATAGCCACTTGAAAGTACTCAACTGTCTTATATATAGCCACTTGAAGGTACCCCAACTGTCTGGTATATAGCCACTTTAAGGTACCCAACTGTCTGGTATATAGCCACTTGAAGGTACCCCAACTGTCTGGTATATAGCCACTTGAAGGTACCCAACTGTCTCGTATATAGCCACTTGAAGGTACCCAACTGTCTGGTATATAGACACTTGAAGGTACCCAACTGTCTGGTATATAGCCACTTGAAGGTACTCAACTGTCTGGTATATAGCCACTTGAAAGCATTCAACCATCTGGTATATAGTCATTTGAAGGTACCCAACTGTCTGGTATATAACCACTTGAAAGTACTCAACTGGCTGGTATATAGCCATTTCAAGGTACTCAACTGTCTGCTATATAGCCATTTGAAAGTACTCAAGTGTCTGATATATAGCCACTTGCAGGTACCCCAACTGTCTGGTATATAGCCACTTGAAGGTACTCAACTGTCTGGTATATAGCCACTTGAAGGTACCCAACTGTCTGGTATATAGCCACTTGAAAGTACTCAACTGTCTGATATATAGCCACTTGAAAGTACTCAACTGTCTTATATATAGCCACTTGAAGGTACCCCAACTGTCTGGTATATAGCCACTTTAAGGTACCCAACTGTCTGGTATATAGCCACTTGAAGGTACCCCAACTGTAAAGTATATAGCCACTTGAAGGTACCCAACTGTCTGGTATATAGCCACTTGAAGGTACCCAACTGTCTGGTATATAGCCAGTTGAAGGTACTCAACTGTCTGGTATATAGCCACTTGAAGGTACTCAACTGTCTGGTATATAGCCACTTGAAAGTATTCAACCATCTGGTATATAGTCATTTGAAGGTACCCAACTGTCTGGTATATAACCACTTGAAAGTACTCAACTGGCTGGTATATAGCCATTTCAAGGTACTCAACTGTCTGCTATATAGCCATTTGAAAGTACTCAACTGTCTGATATATAGCCACTTGAAGGTACCCCAACTGTCTGGTATAAAGCCACTTGAAGGTACTCAACTGTCTGGTATATAGCCACTTGAAGGTACCCAACTGTCTGGTATATAGCCACTTGAAAGTACTCAACTGTCTGATATATAGCCACTTGAAAGTACTCAACTGTCTGGTATATAGCCACTTGAAAGTACTCAACTGTCTGTTATATAGCCACTTGAAAGTTCTCAACTGTCTGGTATACAGCCACATGAAGGTACTAAACCATCGGGTATATAGCCACTTGAAGGTACTCAACTCTCTGATATATAGCCACTTGAAGGTACTCAACTATCTGGTATATAGCCATTTGAAGGTACTGAACTCTCTGGTATATAGCCACTTGAAGGTACTCAACTGTCTGGTATATAGCCACTTGAAAGTATTCAACCATCTGGTATATAGTCATTTGAAGGTACCCAACTGTCTGGTATATAACCACTTGAAAGTACTCAACTGGCTGGTATATAGCCATTTCAAGGTACTCAACTGTCTGATATATAGCCACTTGAAGGTACTCAACTGTCTGGTATATAGCCACTTGAAGGTACCCCAACTTTCTGGTATATAGCCATTTGAAGGTACCAAACAGTTATGTAAATAGCCATTTGAAATTACCCAAATGTCTGATAAGTAGCCATTTGGAGGTACCGAACTGTCTGGTACATAGCCATTTGGAGGTACCTGGCTGTCTGGTACATAGCCATTTGAAGGTACCCAACTGTCTGGTATATAGCCATAGCTATTTGATCCAAATGGTCCACCCTTGTATCCCACGAACTTGCATCTGATCACCTCTGCATTATATACCACCAGGATGCATCAGTCCCTAACCATTCACCTTTATCTGCTATTAAGAGAAACCTCCGTATGATAAATAGAACCAAACTATGGCATGACATCCAAGCATACCTAACTACTAGCTTAGTGTTCATGCTTGAAAAACATGCCCCTGCCACCAAGTGCAGAGTATCAATTCAAAAGTGCAGTGTTAGGGACCAGCCTTGCACTGCTAGAAGAGACAACCATGATTGTAGAGAAGTTTTGGCTTTCCACCAGACTCACTATTCATAAAGAAATTAATGAAGCTGCTAAGAAGAATGTCACAAAAATAGTCAATTTAGCCTATTTACCCCACTACAGTACTAAGATCATGGAGAATTCTCGCTGCAAAGAGCTCTTCAAGATTATTAACAATTTAAGGTCAAGAAAACAAATGTATACCACTTCCATCTACCTTCTCTCCAGTAGACTTTCTGGATCTGTTTGCTAATTTCTTCCATGACAAGGTACAACCCATTAGAGATAAGCTTGACAACACAGTTTCAATTGACTCTTCCCTACCATACTGTTACAATGGAGAATTTCAGAGACAACCATTAGCAGCATTTAAACCTGTCTCTGTGGATTTAGTATGTACAATCATGATGAAGAGTGCACCACACAAAAGTCATGTGAACTCGATTCAATTCCAACGTCACTGCTGCTTGAGTGCTTAGATCCAATATTGCCTTTACTAATTGATGCTATTAATATCTCTCTCTCATTTATGGAATTCCCATAATTTTTCAAAGCTGCCATTATAAAGCCTCTGCTGAAGAAACCAACACTCAACCATAATGATTTAACGAACTACTGTCCAGTTTCTAATCAACCATTCATATAAAAAAATCTTAGAAAAAGTTGTTCTAACCCAACTTGTATCTCATCTAAATTGAAACAGTCTTTTAGAAATGTATATTCTGCATATTACTCTTGCCACAGTACTAAAATTACTCTATTGAAAGCAGTGAATGACATCTTTTCTGCTTTGGATAGCGGCAAGATTACAGTCCTCACCCTCCTTGATTTGTCTGCAGCATTTGACACAATAGACCATGACATATACTTCATTACTCCAGCATGTATTTGGCATTCACAACATAACCTTAATGTGGTTCAAGACCAACTTGGTCAACAGGACACATTATGTATCTCAAATGGAATATACACAAGCCCAGTTGATCCATATTGTGGTGTTCCACAGGGACTGGGACCTGTTCTCTTCATTCTATACAATAAGCTGCTCTCAAGTGTCATATTTCATCATCCAGTGTGTCACCAATTGTACGCTGATGACAACCAAATTACAAATCTAGCCACCCAACCCAAATGAAGTTGATGCCACCATCCAAAGTGTAGAGAGGTGCACATCTGATGTGAAAGCATGGATGACATGTGACAAGCTGCAGATGAATGATGGTGAAACTTAGGCCATTCTGATCACAACACAAAGACTTTCTCATTCACATCATGCATACTTGAATATACTGCAGTGTTACAATGACCTTACAGGAAGTCATAGGTATGATACATACCTGAATATATGGCAGTGTTACAATGACCTTGCATGAAGTCATAGGTATGATACATACCTGAATATATGGCAGTGTTACAATGACCTTGCATGAAGTCATAGGTATGATACATACCTGAATATACTGCAGTGTTACAATGACCTTGCATGAAGTCATAGGTATTATACATACCTGAATATACTGCAGTGTTACAATGACCTTGCATGAAGTCATAGGTATGATACATACCTGAATATACGGCAGTGTTGCAATGACCTTACATGAAGTCATAGGTATTATACATACCTGAATATACTGCAGTGTTACAATGACCTTGCATGAAGTCATAGGTATTATATATACCTGAATATACTGCAGTGTTACAATGACCTTGCATGAAGTCATAGGTATGATACATACCTGAATATATGGCAGTGTTACAATGACCTTGCATGAAGTCATAGGTATGATACATACCTGAATATACTGCAGTGTTACAATGACCTTGCATGAAGTCATAGGTATGATACATACCTGAATATATGGCAGTGTTACAATGACCTTGCATGAAGTCATAGGTATGATACATACCTGAATATTTGGCAGTGTTACAATGACCTTTGCATGCAGTCATAGGTATTATACATACCCGAATATATGGCACTGTTACATTTGCTGCATAATCTCTTAGATCACTTGAAAATTTGGACAGGTTGGCATTTATGGCTGGTTTGGTCAACTGTAACAAGTTAAATAGAGAATAATATTCAACATATACAGAACTGTATAATCATAGATTTAATTAGATCCATACAAGTAAAGTCCAATCTAAGGATAGTCAAAATGCATAGCAAATTCTCATTTTAATAAAGGAATCTAGAATAAGGATGAATTATATTTTATGCATGTTAATGACTGAATATTAGGAATTTATTTTAGAATAATAATTTACAGCTCATTTTAGAAATAAATATGTGATTCTTCAATTAGATACTTAGTTGATGTGAAGACCTTTAGTACCATTCTTATATATATATATATGCAGGAAGTATAATTTTAACATATAGCAGATACTATCTATGTAGAGTGGACATACTCGAATTAGGATTTAAATGGATTGGGGATAACTGGTTCATATAATATGTAGATCAATAAATTAAGATGTATTGTGAAAGATGGGCCAAATTGGAAGATATAAAAGAATGTGAAATACCTCATAATAGAAGCCTGTAAAATTAATCTGCACCCCATCTTTTAAGTTTACAAGTTGATCTCTGAGGGTTGTTGGATATACATTAATAGAACTGAAATCTACATTCACATTAGCCAGCTCAGCCTCTATATCAAAATACTGAAAAGAAATTAAAAGGCATATATATATATATATATATATATATATATATATATATATATATATATATATATATATATATAGTTTTGAAAGAAATTTGTTTTGAGACACTGGTACTGGGGATGTGATATTAAACAAAGTACAAGCCTGAACTCAAATTCCATGTGCTCAAAAGTGACCGATTTCTTTTTCTTATTATCTGTCACACAGTGTTACAATTACTGTACTTTTAAATACGAAAAACAAAGTCATATTTAATGTGACTTGTGTGTTTATTCACATGAAGCAATATTTTTCTCCAGGTTCTAATATCAACAATTTCTATATAAGCGTCCTCCTTTCTAAGTGGATCAATGGTGCTTATGTTCATTCACATCTAAAGTTTGTCTTTCTTGATAGATTCTTTTGATACTTTTGGTATTGTTCATAGGTACTGCTTAATATGTTTAACCAGTGTTACATTACTTACTCAACTATATCTGCTTAAATAACCTGTAGAAGGTCTTTAAATCTAAACTTCATCTTTTCATGAATGATAGGCTGGTAATTAATCTGTAATGTCTATAGTAGTACAATCTGGGCTTTTCAATAAAGGTTTTACTCTGAAGTCACACATAAGCAAACTGCACAATTACATAAACAAACGTCAGATCACTTTAATTATAATTATAATTCAATTTAATATGAGTTAAATCTTTCTTACATAAGAATACTAAATCAAACATTATAATTCAATTTAATGACTTAAATCTTTCTTACATAAGAATACTCAATCAAACACTATAATTCAATTTAATATGAGTTAAATCTTTCTTACATAAGAATACTCAATCAAACACTATAATTCAATTTAATCTGAGTTAAATCTTTCTTACATAAGAATACTAAATCAAACAATATAACTCAATTAAATATCAGTTAAATCTTTCTTACATAAAAATACTCAAACACAAAAACTCAATTAAATATGAGTTAAATCTTTCTTACATAAGAATACTAAATCAAACAATATAACTCAATTAAATATCAGTTAAATCTTTCTTACATAAAAATACTCAAACACAAAAACTCAATTAAATATGAGTTAAATCTTTCTTACATAAGAATACTCAATCAAACACTATAATTCAATTAAATATGAGTTAAATCTTTCTTACATAAGAATACTCAATCAAACACTATAACTCAATTAAATATGAGTTAAATCTTTCTTACATAAGAATACTCAATCAAACACTATAATTCAATTTAATAAGTTAAATCTTTCTTACATAAGAATACTCAATTAAACACTATAACTCAATTTAATATGAGTTAAATCTTTCTTACATAAGAATACTCAATCAAACATTATAACTCAATTAAATATGAGTTAAATCTTTCTTACATAAGAATACTCAATCAAACACTAATTCAATTTAAGGAGTTAAATCTTTCTTACATAAGAATACTCAATCAAGCACTATAACTCAATTCAATATGAGTTAAATCTTTCTTACATAAGAATACTCAATCAAACACTATAATTCAATTTAATGAGTTAAATCTTTCTTACATAAGAATACTCAATCAAGCACTATAACTCAATTTAATATGAGTTAAATCTTTCTTACATAAGAATACGCAATCAAACACTATAATTCAATTTAAGGAGTTAAATCTTTCTTACATAAGAATACTCAATCAAGCACTATAACTCAATTCAATATGAGTTAAATCTTTCTTACATAAGAATACTCAATCAAACACTATAATTCAATTTAATGAGTTAAATCTTTCTTACATAAGAATACTCAATCAAGCACTATAACTCAATTTAATATGAGTTAAATCTTTCTTACATAAGAATACTCAATCAAACACTATAATTCAATTTAATGAGTTAAATCTTTCTTACATAAGAATACTCAATCAAGCACTATAACTCAATTAAATATGAGTTAAATCTTTCTTTTAACCGACACTATCTAAAGTCTTTTGATGTGTATCATACAGACAAATAGAGAGACAAAGGAAATAACCAGTGGTGGACAATAAAATGAATAATGGATTTTACCTTTGAATAATTCAACATCTCATCTAAATTGAACATATTCTTCAGCTGCAGTGCAGTGTAAATTGACCCACCATCACGACAATCACTGGTAACAGAAAAAAGTGACAAATGTGCAATAAATTCACTAATGATATATTTCCATCAACAACTTGATTTAATATGCAATGTCCTTGTGCATTATCTAAAATACAATATACAATAACTCAATTTAGAGGACATCTTTTAACCAAGAGTTTAATTCCTATCCGAAATGGCAAGAAATTGTGTTATTTCTATTCTGGGATAATTTGGACCAGCTGCATTTATTTGGGTCAAATGGAAATTGACTTTTAAGCTGTGTAACCCAATATCTGTAGCCTTTTCCCTTTCCATACCAAAAATGCATCTGCTAAGTTCTTTGGTACCATTATGTCTTGTGTAATTAAAGATATTTAAAGAAATCATTATCTTCATTTGTAAAGAAGTGATCTTGACTTCAGATGTTTTGATCCCAAAATAATTAGGTTTATTACTTTTTTCATATGTAAGCAATGCACCATCTTTGGTCATGCTATGATGTATATAACTCAAATCAACCTGAAGAAACCTTTGCTTGATTGTCTGACTTACAGTGATCTTAACCTTTGACCTTTTTATTACAAAATTTGTAGGTCTCTTTTCTATTTCAATTGTTATCCATCCATAAAGTTTGGTGAATAGTATAAAGCCTTGAAATACAAAAATCACTGTAAATAAGCATATTTCTTCTTTCAGCATATTAGCTTAGCCTATTGACCTTTCCATTAAAAAATTAATAGGCTTTTTTTATTTTGGTTCCAAAATATCTTATGTTCAATGAAGGCACATGGTAAAAACTTAAGTTATTTTGCTGAAAACATTAGTCTTCTTTGAGTCAGCATCACCTTGACATTTGACCTTTTCACCCCAAGGTTAAAAAGTTCCTTTCTTATCCCATGTGCAAGCCATTAAGAAAGCTAGGTAATGGTTTGTGCTTTATTGTGATCAACTTTTTCATGCAGTCAGAGTAACCTTACTGTTGCACCTGTTGACCCCAAAATCATCAGACTTCTTTCTTAATGCAAGTGCAATCTATCTAAAAAGTTCCTTCAAAATATATGACCTAGAACAAATGTTTTGTGCAGAAACCCAAACAGATAGTTGTATCAAAAGATCAAGGAACTTGATACACTCGATTTCAAGGCAGCCATATAAAATGACCATCTTGAACCATTTTCTAAATGTTCTGCATGATCCAGTTGTATTTCCTTATATTCAAATCAATATCAAATATAAAATAAAACTGCCAGATAGGAACAAAATTTCCAAATTAAAAATGCATCATTGGAAAAAAGAACTCTAAATGAATATGGAAACCTTTAAAAGGCCCAATAAATACTATAAGTATATATGTTAATAGTACTGTATAGTATAAGTACTTTCCTAATTACTCAGGATAAACTGGACAACTGACAATTATCTTGAACTTCTAGACAGTATAATAACTGACAATTATCATAAACATCTAGACAGTACCATAACTGACATTCATCATAAACTTCTGGACAGTACCAGAACTGACAACTATCTTGAACTTCTAGACATTACCATAACTGACATTTATCAAGAACTTCTAGACAGTATAATAACTGACAATTATCTTGAACTTATAGATAGTACCAAAACTGACAATTATCATGTATTTTTAGACAGTACCATAACTGACAAATCTCTTGAAGTTCTAGACAGTACCATAACTGACAATTATGAAGAACGTCTAGACAGCATGATAACTGACAATTATCAAGAATTTCTAGACAGTATAATAACTGACAATTATCGTGATCTTCTAGACAGTCAGTAGCTGACAATTATCATGAACGTCTAGAAAGCATAATAACTGACAACTGATATGAACTTTTAGACATTACAGTACAGTGGGACCCCGCTATAACCCGCCCCGCTATAACCCGAATTTGGATATAACCCAGTTGTGGCATGGCTCCCGAAATTTCGGGTAATTTATTACAGGTATATTTCTCAAAGATCAAAAAAAAATTAAGTATGAAAAAAAAAAAAATTAAGAGTTTAATTATCATTCTCATATTCATCTAAACAGTGCGAAAAAAGAACGTGTAGAAAATGTGTTATCAAATTTCTTCTAGTTTTGTGCCAAAATAAACGTCGGAAATATGAACCAATTGCTAGGCCTAATGAGAACTTTGATCTTTGTTTATTGTTGAAAAATTACAGCTCATAAGTGTCAATATTATAATTACTGATTCCTGAGTAATGAAGCCATCGTGTCTACTTTGTGTTTGTCTTGAATGCATTCCGAATACAATCATTGCTCAAATAATCTCCAATATATGTTCTCTTAATTTCATACACAACTAAGCAACAGCCAATGCGGCGGTTGATAAAAGATTCTCACCAGAATGTATAAATCAATTAATTTAAGTACATTGTTTATCATCAAAGTGAACTGCTGAGCTAAACAGTGACATAATTCAGTGGTTAAAATACAGCCAGCTCTGCCTGCTGTATTTATTAGAGTACATCAAAAGAACATGACGCAATAACTGGGCGGCAAGTTCAAAGGACTTTGACTAGCAGCTTGGGTGGGAAAATGTGCTGAAATTTACAATGACTGAATTCAGAGACAGAAAGATCCTGAGATGTACATGTAGTTATTATAAGAATACACTTTAGCTTCCATTATTTAATCTATGGACATGTACTATTTCATCATTCATTACGTACACCCGTTACGTAATTTTTGTTTTTTTTCTTTACATTGAATTCAGTCACATAATGATCTGTGACAAAATTATTGAATATTTTACATCCGTGTGTGGATATTTTCGATGGGAATATTTGTATAATGGATTCAGTGTATGTTACAAGATTCGCTGGTGAGTACACGGTGTTGATACTCTTTTCATGCAATAGATTATACATGTATACATAAATTAGACACGTGTATGTACCAATGCATGGTTCTCTGAATAAAGTAACATATTATATCTGCAATTTCTGTTACCACAGCAAATGTTTTTCTCACTTAATATATATTGATCAAAAATGGTAATTGTGCCATGCATTTTCGCACCCGTCTTTATGTAACCCTCCCCTCCCCCCCACCCAATTAAATCCAAAAATGTGTTGGTATTGTACATGGTTGCTTATAACACGGTTCGGTTCATAGCCCGGTCGGATTCTATGGCTCCCAACTACCGTATTATAGCGGGGTCCCACTGTATCTGACAACTATCATGAACCTTAGTACAATATCTGATAATAATCATGAACTTTTAGTTCATTCAATAACTGACAACTATCATGAACTTCTAGACAGTTCAATAACTGATGATTATCGTGATCTTCTGGACTGTATAATAACTGACAATTATCATAAACTTTAGTTAGTACAAGAAGTGAAACTGACAATTATCATAAACTTTAGTTAGTACAAGAAGTGAAACTGACAATTATCACAAACTTCATTTAGTACAAGAAGTGAAACTGACAATTATCAGTGCAATAACTTTCAATTATTTTGAATGTCCAGATGGTTGAATAAGTGAAACCAAAGTGCTATAAATTCTTAGGGATTTGTAATCTGTGATTCTTAAAAACAGTAGAAAATATAGAAAAATCTATAAGAGTGCCTCTGTTCAATAATTTCTTTAATGTTGGTCACTTTACTGTATCCTGAAGAACTGTGATAATGACTGCTATGCACACTAAAAGACGCCTAAACTTGTACAGGCAATAGTCTTCTACCAGTGTTGAGCAAATATGTACAATAAGTTTATGTGTAACAGATAATCAGATATATATATACCATGATACATTTTTTTTATCTTAAAATTTCCTAATTACAAGAATATAGTTGAACTGTATAGAGTAACCATGCAACCATCACTTCTGCCTACAGAGGGTCTTTCATTAAGTCCAAACACTATACACACATAATCAGTACATTTAGAATGTGGCCTTTCATGTCAGTGGTCTTTCATGGTAGTGGTCTTACTAGACAGGTTGTAGCATATTTGAATCTTCTTGCTTGCACTAAGTTAATGGATACATTTCACTGAGTGGGTGATAAAAATAAAGCATTTTCTTCAGGGTTTTCATTTACTTGCTCATTTCAAATAAATATTCTCTCTGTAATTTATGCTAAATTTATCATTTGATCTTTGTCATAACTACCATTCCACATTAACATTAAGAAATACAACTACCAATTAAAATTATTTATTTTATTTTTTGTCATGATTCTTGTTGGTCTTCATAATAAAATTAATAATGGTCAATGTTTAAAGATTAAATAAGTGACATGTACATGTATGAATATTATGTAATCCAACCATATCTGCCAAACTTGACAAGAGATTCATGAATATGCCAACTATTTCTGCATTCAACAGGTCACTTTCCAGTGTTTAATTTGCAAGATATAAGATATCCTTTCCTAAGCAATCCATAGACTGATATCCTTATCTAAGCAATCAACAGACTGATATCCTTTCCTAAGCAATCCACAGACTGATATCCTTACCTTAGCAATCCATAGACTGATATCCTTGCCTAAGCAATCCATAGACTGATATCCTTACCTAAGCAATCCATAGACTGATATCCTTACCTAAGCAATCCACAGACGGATATCCTTACCTAAGCAATCCACAGACTGATATCCTTACCTAAGCAATCCACAGACTGATATCCTTACCTTAGCAATCCATAGACTGATATCCTTACCTAAGCAATCCATAGATTGATATCCTTACCTAAGCAACCCACAGACATCTCATATCCTTACCTAAGCAATCCACAGACTGATATCCTTATCTAAGCAATCAACAGACTGATATCCTTACCTAAGCAATCCACTGACTGATATTCTTACCTAAGCAATCCACTGACTGATATTCTTACCTAAGCAATGCATAGACTGGTATCCTTACCTAAGCAATCCATAGACTGATATTCTTACCTAAGCAATCCACAGAGTGATAGGCTTACCTAAGCAATCCACAGACTGATATCATACCTAAGCAATCCACAGACTGATATCATTACCTAAGCAATCCACAGCCAGATATTTTTACCTAAGCAATCCACTAACTGTAAGATCAATGGTGTTGTTCTGCAGCAATAGTCCTCCAAGAAAGTAAGCATTGTCTCCAGCTAACAGTCCATTTAATGTCCCATCAATGTACTGCAAAATAAGATATGGAATTACTCTCTTGTCTTTATATCTGCTAAGTGATGGAATGATTTATAATATTCCTGTGCAACAAAATGTTTTTCAAGAAGTCCACCATGGTGGCCAGATTCGAGTAAAACTGGTACCACCTTTTTTAGAATCAACTATACGTCCTAAGTCTTGACCAAGCTCCATGACAATATAATTTTCCTTTCAGGAGATGTAGAAATTAGAACATTTTTAAATGGCTGTCATTGTGGTCTTACTGGATGTAACATTGGCATGACTTTAAATTGCAACTAATGAGACATTAAAATAAGCCTTCTGACAGGACCCCTAAGTTGATATGACAATCCATTCTGACAGGACCCCTAAGTTGATATGACAATCCATTCTGACAGGACCCCTAAGTTGATATGACAATCCATTCTGACAGGACCCCTAAGTTGATATGACATTCCATTCAACATAATAAGAATTTCGGGAATGAACACCATTATGTTATATTTGAGATTGGTACCATTTTTATTTAGCCCAAACAGACAACTTTAAAAGCTTTGGGTGAAAACGGGCATATTTATATGACTTTCCATTCACAAGAAATACTGATAACATTTTCAAAATGGCTGATAAGGTGGTCATACTAGATGTCCAATCAGTACTTCTTTCAGTGAAAACCTCTAGTTGATATTACCTTTGATTTAGGGTGATATTATTTTCAATGTCCAATCAGTACTTTTTATAGTGGAAACCTCTAGTTGATATATATATATATATATATATATATATATATATATATATATATATATATATATATATATATATTGTGTGTGTGTGAGTGTGTGTGTGTGTGTGTTTTAATGCAGCATTAGAAATAATCTTGGAAATGAAGCATAAAATTTTCTTTCTTACTGTTTTCACATTGTCTGTGGTGCTGATTCCAATGAAAGGTAAAATATTAATTTCTTACTTACTGTTTTCACATTGTCTGTGGTGCTGATTGGTTCACAAATAAACTTTCTGACTGGGGCACCCAATATGAAGGTGATTGTAGTCAGCAACATCAACAGCCAAGAAAATAAGAAGATGAATCCAACTGATCTGCAGTGAGAACATGATATATTTTATTGTTTTCAACAATTTCACAGGCATACAAAGATTCTCTTCAGATTTGGAATTAAAAAAAACATATTTTGCTGTATATCATTCAATGTATGCCCATGTTGGTTATAGTATGTCATATGTTATGATGCTGCAAGAATCGTTATATCGACATGTCAGTTAAGTGTGATTCTAGTGTTACAGTGTCCAAATATAATTCTAGTGTTACAGTGTCCTCAATGTGACTTTAGTGTTACAGTGTCTTCAATGTGATTTTAGAGTTACAGTGTCCTCAATGTGATTCTAGTATTACACTGTCATAAATGTGATTCTAGTGTTACACTGTCATAAATGTGATTCTAGTGTTACACTGTCAAAATATGATTCAAGTGTTACAGTGTCATAAATGTGATTCTAGTGTTACAGTATCCAAATACGATTCAAGTGTTACAGTGTCCAACAATGATTCAAGTGTTGCAGTGTCCAAATGTGATTCTAGTGTTACAGTGTCCAAATATAATTCAAGTGTTACAGTGTAGTCAATGTGATTGTAGTGTTACAGTGTCCAAAATGTGATCTTAATGTTAAACAGCATTCTGAATTCTTCTTTTTCATTAACTGAGATGTTAAAAGCAACTTTGCTGAAATTGCTGATAGCTTATTACCTTACTGTAAAAATAATTTACCCATTTGATTAATTTTCCACTATTTAAATTCACTCCATGACATAAAACCCTTGTAGATAATTAACATATAACAAGATAAGTTAAACATTAAATACATTTCATTAACTTCGTATTTGAATGCATTATTGACCACTTTGAATGGTACTCAAAAGAAATACTACAATAATATTTTGTTCTGAATCTGAAGATGATGATGGGCTAAAAGTTATTTTGTGAATTCAAACTCTAAATTAACTCAAAGAAAAATATTGTTCAGGTTAAGCAATGCTGAGAAAGTTAATAACAACACTAACGCCATAAACATGTTTCCTCCACAGTTGGAGAGACAACCTCTCTTTGTGGGTTGGGTCCCAGAATCTGTGCCACAGACCCCAAACAGAAGCCCCAGGAATTGCAGAAGTATAACCAGCAATATAGCACAACCCAGGCCTATCCCACCATACCATCTGAAGATGAGAGCAAGCAAAACAAAAAGAAAATATTATATTAAATAAAAATATCAATACAAAAATAGAATAAAATTTTTTTCTCAAATTTTTAGGTCATTGATTTCATGTAATTACTATAAATTTGACACAATTAAATTAGAGTCAAACATGTAATTACTATAAATTTAACACAATTAAATAAGAGTCAAACATGTAATTACTGTAAATTTGACACCATTAAATTAGTCAAACATGTGATTACTGTAAATTTGACAATTAAATTAGAGTCAAAAATGTAATAACTATTAATTTGACATTAATTAGAGTCAAACATGTAATTACTATTAATTTGACACAAATTAGAGTCAATCACGTAATTACTATAAATTTGACATGTAATTCATTATTAAGTGATGTCACTGTAGGGATGAATACCATATGACTCTCATGTAATTCATTATTAAGTGATGTCACTGTAGGGAAGAATACCATATGACTCTCATGTCATTCCTTATTAAATGATGTCACTGTAAGGAAGAATACCATATGACTCTCATGTCATTCCTTATTAAATGATGTCACTGTAAGGAAGAATACCATATGACTCTCATGTAATAAATTATAAAATGATGTCACTGTAGGGAGGAATACCATATGACTCATGTACTTCATTATTAAATGATATCATTGTAGGGATGAATACTTTATGACTCTCATGTATAATTCATTATTAAATGATGTCACTCTGGGGATGAGTACCATATGACTTTCATGTATAATTCATTATTAAATGATGTCACTGAGGGAAACAATACCATATGACTCTCATGTCATTCATTATTAAGTGATTTTGTATAAGCTGCACATGGA
Source organism: Unio delphinus (assembly GCA_029339505.1). Classification (NCBI taxonomy): domain Eukaryota; kingdom Metazoa; phylum Mollusca; class Bivalvia; order Unionida; family Unionidae; genus Unio; species Unio delphinus. The sequence continues at coordinate 4,369,729 of JAQISU010000044.1, read as the reverse complement.
CTTCACTATTAGCTGTTGTCAGTATATAAGGTGGCATTTTCTAAAACTCTCATTAATAGTGTTATACTGAGGGAACATGGTAGATCAATTGCCATTATTGTGTTACATTACAGATTCAATCTTTAATGCTGGACTTACCTGTACTTGTTGTAGTCCTTGGAAAATGTTATGTACTTCAGTATTAGGTCTTTTATTTGTTTGATATCAAATGATCCACCACTGCCATTTAACTGAAGATTTAAAAATGAAAGAAAATAATGAACACCTATAGAATATTCATAGAGGTAAATTACTAAGAAATAGAGTGAACCATTGATGTTCAGTGAATACAATATAAAGAAGAGGATAGGTGTGTTTATATTGAGGTGTAAGTCCTCAGATAAATTTTAAAGGATTAATAATGCTGGCAATACTACTACTACTACTACTACTACTAATAATAATAATAATAATAATAATTATAATAATAATAATAATAATAAGTTTAAACAACCAAGTCATAAATTGACAGAACTCAATTAAAGGGAACTTTTCTCCCTTGAAAAATCGAATACAGAATATCATAAAGTTACATGGCATATATCACTCAAAAAAACAAGTTAAACTAGCAAATGTATCTAATTAGATTTTTAAAATGCTATGGATCATTGTAATATATAAATGAGTGTAAAACTTAGTGGATGTGTATAATACCTAGCAATTGCTATATATGATGGTGAAACACCAGAAGTATTGTCAGATTTACAAATAATCAGTAGGAAAAATGGGTCCTGATTTGAATTGTTTTGGTGGGCCCCTTAGATTTGCAAATTGGGCAACCTGTGAGCATTGCATTTAGAAATATACTTTGAAAAATGTTTTATTGATCTTAAAATATTCTTGCATTGTTTTAATGTCATATCTCTATAGATATATATTAAAACATTAATAACAGATCTGTGTGTACCACCATCATAAAGTAAACTTTTTACATGCATTCTTGTTAAAGGTGTACTACCAGAACTACACTTTTTACATGCATTCTTGTTAAAGGTGTACTACCAGAACTACACTTTTTACATGCATTCTTGTTAAAGGTGTACTACCAGAACTACACTTTTTACATGCCTTTTTATTAAAAATGTACTACCAGAACTACACTTTTTACATGCCTTTTTATTAAAAATGTACTACCAGAACTACACTTTTTACATGCATTCTTGTTAAAGGTGTACTACCAGAACTACACTTTTTACATGCCTTCTTGTTCAAGGTGTACAATCAGAACTACACTTTTTTACATGCCTTCTTGTTAAAGGTGTACAATACAATCAGAACTACACTTTTTACATGCCTTCTTGTTCAAGGTGTACTATCAGAACTACACTTTTTACATACCACTAATAATATGTTTTACTTACCCTCTGCATCAAAGTGTACCATTATTAAAACACTTTACATACCCTCTGTATCAAAGTGTACCACTAATAATATGTTTTACATAGGCTCTGTATCAAAGTGTATCACTAATAATATGTTTTACATAGGCTCTGTATCAAAGTGTACCACTAATAATATGTTTTACATAACTTCTGTATCAAAGTGTACCAGTCATTCAGTCATGAAACTTTAACCTCGATCATGGACATTATCATTGAACAGGCAGATGGATATAGGTCAATGCCCAATTGCTATGACCAAAAGTTCTTTAGATAGATCCTAACATTCACAATAAAAAAAGTTCTAATTTTAAGGTACACTGCCACTTTTTGTGTAAGCTACAATCTACTAAAATCCTACATTGTTACAGTCTATGACATGAAGTATGGATACACAGGACAGTCAATGAAAAAAACATTTTCATCATCGATAGGTTTCCCATATATTGTCAACATTATTAACAAGTTTTTAATAATATGCTTACGTATTATGCTTATGTCTGGCATGAAAGACCAGACTTTTCGGTGCTAATCAATGATGTTATACCTGAAGACTGTGATGACATTTAACAGAAGACCAAACATTTCAGGAGCTAATCAATGATGTTATACCTGAACACTGTGATGACATTTAACAGAAGACCAGACTTTTCAGGTGCATGATCAATGATGTTATACCTGAAGACTATGATGACATTTAACAGAAGACCAGACTTTTCAGGTGCATAATCAATGATGTTATACATGAAGACTGTGATCACATTTAACAGAAGACCAGACTTTTCAGGAGCTAATCAATGATGTTATACCTGAACACTATGATGAAATTTAACAGAAGACCAGACATTTCAGGTGCATGATCAATGATGTTATACATGAAGACTGTGATGACATTTAACAGAAGACCAGACTTTTCAGGTGCTAATCAATGATGTTATACCTGAAGACTGTGATGACATTTAACAGAAGACCAGACATTTCAGGTGCATGATCAATGATGTTATACCTGAAGACTGTGATGACATTTAACAGAAGACCAGACTTTTCAGGTGCATGATCAATGATGTTATACATGAAGACTGTGATGACATTTAACAGAAGACCAGACTTTTCAGGTGCATGATCAATGATGTTATACCTGAAGACTGTGATCACATTTAACAGAAGACCAGGGCTCATATTCTTGAAACATTAGGAGCAATAAAGTCAAGCTGAAGCCTAAAGTCTGAATAACTGAGATTCAAAAATGTTAAATAAAATAAAATAAAGATAAAATCACATAACACTCAGATTTTTCCTATCTTTAGTTCCTTTACTAGATGGCATGATATTAAGTACTTAAATACACAGTAAGAACAACATCTATTTTTGTTGTTTCAGATTCAACTTCACTTTCTGGCTCCAAGCATTTCGAGAATACAGGACCAAATCTTTAGAGACTACTTATTTTGACAAAAGGGGTGATCCTTTAAGGTGATGTATTTATTTAAAGCTGAACTGGCAAGAGAGCCATCTTTGAAATTTTGGAGTTAAGTTGATATTTTTTGCCACTAGATCTGTGTTTATAAAGCAGACATACAGACCCATAACTTATATCCAAAATATTTATAGAATAATTAGCAACACTTCAATTATAAATGAATGAAAATGAACCAGACCATCAAAAAATGCATGTAAAAAAACATGTCACATCTGACTTGTTTAACTTTAAGTATATTGCTAAATTGTGCTTAAATAGGTTTTCATTCCCCAAAAACTCTTAATGGCAAACAAAAACAAAAATGTGTCTAAGATTGTTAAAAAATCATTCTTATGGACTGATCTACAAAAAGCCATGTAAAGATAATACAAATATTCTAGTCCAGTTCCAGTAACCTACATTTAGTGGGTTTCATACCAAATTGCTAACACATCTTTTTCCAGAATGGATAGACTAGACCGAATAAAGATATCTCCAATAGAGATTAATTAATTAATTAACAAAAGTGCAGAGTTTCTTTTCAATGAAAAGTTTATACAAAGAAGTTGTATATCATTGATACTATACAATACATATATTTTAATTATATGACATACAAATACATATATTTTCCCTTTGTACAGAGTTAAGATATGCTCCGGTCAACTGTGTATTGACCAAATGAATGAACTCGTCACATCCCTGTGAGGGTGTCTTCTATAAAATGTAGTTGTATGCATTTACTACAATCCCATTTACAAATTGAAATGTTGATTGCATTTTTTTTTTAGTTTCTGTTGATTAATTCAATATAAGACACTTATGATTTAAATTTAACAAGTAATTTATGAAGAAAATAGAGTAATACATGTACAAGAACATTAGCTACATGTACACACTGAACACTTAGGCATTCATGTACTGGCAATTGGAAAATAACATGGAATAGAAACAAAACATAATGATGAACCATCAAGAGGTAATTAAAATAGTTTAAGATATTTACAGTTGATCTAAGACATCATTATTCAGCTTATTAACATTATTACAGACCATGACATTCTCTGTTTCTCTCTCTCTCTCTCTCTCTCTCTCTCTCTCTCTCTCTCTCTCTCTCTCTCTCTCTCTCTCTCTCTCTCTCCTTTGAACAGTTTGACATGATCATCATTCATAGGTCCAGAGACATAATAGCATGACACAAGTGAAAATCCTCAATGCCTGTAATTTCATGGATTTAGGTTTAAGAAACAACAACAGCAAACCATTAAATATGTTACAATATGTTACAATATGTGTGCTTTCTAAGCCACAAATTTAATATATAGTTTTGAAAGGCTATAGGAATTATGTATCTTTTATATTATGAACACTATAGATAGATTCCAAGGAAAATGTAAGCATACCATTATGAGAAGCATATTCTTGTAGGTTACTTGGTGCAAGCTTTAGTTTCAAGGTTTTCATCAAGCCCAATTTTTTTTTTCTTTCTCGCTCAATACTTCTGCATACATTCCTTTCAATGAAAAATGGATACAGCTTGTGGTATATCATTGATACAGCATACATACTACACATGCACATACACACACACACACACACACACACACACACACAAACACACACACACTATATATATATATATATATATATATACAAAATGCATTGGTGCTTGTTATGACAATATTATTTCTCCAATAACTTACATTTTTTTGTAGGTTCTCTATCATCTCAGTGACTGCCTTGATTGACCCTTTGGTTTGGTTAAGAGAGTTTGTCAAGCCTGCAAGTAAGAAAAATTTAACTTAGGTTAAACTATCATAAACTAGAGTTTGCATATCAATGGATAAATGTAACAAAAGAGAAAAACAACCACTTAAAATTGTAATACTATGAACATTGGTTGAAAATACATGTTACATGTACAATGTATTATTTTGGAGTCTTTATATCCTCTTTATTCTAGAAATAAATTATGCACTAAGATAAGAATTCTTTATTTCAGACTATATATATATACATGTGTGTGTGTCTGTGTGTGTGCCTTCAAGTTATCATTATTATTTTATACTTTTAACAATTGGGAGTATTTCATATGTTTTATTCCTAATTATGGATTCCTTTGTCATTAATGCCTATGAATAATTCTCACTGTATGGACAATGTCATGATGTTTGTAGACATTAATGGTTCTTACATTACAGACATTGTCATGATGTTTGTAGACATTAATAATTCTTACTTTATGGACAATGTCATGATGTTTGTAGACATTAATGGTTCTTACATTACAGACAATGTCATGATGTTTGTAGACATTAATGGTTCTTACATTACAGACATTGTCATGATGTTTGTAGACATTAATAATTCTTACTTTATGGACAATGTCATGATGTTTGTTGACATTAATGATTCTTACATTACAGACAATGTCATGATGTTTGTAGACATTAATGGTTCTTACATTACAGACAATGTCATGATGTTTGTAGACATTAATGGTTCTTACATTACAGACAATGTCATGATGTTTGTAGACATTAATGGTTCTTACATTACAGACAATGTCATGATGTTTGTAGACATTAATGGTTCTTACATTACAGACAATGTCATGATGTTTGTAGACATTAATGGTTCTTACATTACAGACAATGTCATGATGTTTGTTGACATTAATGATTCTTACATTACAGACAATGTCATGATGTTTGTAGACATTAATAATTCTTACTTTATGGACAATGTCATGATGTTTGTTGACATTAATGATTCTTACATTACAGACAATGTCATGATGTTTGTAGACATTAATGGTTCTTACATTACAGACATTGTCATGATGTTTGTAGACATTAATGGTTCTTACATTACAGACAATGTCATGATGTTTGTAGACATTAATGGTTCTTACATTACAGACATTGTCATGATGTTTGTTGACATTAATGATTCTTACATTACAGACAATGTCATGATGTTTGTAGACATTAATGGTTCTTACATTACAGACAATGTCAGGATGTTTGTAGACATTAATGGTTCTTACATTACAGACAATGTCATGATGTTTGTAGACATTAATAATTCTTACTTTATGGACAATGTCATGATCTTTGTTGACATTAATGATTCTTACATTACAGACAATGTCATGATGTTTGTAGACATTAATGGTTCTTACATTACAGACAATGTCATGATGTTTGTAGACATTAATGGTTCTTACATTACAGACAATGTCATGATGTTTGTAGACACTAATAGTTCTTACTGTATGTCATGATGTTTGTAGACTTGTATCAATTTAAATGTATTGATTTTGTTTGATAAGGTAAAAGTGATGTGATATACATATTAGATTTTACCAATTAGGTATTATATTCAGTGAAAATATATCATTTTAATACACACCCTGTACAGTTGATGCTGAATCATTCTTTACCTTCTCTGGGATGGTTACAAACATATTTTCGGACTGCAAAAATAAATCACAGAAAGTGCTTTTCAAAATATATGTATGTGTAAGCATAATTAGGCCATATTTAATTACTTTCAGCAGTCCATAAAAACTGAAAAAATAATTTATTTATTTCTGCTGGTCATGAATTATTGGATTTTCTGAGAGAATTAAGCTTGATAATTCACTGGAGTGAAAATGGCATTCAACATACACATGTAACACTATAAATATGAAATTTGAAGTTATTCTTATACTCTTACTTAGCTTATATGGCAAATCCCAATGAAGACATTGCACAAATTCAAATCTAAAAATATGCAAATTACTTTGAAATTTGAAGGAAAATTAAGAAATTGTTTTATATTTTCTGTGCACTAATCATAAAATGTAAATCATAATCATTGCCATCAAGTGGGATCAAATGTAAATCATAATCATTGCCATCAAGTGGGATCGAATGTAAATCATAATCATTGCCATCAAGTGGGATCGAATGTAAATCATAATCATTGCCATCAAGTGGGATCGAATGTAAATCATAATCATTGCCATCAAGTGGGATCAAATGTAAATCATAATCATTGCCATCAAGTGGGATCAAATGTAAATCATAATCATTGCCATCAAGTGGGATCAAATGTAAATCATAATCATTGACATCATGTGGGATCAAATGTAAATCATAATCATTGCCATCAAGTGGGATCAAATGTAAATCATAATCACTGCCATCAAGTGGGATCAAATGTAAATCATAATCATTGCCATCAAGTGGGATCAAATAGTGGGATCAAATGTAAATCATAATCATTGCCATCAAGTTGGATCAAATGTAAATCATAATCATTGCCATCAAGTGGGATCAAATGTAAATCATAATTATTGCCATCAAGTGGGATCAAATGTAAATCATAATCATTGCCATCAAGTGGGATCAAATGTAAATCATAATCATTGCCATCAAGTGGGATCAAATGTAAATCATAATCATTGCCATCAAGTGGGATCAAATGTAAATCATAATCATTGCCATCAAGTGGGATCGAATGTAAATCATAATCATTGCCATCAAGTGGGATCGAATGTAAATCATAATCATTGACATCAAGTGGGATCAAATGTAAATCATAATCATTGACATCAAGCGGGATCGAATGTAAATCATAATCATTGACATCAAGTGGGATTGAATGTAAATCATAATCATTGACATCAAGTGGGATCAAATGTAAATCATAATCATTGACATCAAGTGGGATCGAATGTAAATCATAATCATTGACATCAAGTGGGATCAAATGTAAATCATAATCATTGACATCGACTGGGATTGAGGAAGAAATTTACTACATCATGCTCTTTTACTGTATATAATGCTGGCAAATACATTGGAGCATAAAATTAAAATAAATATTCTTGCTACAAATGAATAACATACTGTGTATATTTCATGAAGGTTTGAATATATTATCTGACTGAAAACTGGATCCAACAAAACTGTAAGCTACAGAGGGAACTATTAAACAAATTGCTTGAAGGCATGTATCCTCTTTTAACTATATGACAGTATCTTGCAAATAAAAATCATTGTTTACAAATACATTCACTGTGAGTGTAATTACAGAAAGTATTATTAAAGTAAGTTGTTGATGTGGATACTATTTACTGCAGACAACAATGCACCATTTGTAATAATTATGACTACAGATGCCACCTGGTGGTGAATAAATAAGCTAGCAGTGAGAAACAAACTCATTGTGTGAACTTCTCAGTGGCTGTCACATACATAGGTTTTTTATTGCAGTGCAAGCCAACCTTGGAAGCCAACGTAGATTTTCTTAAGTCTGCCGATTTCTTTTTAAAATATACAAAGCCAGCTGATACAAGTAACCAAACTTTACTTCTGTTTTACTGGTGTTTAAAAAATAAAATGACACAATGGAAGAAATTTTAAAGTACATAAAATAGTGCTACAAATATTGATGACACAGCATCTCCCAGAAAAATTGGTGAAAATAAAATCATTTGAGGAATTTGTGAAGGCCAAAAGAGAAGGTGATTTCACTGGCAGAAGTATCATCAACATATGTGAAATTCCAGTGTACTTTGATCTCATTCCTGGATGATCTCATTCTGGGGTTAAAAGTGTAAGAATTAGCATGACTGTGCAGATTTTTTTATAAAAATGACTTAAGTCTTTGCAGTTTCTGCTTCAGGAGATTTATTTCCTCCAAAGATAATTTTGAACAGCATGTATTCATGCATAAAAAGATGGATTGTATGTGTGCAGGATAAGGGTTAGGTGTATGAGATGAAGCTGCAATTGATTAAAGAGTTTTATCTCAAAAACATTGATTTTTTTAAAATATAAATAATGTTGGAGTGTAATTTTTTAATGATTTAATATACATCTAAAAATGGTGATGATTCACAGTACACAAAAATTTACTTTAAAAATTAATTTCTGGTGTTCTAATAAATACAGTATTCAAATATATATGGTAAATATGGTAATATTTGATGCAGAGAAGGACAGATTCATCCAAATAAAATTAATACAATCATGACTACATCCATCCAGGTTGTTAATGTCTGTTTTTATTGATCTATCCATTCACACTGACATACATCCCATGCATACATACAACCATAATCACATTCATTCATCCATACGCATGCACGTGCACACGCACACACACACACACACACACACACACATACATACATACATACATACATACATACATACATACATACATACATACACACACACACACACACACACACATACATACATACATACATACACACACACACACACACACACACACACACACACACACACACACACACACACACACACACACACACACAAACACACACACACACACACATAGATAGAGGCTTACATCGGCAACCTGCTGTGTCAAATTCTTATCTTGGGCATCCTGTATTTTCTGAAGCTGTGGTGAGATATCTGGAAACTGGATGGTAAAAATAATAAAAATAATACTAATACTACTACTACTACTACTACTACTACTACTACTACTAATAATAATAATAATAATAATAATAATAATAATAATAATAATAATAATAGTGATGATAAAGATGATTGAAATTGAATCATAATATGAAATTATTACCAAACAATAAAAATGTATTCTTTTTTATGTTACATATTTGCATATTTTCATATCTTGTCCTCATGAAACCATCAATATATAATTCATGTCATTAATTTCACACACACACACACATACACACACACACAGATATATATAAATAATATTAAGTCCTTGTTTGAGATAATTTAAGTCCAGAAAGAGTTAAGTCCCTGTTTAGATGAGGTGATTCTTTACAATATGTACTGATGAACAAGGTGTTTGCTTTCTTTAATGCAAAAGGAAATTTTGCATGATGCATATTTAAATCATCTTAACTTTCTTGAAATGAATATGTCAAAGTGTCTAATTCAAGAAACTGCAAGACTAATTAATTGCTATTCAATTTAGACCTACATGACCTTCAAATTAACTCATTGATGATTGGTACATGAAAGACTTTTTAATGCTGTAGCAATTAGGGTAAATTTCCCTGTACAATGGTAGATATCCTATCCAGCAAAGTCATAGACAGTTTGAAACAGGGATTTAACCCACCGTCTTTTGAGTCAGGTACACTGATTGACTGTGTCTCTATTTACTAAGGGTGAAACGATACACCTAAGCCACATATCGATATGATTCATGATACACATCTTGCGATACGATACATATTGATACATATCGATACATTAATGAACATGATGGTCTTTCCATCTTTGCAAGGTAGGTGGTGCCCTTTCATGTACATTGACATTAAGGTCCTATTTCCAGTATGCAGACTACAGATAGACATTTAATTATCGTATATGTATATGCAATTGTCATTGATGAGAACATAAAAACAATAATTTCAAAGGGACTACCTGTTGGTGACATTGAGTTTTATCCAACATTTTTGGCCATTTAATAGTGGCTGCATTTAACTCTGTTTTATATAGCATCTTATTACCATGTTCATTTCTAAGTCATTTATGGAAGACAATATGATGTTATCTTTAAAACAGAAGAAATAATGCAATTTCCTGGTGCAAAGAACATCTCTAGAACACATTCCAGCATGGGAATAAGGTTGAATACAAAAAAAGCAATCACATTTTTTTTCTGCAAATGCAAAAGACTGTTGCAGCCACAGGTACATGTACATATTAGTGAAAACAGAAAACTATTGACTACACCCAGTTATATTCTACGATTTTTTTATACTTACACAAGGTGATAACCCTAAGCAATTATAAATATGCCCCATAGATTATTCTATGCTAATTTGCACATTTATAAACTTGAGCAACTTGAAATCACTCATTCTATACTAATTTCATTTACTCAATCAGCACCTACATTTACTGGTTAAATATCTCTGCATAAAAAGATAAATTACCTATTTGTTCAATTTAAAGAGATGACAGGATTTTATCTTAAGGAAAACCTCCCTCTTTTTCAAAGAAACAAAGAGTGGAAGAGGATAAATGGTCATAGGTCAACATTTATCAATACTTCCTCAATATATGTCTTTATTTCTTCTTTGAGCTCAAATCAAATCAGTGTCTTGACAGATGTCACCTCATACTCTGCTCCTTTTCTTTGTATCAATATTGTTCTGTGCTTCTTTCTAAAGGGGCATAAACATAGCTAGCTTTGGCAGCATGAATATGTTGGAAAACTGATGCTTTCAGCTGTTATGTACAATTTCCAGAGCTCACAGATACTATCTTTTGGATACACCTGATCCAAAATAGGACTTTTCACTAACATAAACTTCTTTTGTTAAATAAGTCGTTTACTGACTAATGTTAAATAAGTCGTTTATTGATTACTGTTAAATAAGTCGTTTACTGACTACTGTTAAATAAGTCATTTACAGACTCCTGTTAAATAAGTTGTTTACTGACTACTGTGCCATATTTCTTATCAGTTCCATAATGCTGTTTAATTGTATTTAGTATATCAATGCTTGTGCAAAAAGAGGTATTAAAATTTTAAAAAATTAGTTATAAATTTGATATTTTATCTCTATTTTCTTCAATTTTTCTTGACCCTGATATGAATATGTGTATATGGCTTTAAAGCATTTGACGCATAGGTGAAATGGATTAATTAAAAAAATTAAAAAATACATTATACTTTTGAATAGTCTGTAATTTAATTAGGCTCAGTATACTGCCCTTTAATTTCATAATATTATTGACAGAGTTGTGCCAGCTATTTTTTTTGCCCATTTAGCAGGTACATTTTACTTGTAAATTAATATCATTTCGGGCTAAATATTACTCACTGATATCTCCATTAACAATTTTATAGCTTCAATATTCTGATATAATTCATGACTTGAAAACATACTGGCATTATCACTATCATCATCATCAAGTATTTGAAAACGTACTGACATTATCACTATCATCATCAAGTATTTGAAAACATACTGGCATTATCACTATCATCATCAAGTATTTGAAAATGTACTGGCATTATCACTATCATCATCAAGTATTTGATTATCACTATCATCATCAAGTATTTGAAAACGTACTTGCATTATCACTATCATCATCAAGTATTTGAAAACGTACTGACATTATCACTATCATCATCAAGTATTTGAAAACGTACTGATATTATCACTATCATCATCAAGTACATTTTGTATTTGAAAACATACTGGCATTATCACTATCATCATCAAGTATTAGAAAACGTACTGGCATTATCACTATCTTCATCAAGTATTTGATTATCACTATCATCATCAAGTATTTGAAAACGTACTGGCATTATCACTATCATCATCAAGTATTTGCTGAATGAAATCGTAATGAACCATGCTGGGATGGAGACATTTTAAGTTTACAAGATTGGCCGTATTTTAAAGGGGACTTTGTAAAACTTTCTTCATGAATGGTTTCAAGCTATGGCATCATCCAGGCATGTTGTACTAAACAAATTTAGTTTCACAAAATTGAAGAACCCAAATGTGGAACAGTTGCTATCTGAAAATCAAATGTTGTGACAAGAACGGTTAATTCAAATTGTATACTTTTCATATACTGAATGTACCTCTGAGTTAAGATAGTTAGCAGGGGTGGGCAGATTAGTAACCATGTCATCTTGTGTTAACTTGCAGACGATAAATGGGTATTCTCAATTACTCTTTCTCAATCTTACTAATAAACATGAGTGCCTGTGAGTAAAAATGCTGGTTCATTACAGAATAAGAAAGACAATGATAACTATTCATGACTACCTAAGACTAAATTAGCATGCATACAGTTAGTATTGTTTTGTATCATTTCCCCATCTCTTGTATTGATATGTGCATTGTTTCAGCAAAAGTATCTATGCATCGATATATCAATGAATTATTTCACCCCTACCATTTACCCCTAAATAATGTAAACATACATCTCTTCATCTCAGTCAAACTTTGTGCAGGTATTTACATTCACCAACATACATATGATAGGCAAAGGAAAGAAAAGAAATCTAAATAATTTACTTCTAAATACACCATTATAAAGCAAGAAAAGGACAGTAAAATGTTATCAAACTTACACTGTTTGAATTAATTCCAAGCGTCATGCCACTAGTATCAGGTTCATTACCAGTGGAACATCCACTTGTAGACGTACAGTTAGATAATGTTGAATCAATGGCACTTTTTGTGGAATTTAAAGCAGAGTCCAGGGAAGATATATTGCTTTTCAAGAAAGTCAGGCTCTCATTCACGGTGTTCATGGCATTTGATGCCTCTGTCAGTACTGTAGATACAAGTGAAAATAAGCAATGTAGTATACTCCATGGCTCCAATGAACATTATTACAATCAGGGAGTACTGCAATATGCTGGATATCAGGTAGGATCTTTTCTATACCTTCCATGCACATCATTATATTGAGTGATTATTATTTATTATTATTATTATTATTATATATATATATATATATATATATATATATATATATATATATATATATATATATATATATATATATATATATATATATATATATATATATATATATATATATTATATCATAGCAATATAATGAGGGAGTGGTGTATTATATTAAATATAAGACAGTATGTTCTATTCCTTCCATGGATAACATTATAACAAGGGAAGAATGGTATATTATATTGAATGTAATGCAATATGTTCTATGCCTCCCAGAACAGCATTATAATGAGGAAGTGATGCATTATATTGAATATAAGGATATAGGGCAGTATGGTATTTGATTCTCATGAACAGCATTATAATAAGGAAGTAATGCAAGATATAAATATAATGTATGTTCTATGCATCACATGAATAACATTACAATGAAATAGTAATATGCCTTAATGGGCTTTGAATCATCTTGCATTACCACCCACCAGGTTTAAAAGTTCTCCATTTTCTGGTATACATTTCAAACCAGCAAATAGTGTATTGTCATTATTTTCAAATGATCAATTACAACATAAATCGATTTCAAATTTCACAAAGTAGTGTTCAAGAGAAAGAATATGTAATAAGTTCCAGATGCACTTAAACTGTTTGATTAAACTATGACATCATAAGATGTTCATTGTCAAACCAAATGGAATTTGTCTCATTATACTAGAATATAAATTTACACACTCAGATCAGATATTGTTTATTCAGTTGTATCAGTCTATTATACACAAAGGTATATAACAACTGTATTTGTCAAAGATATAAAAATGCCTTCTCTATGGCTTGTCACTCTGTAACTGAATGGGATGAGAGTGTCAGGAGTAGCTACTCCACCTAATGAAATACATCTAAAGCATTACATTTATTTTTTTATTAGAAATCATTTTACAATGTTGACACTACACCCCTTATTATAAAAGTCATATAATATCCATGTGACAAGACTAAATAATTGTTAATTTAACAAATGTAATTATTTACACGATTGAATAATTGCTAATTTAACAAATGTAATTATTTACATGATTGAATGATTGTTAATTTAACAAATGTAATTATTTACATGATTGAATAATTGCTAATTTAACAAATGTAATTATTTACATGATTGAATGATTGTTAATTTAACAAATGTAATTATTTACACGATTGAATAATTACTAATTTAACAAATATAATTATTTACATGATTGAGTAATTGTTAATTTAACAAATGTAATTATTTACATGATTGAATAATTGCTAGTTTAAAAAATGTAATTATTTACATGATTGAATAATTGCTAATTTAACAAATGTAATTATTTACACGATTGAATAATTGCTAATTTAACAAATGTAATTATTTCCATGATTGAATAATTGCTAATTTAACAAATGTAATTATTTACATGATTGAATAATTGCTAATTTAACAAATGCAATTGTTCACATGATAAAATAATTGTTAATTAAAAAATGTGATTGAATATTAGTTAATTAAACAATTTTATTACCTTATGTGATTGAATAACAGTGACAAATAATGAGGACTGTGTATAGCAGTTAATCTTTATAAGCTCTAAGCATTTTACAACATCTATAATGATATGACAACAAATAACAACAAAAAAAACCACCATACAATTACAAAACATAGATGATTGAATATTAGTGATATAAACAATGATATTGTCATATATGATTTAATAATCAATAATTTAACCAATCTATTATTAACATGATTGAATTAGGCCATACGAAAATGTTTCAATCACTGTTTGTCATTGATGACCCCAAGCTTTTTTCCCTAAATTAAGAAGTAAAATAAAACAAAAATCACATTCAATATATATGATATAATATAAAAACTGGCTTCCCTAATTTAAAACCAGAACAATAGTAAACACATTTTGTTTACCAAACATTTATTTAAACTATGTTGTTGTTAACATGTTTGCTTGGAATAATATATTGTATATACAATACTGACTACATAAGTTACAAAAAAATGAAACTAACATTTTATATACATGGATAATGATGTGATAGATTTTCAATTTAATTATTTTAGATTAAAAACACTGCAAATTGTATGCATTAATATCTCACCACTGTTCAAGGAATAAGCACTGGCAAACACACCAGTCAAATTAACTGCAGCATCGATACCATCTCGTATGGGAATTCCAACAAGGTAATCGATATCTGAAATATTTAGATAAACCTTTAAAATATTTATCCTACACAATTGGCTCTAAAAATCAGGTATTGATGGGGAACATTTCATTATTTATAGGTTACAATGAATAGGTAATAGTGGTAAACAATTTACAACATGTATCAATATATCTGTATTAAAACAGTATATATCTTAATGTTATATCAGAAGCTATTTTGGGGACCATACTAATTATTTATATATATATATATATATATATATATATATATATATATATATATATATATATATATATATGTGTGTGTGTGTGTGTGTGTGTGTGTGTGTGTGTGTTATGTAGTAACAAAATTAAAACATCAAATGTCAATGAATTTGATATACAACACACCTTTTCAAGACCTATGTATTCTGCATAAATATGTTACAATTGAATTTGGAAATTCGGAAGTAAAGCTCTCATATATTTCTGGGTGATTTTTTTCAGAATGAAAATCTAAACTAAAACATAATTGGATTTTATAGCCTTTTGTTTTAAAACACAGATTAAAAATCTTTGAAATCCATATAAAAAAATCAAACTTATTATATTGGGACTTTTATGGAAAACCAAACTTTCAAACTGAACATATCATCAAATGACATCATGTCAAACTACAAATAGATGACATCCTTAATTTCATATAGCTGACTTTTGGTTTCAGTCCCACTCCATCCAATCCTACCCCACTCATTCCCCCCTCCCCAAAATAAGCTGCATAAGGATACAAACTCGTTCTTTTTTATATTTACTTATGAAATATTCTCTCAGTTAGTAAAGATGGAGTTCATCTTACAAGGATAATTGACTGTGGGATTTAGATATAATATGGACTAACATAATAGCTGATCTGAATGTCTCCCCCGAAAGTATAAATATAAAACCATGGCCTTGGCAAGAGTCTAATGATACAATGAAAAGCAGGGCCTAAGTAAGTGTGCAATAATAAAAAATGAAATTAGAAACTTATCAAGGCCCTGCTTTTCACAGTGTCACTTACCTGTGCCCTCCTTTTCACAACAGCAGTAGACACTAACCAAGGTTGTTGTGAAAAGCAGGGCCTTGATAAGTGTCTAATGACACTGTGACAAGCAGGGCCTTGATAAGTGTCTAATGATGCTGTGACAAGCAGGGCCTTGATAAGTGCCTAATGACACTGTGAAAAGCAGGGCCTTGATAAGTGTCTAATGATACTGTGAACAAAGGGCCTTGATAATGTCTAATGACACTGTGAAAAGCAGGGCCTTGATAAGTGTCTAATTATACTGTGAACAAATGGCCTTGATAAGTGTCTAATTATACTGTGAACAAAAGGCCTTGATAAGTGTCTAATGATACTGTGAAAAGCAGGGCCTTGATAAGTTTCTAATGACACTGTGAAAAGCTGGGCCTTGATAAATGTCTAATGATACTGTGAACAAAGGGCCTTGATAAGTGTCTAATGATGCTGTGAAAAGCAGGGCCTTGAGAAGTGTCTAATGAAACTGTGAAAAGCTGGGTCTTGATAAATGTCTAATTATACTGTGAACAAAGGGCCTTGATAAGTGTCTAATTATACTGTGAACAAAAGGCCTTGATAAGTGTCTAATGATAATGTGAACAAAGGGCCATCATAAATGTCTAATGACACTGTGAAAAGCAGGGCCTTGATAGTGTCTAATGACACTGTGAAAAACAGGGCCTTGATAAGTATCTAATGACACTGTGAAAAGCAGGGCCTTGATAAGTGTATAATGAGTGTGAACAAAGAGCCTTGATAAGTGTGTAATGACAATGTGAAAAGTATGTCCTTGATAAGTGTCTAAAGACACTGCGAAAAGGAGGGCCTTGATAAGTGTCTAATGATACTGTGAAGAAAGGGCCTTGATAATTGTCTAATGATATTACATGTATTATAACAAGGAGGGCATTGGTAAGTGTCTAATGATACTACTATGAAAAGGAGGGCTTTGATATGTATCTAATGATACTACATCTATTATAAACATTTATTATAACAATGGATGGCCTTGGTAAGTGTCTAAAGAAAATACATGTATTATACAAATGAGGTACTTGGTAAGTAATTAATGATATTACATGTATTATTAAAAGGATGGGCTTGGTAAGTGTCTAATGACATTACTTGTATTATAACAATGGATGGCCTTGGTAAGTGTCTAATGATACAATGTAATTATGGGCCTTGAAAAGAGTCTAATGATACTATGTAATTATGGGCCTTGAAAAGAGTCTACTGATACTATGTAATTATGGGCCTTGAAAACAGTCTATTGATACTGTGAAAAGCAGGGCCTTGATAAGTGTCTAATGACACTGTGAAAAGCTGGGCCTTGATAAATGTCTAATTATACTGTGAACAAAGGGCCTTGATAAGTGTCTAATGATACTGTGAAAAGCAGGGCCTTGATAAGTGTCTAATGACACTGTGAAAAGCTGGGTCTTGATAAATGTCTAATTATACTGTGAACAAAGATCCTTGATAAGTGTCTAATGATACTGTGAACAAAGGGCCTTCATAAATGTTTAATGACACTGTGAAAAGCAGGGCCTTGATAAGTGTCTAATGACACTGTGAAAAGCAGGGCCTTGATAAGTATCTAATGACACTGTGAAAAGCAGGGCCTTGATAAGTGTCTAATGATAGTGAGAACAAAGGGCCTTGATAAGTGTGTAATGTGAAAAGCAAGTCCTTGATAAGTGTCTAAAGACACTGCGAAAAGGAGGGCCTTGATAAGTGTCTAATGATACTGTGAAGAAAGGGCCTTGATAAGTGTCTAATGATATTACATGTATTATAATGAAAAGGGCATTGATAAGTGTCTAATGATACTATTATGAAAAGGAGGGCCTTGAAATGTATCTAATGATACTACATCTATTATAAACATTTATTATAACAATGGATGGCCTTGGAAAGTGTCTAATGAAAATACATGTATTATACAAATGAGGGACTTGGTAAGTAATTAATGATATTACATGTATTATTAAAAGGATGGGCTTGGTAAGTATCTAATGACATTACTTGTATTATAACAATGGATGGCCTTGGTAAGTGTCTTATGATACTATGTAATTATGGGCCTTGAAAAGAGTCTAATGATACTATGTAATTATGGGCCTTGAAAAGAGTCTAATGATACTATGTAATTATGGGCCTTGAAAACAGTCTAATGATACTATGTAATTATGGGCCTTGAAAAGAGTCTAATGATACTATGTAATTATGGGCCTTGAAAAGAGTCTAATGATACTATGTAATTATGGGCCTTGAAAAGAGTCTAATGATACTATGTAATTATGGGCCTTGAAAAGAGTCTAATGATACTATGTAATTATGGGCCTTGAAAACAGTCTAATGATACTATGGAATTATGGGCCTTGAAAAGAGTCTAATGATACTATGTAATTATGGGCCTTGAAAACAGTCTAATGATACGATGTAATTATGGGCCTTGAAAACAGTCTAATGATACTATGTAATTATGGGCCTTGAAAACAGTCTAATGATACTATGTAATTATGGGCCTTGAAAACAGTCTAATGATACTATGTAATTATGGGCCTTGAAAACAGTCTAATGATACTATGTAATTATGGGCCTTGAAAACAGTCTAATGATACTATGTAATTATGGGCCTTGAAAAGAGTTTAATGATACTATATAATTATGGGCCTTGAAAACAGTCTAATGATACTATGTAATTATGGGCCTTGAAAAGAGTCTAATGATACTATGTAATTATGGGCCTTGAAGAGTCTAATGATACTATAAAATAGTGATCCTATGCAAGTGTCTAATGTATTATTAAATTCAGTACTTTGATAAAAATATAATAATACAATTAAAAGGCAATGATGCACCCATACTTACTGTCAAGGTCCCTTGTTAATGCTGCTATTAGGAAATCCATATTATAATTTGTAATCTGTTTAGTCTCCTGTAAAAATATGTTAGACAATGTACCAGGTAAAATTTGCATTATTCATGTTTATTTCTTTCATTTCAGAATTTTTCAACTGATTGTTCATTTTATCTACTTCATATTTTGATATGAACAAATACGACAAATGAGCAGTTCTTGTATTTTGACCACCAAAAAAAGAATACACCTTTGCATGTCATTTGTGGCAACATCAACAAACAACAAGCAGTTCATGTTTTGTACACATTTAATACAATTTCTTTTTAATCTGGTTGCAAGGTAACTGATCATTAGAATTGATTGATACCAAGTAGATGTGTATTCAAATTTTGACAGCCCTACCATACGACTGTCTGTCCATCTGTCCATTCATTGCTCCATGCATCTATCCATCCATCCATCCATCCTCCATCCATCCATCCATTCATCCACATATCAATCCATCCATCCATTCATTTATGCATGTGTATACTGAACAAGTTTGCTACAATATTACTATGCTATCAAAATAGACAAGCAAATAAATAATTAATGAACAACATACAGTTAAAACATATACATACAACAACTGATAAAATTGGTCTTAAGCCAACAAATGATAGACCTATTTTCTTTAATTACAAAACTCTCTTGCAAATTTGTTCTGTATCAGCACATGTGTATTAGATTTAAGAAAGATGCATAGATCAATCAATTAGATAATTCTGGAATAGATGAACTCACTGAAACAGTGTTGTCGACGTAACTAAAGATGTCATCAAAGTTGTCCGATACAGTTGAGTACAGAGTATCAATAGCTGTGGTTGTTCTGTCATTGTTGACAAACACAAATGTCACTCCACATCTGACGAAGAAAATGTTACAAATCACAATGGAAAATAAATCATTGAAATACAAAGATACTATTATAACCAATATTCCATCATGAAACCATTTCAACTCTCAGTGGAGAAAAAGACGTATTTATCTTTTACAAAAGATATTACTTTTTTAAGCAAACATGCATCCCCAACAATGAAACTCTTCATGTCACTATTAACAGATACAGTATATTAAATGTAAACAAATATCTCTTTCCAATTCCCTATTATTAAATAATTAAAAACAAGACACAGTTCAAAGCAAGCAAATTTTGTTTCTGTTAATTCCAGGCATATACAGTCAAGAGGTGCAAATAAATCATTAATGAAAATAAAAATACAAATATTAAAATGCAAAAATGCACACACACACACACACACACACACACACACACACACACACACACATATATATATATATATATATATATATATATATATATATATATATATATATATATATATATATATATATATATATATATATATGCCTTATCAAATTAACTGAACCGAGCATTGAAAAATATAGGACCTTAAATCATGTGAGCTTGGAAAGACATCTTATGCCACATGAATAATATTTGTAATACTTGGTAAATAATCTATAAATATTATATACAAAAACTACACATATGAGTCATTTCATTAGGTAGTAAAAAAAATAACACAGTTGAAATAAAAACAGGTTAAACATGTTATTCAACATATAGCATGTAATTAAATTGGTACATGAAGACGAAAGATCACTCAGTACTACATAGTATACTAATGCCATCACATTTATAATCTTGTCAACGTTCCAAGTTTCTATTTTTATTTAGCCATAGGTAGAAGTAGTTTGTCAAATGCATGCATGTGTTTACCATATGGGAAAGTGATGAATACTTTTACTTGACAAACTGTTCGATATTGTTCAGTAGAATGGTAACAATGTTAAACTAATGGAAAAATATAAATAAATGCAAATGTGGTAGAAGAGCCTTCTTTAATTTCGTTTACACAATGCATAGGAATGTTGACCAGTGAAGGGGAGTAAAGAGCCATTAGCATAATAACTAATGGTTGACTTAGCTATAATGCCAAACCTAAACCGCACATCATAGCGGTACGTGAATCTGGGTCGTATTTATTTATCATTTCCAGTTATTACATTGGGTGGGGTCAACTGACATCGTTAATAATCAGCAGCCTAGTGCACAGAAATACTATATAACAATCAAGGCGACATTCCAAAATCTTTTATATATACAATATAGATAAATTTGGTCGTCAGAGATGAAATTCCGTTTGAAGCATTCCGCATATTTCATTACATACTCATGACAAATTCTTAACACGCGATGACGATGTGGTGGAATTTGCAGTTCTGGATCGTTTGACATGGATACCATCATTTATGCATGCATTGTGTTTAAAAACGAAACAGATTAATGCTAGAATCAGTCAGATATTTCTTTTTTTTAAATGCAGCATGAAAATCCTTACAAGTGAAATTACTATCAACAAAAATATTTTTGTTCAAAGATATTACACTCTGAAATATGTCAGATATACTCGCTATTCGCCCAAACGGAAATCTATCCGAGCATAAATTGTGTTGAAAATTTTAAAAATGTCTTCAATTTCGTACTGTTACACGCACAGGGGTATTACCTGACCGAGCGGTGTCAAACCCTATCGCGAATCCCGCTGGACGTCATATGTTTCCTCAAATTTCCATACTTCCGTACAATTACAGTTGTAAATTTGAAAGCCAGACGTGTCTGTTTGTATATACTAAATTTTTTTCTAATCAATACAAGACGGTAGATAAAACATTTTTCCAAAAAGTCTATCAACCGCACATTTGCATGGTTTGTCTTCATCGTCGTCAGATTTCCGTACCACCAGCCGGTTAAGCCATAGAAAATATACTAGTATCCCCCTTTTCACTGGGAACTATTTTAACTCCGCCACCTTAGGCCACTCAATGTACGCTTTTACCGGCACATTACGCCAATATAACTGCACCCATATTCCACTATGGACACATGAACGGTATCTACTAAGTCCATTCTTATTGATTCCAGTGCCCACATCAGCCAAACCACTATTGAACACCACTAGATTTTAATATGGACTATCTTACTCGAGGGTCAGTCATTCGGGTTGGACCTGAATTCACTACTAGCGAATTATGGCATCATTCAAACTCACTAACATTCGACTCCGTGACGTTTGCGCCTAGTAATTGGCTAATTATTTCGGGCTAAGAATATTTCCATGACGCCGAATCCCAATAATCACACAAATCTAAGATTTGCTTGAAACGGGGCGCTATCAAATGCGCATACTCCAAACGTATTACAGTACGAATACAATCGGTTTTTTTTAATGGACAAAACAAGGCGATTCGAAGCATAAGACGAACAAAGCTAAAAATTGGTAAAATGTCGCTGTCCCATACCTAATTCATAATTATCCATTTAATAATACGGTCGTTAATCGCATTTGTACAGGATGGAAAAAACTCATACAAAATCGACGCATTTTGTGCCTTTTAAAATACATCATACAAAGAAAATATATCTATTTTAGTAGATATGCGGATATATTTCACTAGGAAAATATAAACAATTTGTGTTGTCCCTCGTAGCTCCGAGACTTGTCAGAATACAATATTTCAACTTCACGCCTGAAATATTTCCGTATATCTACTAAAAAAAAAACATATCTTTTTTCTTTCGGAATGTTTCCAAATGTTCACAATTACTGACAGATTATTATGAAATACGGATTTTGCCGAAGCGATTTAATTGCCAAAGATTTCTCTTCAACCTGGCTAATAAACATATGTAAAGGTAGATAAAGAACATACACTGCAATAGGAGGCACGATATATAATAGAAGAACGTTTTCTCTTTGGTTGATAATTGAATACTTACGTCGACAATATGATGAGAATAAACATGATGAAGGAAAAGGTGTTACGCTTGCATTTGTTTTTGGCATCTTCTACTTTCTGCATTTTTCGGCCGCCACAATTTCCGCAGCAGCGACAGCAGCAGAAACAGAAGCCAACCAACGGGAAGATTACGATAAACAGGATTCCCAGAGCGACACAGATGGCGTACCCAATGAAGTAGGGTACCACCTAAAGAAGAAACACGGGCAGATTTTAAAAGTACATATTTTCATAAGTATGACTTATAATTTATGCCGGATTATGGCTTTCTAGTTATCAAAGCGCTGAAAATATAATGGTGCCCTAGCCACAAACAATGTGAAATTCAACACAAACAAAAACAATAATAAAAGCTAAACAAAAGTTGTGGAAAAATACCATATTGCCATAATTCCGAATCGAAATACTCATACATGCAGATATAATGTTTCATATATAATGAATTCATTCAATTTTATCATGAAAATTTCATTTGATATTTTATGGCGGACTTGTTTAGACTGGTGCCCTAAACACGTGCTTAGGATGCTCAGGTGGTAACCCAGCTCTTCTTGTAATAAAAATAATAAATATATCATAATTATGTACTAGGGCTACCACAATTTCTCACTGTGACAAATCTGTACATTTCTTCATTTTACTTTTATTACATATTTTCTCCCATTTACGTGACTTAGAGGTCGCAAAAAAATCGTTACTTATACTATTTCTTCCTGAAATTAATTCATGTGTAAAATTTAATGGGGAAAATTCAAAATGTTAGAATTATTGACATTTGATCCCTCTCAAAGACATGAGGGTAGGGGTACAAACTATTATGACGTTTTATCAGACTGTACCCAAGCTGGTAAATTTCCCAAATGTCTAAGACGATATAGATTAAGTGAATCGTTCCGTTTTTACTCTTTACCAAATAGAAAATGTAATTGACAAATTAATTTAAATTTGTATTAATAAGAAATTGATGACAGAGGATATTTGCTTGAAACAGGTGAATAACGGATATATTTCATCGAGTGGATGGAAATACTAGAGTTGTTCACCCTCGAGATGAAATTATTCGTTATTAACTCGTTTCAAGCAAATATTCTTTAACTTTTATGCTCACATCAGTTGGCTACCCAACGTTTGTGACATACTAGAGTTTATCACCAACGAGATGAAAAATGTTGTTCCTTTAGTGAATAAATATTGTTATGATTTCACCACAGTGAAATATCAAGATCATTTTAAATAGAAAATCAAGTAATTCACTGCTAAGCATAAAATAAAATCATATTCTTCGTGAAGAAGTAGAATTTGCAGAGCTCGTTCAAGCAGGAGCAGAAAATATAGTCACAGTCCTAACAACAATCTGCAACATGATATGGAAGACAGGTGAATGGCCCACTATATGAAAGGAAACCTACTGATGACAAAACTACAGAACTAACGGTCTGGTCAGTCACCCTAGCACAGTCATGATGAAGATATGGAGATTATCGAGGAAAACGAAATGATGTCAAATAACACCTATGGCATCAGTGTCGAAATAAAAGTCAGTGGACAGGAGCTGGAAAGAGTCACAAGCTTCAAGTACTTGGGGTCAATTATCACAGATGAGCGCTCCAAACCAGAACTAGACTGTAGGATTGCCCAGACAAAAACAGCAAATAATAAGGTTGAGACCAATATGTAAAGAGACCAACCTTGATTTTGGTTACAAACTAAGGCTGATGCGCTCGATCGTCATATCTATCTTCCATTTGATTCTGAAACATAGACGCCCACATGAGATCTAGTAAGAAGGATTCAAACCTTCGAAATGAGAGATCTTGGGCATCTGATACATTGACCATGTAACGAACGAAGAAGTCTACAAAAGGATCCAACAAGTCAGTGGACACCATGAAGATCTCTTCATCAATGTATTTAAACGCAAACTGAAGTGATACGGTCATGTCTCAAGATCATCTGGATTGGCAAAAACAATCTTGCAAGGCACAGTGCGAGAGTGCAGACCAACAGACAGACAGAAAAGAGGTGGGAATACAGCATTAAGGAGTGGACATGTATGGAATTTGGAGATTCCGAAAGGTCAGTAGAGAACATGAAAAGATTGAAATAAATTGGTTGTAAAGTCAACTGTGGTGCACCAACGACCTCTTGGGTTAATGGATTGATGATGATGATGATGATGATAGCAAGAATTGTGGATTTGTTATTAGTAGTATTATTACAAATCTGGACACAAACCAATATATAAAGTTAGCCTAGCAAGTAATCAAATACATATGACCAAGGTACCCGTCCCATGGTATATCTTACTTTAACATTCATGTTATTGTAGATAATCGTTTTTAATTTATATTATGAAGTAATATACTTGATTTTCTAATTAAATTAATATTGATATTTCACTGTAGTGACAAAATAACAATACGTTTTCACTACAGGAACTACTTTTACCATCTGTGTCACAGACTTTAGGTGGCTAACGTATGTGAGCATAAATAAAAAGAATATTTTCTTGAAACGAGTGAATAACGGATATATTTCATCTTGTAGGTGGAAAAACTATATTTTCACGTATGACGAAGCTAATGAGTGACAGTACATAGTTTCCACTTTACAAATGAAATGTTTCCATTATGTTATGCCAGTCAGTGAATTTTTGGATCTTCCAGACGAAGTCAGTTGAGAGAATTACCAAGATTAGTTGCTTATTAGTCCTTGTCTGCAGACAATATGAAGTTATAGTATTATGACCAATATAAAAGATCAAGCGATAAACATGGACACATATCACACAGGAGTATTCTAAACATGGACCCATATCACACAGGAGTATTCTAAACATGGACACATATCACACAGGAGTATTCTAAACATGGACACATATCACACAGGAGTATTCTAAACATGGACACATATCACACAGGAGTATTCTAAACATGGACACATATCACACAGGAGTATTCTAAACATGGACACATATCACACAGGAGTATTCTAAACATGGACACATATCACACAGGAGTATTCTAAACATGGACACATATCACACAGGAGTATTCTAAACATGGACACATATCACACAGGAGTATTCTAAACATGGACACATATCACACAGGAGTATTCTAAACATGGACACATATCACACAGGAGTATTCTAAACATGGACACATATCACACAGGAGTATTCTAAACATGGACACATATCACACAGGAGTATTCTAAACATGCACACATATCACACAGGAGTATTCTAAACATGGACACATATCACACAGGAGTATTCTAAACATGGACACATATCACACAGGAGTATTCTAAACATGGACACATATCACACAGGAGTATTCTAAACATGGACACATATCACACAGGAGTATTCTAAACATGGACACATATCACACAGGAGTATTTTAAACAAGGACACATATCACACAGGAGTATTCTAAACATGCACACATATCACACAGCAGCAGGGGGACGAATCGGACATTTGCTCCAGACATCATTTGCTCTAAATCTAACAAACATCTCGAGAGAATTAATTCGAATCCTTCTTTTTCAACCAAAAAAAAGATTACTTGCTCGAAACGTAAGTTTTTCGCAAATCATACTTCAAGACTGTTTTCATCGTTTAGTCAAAATACATTCTCGTAGTGATGTCATCGCCCCCCCCCCCCCCCACTGCTGCTATGGGTTTGTACGATTTCAAACAAATATTTGATCAAGTCCGATACGATATCGTGTTCGACGATCATAAAAATTTATTGTTATAAATCCATGCGGGGTTGATTGAGCATGACTAAAGAAATTTCTAAATTGATTGAAGTCCATATCGGAACACCATGTCTGCCAAATATTTCGTAACGTATATGTATCAACGCCGTTAAACACAGCAAGAATATTACAGTTATCTCTGATCACTTTTGGAATCTGAGTGTAGCGTTGAGTGACATATATCACGCCGGTGTTTTTATGCCTGCCTCGGGAAAATATTCTAGCTGGGTTTTTTTGATTGTCTAACATCACATCGTCGTATACGACTAAATTGTTAATGCTCCCATCAAGATTATCCACGGATGGTGCCTCGTCAATATCAGTTATAAATTCAATGACGTTCTCACCCTTAATTTCTGATGCATTATCGTTAAAATCCTTTAACACTTCATAGCATTGTTGATCATCTACGCTAGGAGCAACTAAATACAACTTATCCCGCTTCATCCATCTTATTATTAAATTGAGCAACAATTGCGTCTTGCCGGATCCAGATGGCCCGATTATAATTGCGCGGTTAGAGTTTGGTAGCGCTGCATGATGCTTAACTGTTTCTCTTGTTTTAGTCACAGAAAAATCAATTATATTCATATCTCTATACATAAATTATGTATCTATATTGTGTGAAGTGTAAAACGCGTACTGGCACAAATGATGTGACGACGATTACAACTAGCAATAACAAATCAGCACTAACTGGTTGATGTGCAACATGTGGTATAAAAAAGTTTAGATTTGTTTCTATGAAATCCGGAGATGTTTTTAAAAAAACGAGGAGGTGATATCGCAGCCAAATCGGCAAAGCTCCCTGGAACCCCATGGGCAAAGTACCCCGGAGAAAAGCACCTTCCAGGATATAGTTATAGATATCAGACATGATGATCAAAATCTGCCCCGACCCGGCGAGTATCCGATAAACGCTATTGATAAGGCGTATCATGCTCATGATGTTGCACATAAAAGCAGCAATCTGCAAAACAGGCATCTCGTCGCGGATGTGAAATTAATTCCTGCGTTAAATGCTATTCCTGATAAATCTTTCAAAGAAAAATTGGCTTCGTGGTTGGTAAAATCAGCTATGAAAGGCAAACTGATGATGGGCGCTGGTAATTAATATGTAATCTATTTATTATTCTCCGAGGGGATACTGGAGGGGTAACGCTGCAATCAATAAACTCGCCAACGCCGCAAAAGTGAAAAAGACCACTGCGGCTAATTGGTTATTCAAACAGGCTATATGGCAAATTTATCTACCGCGTCCTAAACAAATCAATATTCTCGCATTTTGATGTTACCGGACCCAATGAACTTCATCATGCTGATTTATTGTTTTTACCACATGATAACGGTTACAAATACGCGCTAACCGTAGTTGATGTTGCGAGTCGATACAAACAAGCAGAACCGCTAAAAACAAAATCATCACCTGAAGTTGCTTCTGCTCCAGACATCATTTGCTCTAAATCTAACAAACATCTCGAGAGAATTAATTACTTAATTAAATTAATTAATTTGAAAAGATTTATCGACGAGGCCCTCTACGCTGGCCAAATCTATTACAAGTTGATCCTGGCAAGGAATTTCAAGGCGCTGTTTTATCAGCGACGAAAGATCACAATGTCACCATCAGACGTGGGCATACTGCACTACATCGCGATCAGGCAATTGCAGAACGATTTAGTCGGACTCTTGCTGAGCGGTTATTTGGATATCAATATGCAAAAGAATTCATCCAAGAAAAGCGATCCCGTGAATGGGTCAAAAGGTTACCAGGGGTAGTTGCAGCGCTAAATAACGAGATTACCAGAGCAATCAATATGAAACCTAACAACGCAATAAAAAGTATATACCACAACCACAGCAAGATAGCGTTTCTCAGCCAATTCTCAGCAATGTCACCGTGAGATATTTATATGAACCAGGAGAACTCGAAGGTGGTAAAAGAAAGGGCTACTGATCCTATTTGGAGTGTCACTACGCATAGCATATCTACTATAACACGATCAACTGGTAGACCTCTAATCTATAAATTGGATTCAACTGCCCCTCAGCGGGGTTTTACACGCGAACAATTACAAGTGATTCCTGATGATACTCAATTGCCACCGCATGGTCTTAACTAGTGCCGTTGCGTCTGTTGCACTCAAGACAAGTCAACATCACATTGTTTCTGACATGACCGAGACTGTTATTTTTTCTGTCTACGGTAAATTGGCGAGGATCTTTATCCGAATACTGAAAACGCATTAAACAATTGCAACTTGCGCAGTGATTATTCTGTTGTTGCTTCCAAGTGATTATTAATTCAGCATCAATATCAAATTCTCGTTGTTTTTTTTTTTGGTCTTGTTGTTTGTAACCGGAGAGTTTTTTTTATTAATGATGCTAACATCAATATCATCCATTGTGGTGTCGTCATCGAAAACAATTCTTTGAAGTTGATTTATTCGCCGTACTCTAGACACTGCAAGATAGACTAAATTTGACCACTCAATGCGATTATCTACTATCCAAACAATTGTATCCGCGATAGTTAATCCCTGCGAGGAATGTATTGTTGTTACGTAACCCAGTGTCCATGGCGATTTATTAGCACGCAATGTGTCTTCGACAACACTGATATCAACCAGCACAATATCATTTAATACTAGTGTTTGCTTTCCGCCGCCTGGTATTTCCACCTCGATGATTTGTTTACGTGTGTCAGCTGGTCTGTAGCACAGTGGCACTGGGTGCGTTGGAAATTTTTCTCTATGAAGTGAAAACAACTTTTTTTTTGTAGCGCGTCTCTGACTATTTTTCTGCTAGCAACTACAAAATCGTTCGGCCTCCATACTTCCCAAAATTCCTCCATCGGAGTTTCAGAAATTATTTCCCTGATTATTTCACATTGGATTCTGTCGGGTTTCAGTCTAACTAATTTCTTGACCTCCCGTAACTGTTCGTCAAGCGACCTGTAATCGCTATCAATTTCTTAATAATAGTCAACAAAATTCTTTAACCAATCATGTGGACCCGCGCCGACAAATGGTGGTGGCTGGCCATGATCTCCACACATTATTATCGCTGTATTCTTTTGCAGCAACCAATCAAGAAACATTTTTAATACATCTACCAAAACCGTGCATATCTCATCCCAAATAATAACCGCAGGGATGAATTTCTCGCCCATTCGTTCAGGGGTCCATTTGTCGCCGTTGTATCGAAAAAAACTATGATAAGTGCAAGCTTCGACGTTTCGTTGTTTTATCTCTCGTGCTAGTCTATGGGTCGGTGTCAGCACAATCATATTTGTGAAATCCGTAGGATTTTTCCCTCAATATAATTCAATCGCCCGAGTCTTTTTTCCTGACCCGCCAAGGCCTTTTAAATAAACTGTTTTATATCAACAAATTGGATCTGATATCGGTGGTGCATTAGAACGTTCTGATAAATTATCACCGCGTAAGTAACTGTTTTTAATCTCAACATCTGCTGATTCAGAATACTCACGCAGCATTTCTTTTTTAATTCTCCATGATCCCCAACTTTCATCCGAATTAGGAATTCAGCAACTGCGCAACTGTACTTACCGTTAATATAAAATGAATCAACTCTAACCGCAGTGTCAGGAAATCTATTTATCATTGAAAAAAAATTAATATAAGCATAACCCAGCATCAACGACCTCAAATGTGTATACGGGGATCTGTAACCGTCGCTATAAGTAACAACCGTACCCAATTTTGTTCCATCGGACATAAAAAGCATCTTTACGATCCACATATATGTTTTTGGATACTGCATCCGCGATTACAAAATCATATTCGGTGTTATCCATATTCAGCCGTGAACAATATCGTCTATAGTCGCATTTTTTTCCTCCCTGAGTGAATTTTCCAATTATTCTTCTACCGAGATCTTTTGCTTCGATGTTTCCTAGATTAAATACCCGTTTGGACCACTCAATGATATATTCTTCGTCGGCATCAATATGTTTTCTGGATTCCTCAATTATACTATCAAGACATTCCGGTGTTGGTAACCAGACATTGATTTGTTTCCGATATGATATAATTGCTTCACTGACCGTCAACGAAATTAACATTTTTGTATCAATCATGGATCGTAATAAGCTATTGGCAGCCATTTCTTTTCAGACATGTGTCTACCAATCCAAACATAACAACAGCGATGAAGTCCTGCTGCGAACTCAAATGATACTACACGATCGAATTCAGTTAAATCAAAATCAGGCAGCGGCCCATTAATTGCAACACGAGTCATTTCATGTACGGGGTGTCCAAATCGTTTAAAATACTCAGTACACTCTCAATAACCAAGAAAACTCGCTGGATAGCAAGTAACCATATCAACTGAAATGATATTATCACTGTCGTATTTGTTATTCCATAAACCGCCATTATTAAATTCTAGACAACTAGCCTCAATGTCTGGCAAGAATTCTACGCGTGTTGGTTTCCATGCGTTTTTGATTCTTGCTATGAGATGCACCGTCGTGCTTGAATTCATTAATACAATCGCGTTTTTTATTTATCAGGGCTCTATCCGTTATTGCCTGTTTTTGGCACATCTTTGAGGGTTCTATCGAGATTAAATTTAACGTTTTTGTAATGCTTAATTGCTGATAATCTCTCGAACTCCTCCATGTTATAATTAAAACAAGTATTTAAATAGAAAAATATAGTATAATGAATCACTGCAAGTGGCTAATGATTGGATCAACAACCCCGTGTAACAAATTATGCAGAAGCGAATTCTGTGGGTATCATTTACAGAGCGTTCGCAACGGTTCCCTTGGCCCCCTCCCGTGCCTCCGATGTGGGGTTGGGGTAAAATCACAATTATGTCTCAGTTGTGGCGGCAAACGATACAGAGAACTAAAACGCTACTATGACAAACGAATAAAAAAAATTCAGTCATTGATCCTACTGATGACTCCGTCAATGACAAAATTATAAAAACTCCTCAAGATTATATCAAGAGGTTTATAATTAAAGCGGATATAAATTAGACAAGTAATATTATTATACAAATGAGCCAAGATTTCAGACCTCACCCAGTGCTTGTTAATTATGAAGCATCCCGTGATGGTATTGTCAGGCATCGCAGACCAAAGAAGCCGGTTGGATGGGTAAATAATATGGGATGTTGATGTTTGCAGCCGGGAAGAAGAAATATCTCTGTCACAGAGCCATCTATGAAGCATTTTACGGATTGATCAAAGATGGTTTTGTGATTGATCACGTTGATGGATTCCCTCAAAATAACAAATTGGATAACTTACGAGTTGTTACTCAAAGTGAGAATGCAAAATTAGGTGGAACCGGCAAACACGCATAAAAGGCAAAACATGTCAAATCATTTGATACATCAACTAAAGAGGAGAAAATATTTCAGTCAATGAATAAAGCCAGTAGATATTTCGATATTTGTAGGTCTTCAATACGATTTGTTGCAGAAAATATAACTAAATTAACTCTGTCAAAGAAAAATGGCCATAACATAAAATTCGTATACATCTGAAACGATTCAAGGGAGATAAATCCTTTATGGATAAGTCCGCCGCCACTCATAACACTTTACTCACTAAGTTCCCTTGTATTATAACCGTCAAAGTGTGTCGTCTGCTACACCTGTAGAGAGAGTTATAATTGACATAGGCGTGCACACGTGACTGTGGAGATTTATATTCATAACATCGAAATTACATGCTGTTTTAGAATCGAGTGTTACGTAATTGATGTTTTCACAACTTATTAAAACCAGATAGATAGACTGATAGATGCTTTATAATTATATCACTGCACACATCATACATGTAGACTGCTAATAAATCGTATTTCGTTGACGCGGGTACGTGACTGTACAATTACTATCTGCTACGTGCGAGTTGTATTTTCCTGTATGCATTTTTATACATTACATTTAAATATACAGTGAAAACTCTCTTATTGTTAAATATATACATGTCAGGTTATATTGTCCCCTCCTCTATATTGATCGGTACAGGCTTATAATCCAACGCGTTACCTATGTTCGCTCAGCCGGAACGAGCATGAAACATTAGTGTTTTCAATTGCGACCCCCCCCCCCCGCATTGGATTTCCCATTCATTGAAGTAAGCGGTCGTGGTTAAAATCACTATCTGCTACGTGCAAGTTGTATTTTTCTGTGTGTAAAAGTATTTTATTTTCCTTTTTCCTGTATGCATGTTTATATTTACATTTAAAAACAGTGAAAACGCTCTTATTGTTAAGTATACATGTTAGGTTATATTGTTCTCCTCTATATTGATCGGTACACTGACGCAGGCATGCGTGACTTTCAGTACAAACGTACTTCTGTTTTATGTTGATCGGTACACTGACGCAGGCATGTGACTAAAAAAACCAGAATACTATTGACATGATAATTTAAACAACAGTTATAATATTTTTTTTGTGTACTTAGTATTTTTTTCCTAAATACTATGAAATTTCTGTGGATACAGTAAAATTGTCTATTTTAAAAATCTCTTATTGTTAAGTATAATCAGAAGATATATATATATATATATATATATATATATATATATATATATATATATATATATATATATATATATATATATATATATATATATATATATATATTAAAAAATCTCTATCTGTATGACAGTTCCGTAGTCTAAATGGTAGCGTGTTTGTCTTGTAAATACAGGTCTATCAACTACGTGTTCGGTCCCCATAGCAAATACATTATTTGATGGTGAAACGAAAGATGTTTTTTCTATTAATTGGGGGAGGGGCGAACCCCCTCAATTAAACCAACATTGCAACTCATGCTATCACATTCTCGGTAGCGTGGGTTGGTGTTTTTTCCAACTCATGCAACCATGAATTTGATTTCATTGGTTGCAATTTTGGTTTGGTTTGACCACGCCCACGTCACAAGAACATCCAATCAAACATATACCTTCTGAGAGATCTAATTCAGTGTTTGCTGAGTTAGACCCCTCGCCGGAGATTATGTGTTTGTCAAAGTAAATGGGTGTAAAATTAATGGTATAAATTGATGCAAAAAGCTCTACATTCACATGAGGAACCCCATAGGGTAGCACAGGGCTACCGGCTAATAGAAACGGTGTTAGTGTCACACAAAAAAGGCATCCGGAATGGATAGCCAAGTGAAAAGACCCTAACAAAGACACAAAGGCCTGAATAAGGGACTCATGAATGAAATAACCGCTGATAATTTATACCATTTATTTTGCATTTTTTTTAAATTAGAGATACAGTATACTATATAAATAATGGATATCAAAGATGTAAATTCTATAATTGTTGAAATTTCAAATTTGAAAAAACGAGGGATAGTATTATCTGAAGATCTCGACTGCGACAGGATTGCCTCGGAATATGAAGAAATTGAGTATCAGTCTAGTAGGGGTCGTTATGTTTTACCTAAGATGTACAGGCTCGTGAAAGGAATTCAAAAGTCCATCAATGCTTGTTTGTACGGTAACGACATTAATGTATTTATAACGCTATTTAGCACCGTTGAAGCAACACATCAAAAGCTCGGCCAAGAGTATCAAAAACGAGCTGAAATTAGTTCTTAGGTTCGTGATCTTAGAAAAATATTTAGCGAGGAAAGAACAGTATCCTAACCACGTGAGCGTTACTATAAAAAATAGACTTTCAGTAAATTGTTTTTAGCGTTTTTTGTAATACTTGTTACACTTGTCACATGGGATTTTCTCCTGAAAGAATACTCATCAGTTTGGGCTTGCTCATGCAGTTATGTGCGTACTGGATGATCTGGTTGTGGTAGCAAGTAATCACCGCGACGCCTCCATTTTCACGTAGTTGTTGTTGTTGCCGCGTCGTTAACAAAAATCGTTCATCGCCGTTCTCAGATATGACAATTTTGAAACCCCCAACGATGTTATTTCTGAAACATTCGCGGATAGCGTCGTACAGTTTAACACTGTCGGAGATGGATACGTTAGCTTGATGGTACATTATTTAATAAATCAGCTTTTAATTGTGATAGTTTCACATTTGAAAACTCAGTTCACAAACAATATATGGTAGGTGAATCCCTTACAACTAGATTAGCCCGAGAGCGGCTAGCATCAATTAAAAAGTTTATACCGGTACGAGACAGACTTCGCGATAAACTTCAACAACGGCAGCAAATGCAAACTGACTTTTCTGTGTCAAGTGAACAACTGTTTACTCCGATAACAAGTGCGACCAAAGATGTAAAAAAGTTAACTGAAGCAGCGATATACGGAGATATTCCTGAAAAAGAACGAACAACGAAGGCGCCGCTGCTTGATACGCTTGAAAAGATAGCAGCAGACACCGAACAAACACGCGCAGGGATACAACAGCTATCCAGTGATATTAAAACCCAACACGAGTATGAACGATTAGCTGATATTGATGATTCTGCACCAAAAACTCAGAGTTTCCTCGCCTGAACCAAAAAAAGAAAAAACCCAACGAAGTGTTCCTTTCATAGATAAATTCACTGAACCAGCTATAGCACGAATAAACCAAGATAAATTGGAGAAACCAGGTGATTATGCGGCCTTTGGCGCTTTCGCTATCCAAAACTATTATTCAAGAGGAGAGTTTTTAAAAGACGAGTATAAAAAAACACAACTAAACGAGACGACTGGGTAGATTGGTTATATAAAATAAACAAGGATATTACTGGTAATTTGAAAAAGTATACAATTGAGTACAGATCTTTTTAAAGTAGGAGTTGATAGTTATGGTGTACAAAAACAACAAGAACGAGAAAAACAAAGTCGAGGTCGAGGCCGACAAAAGCAATCACCTGATGATAGTCAGGGCGCAACTGGTACAACTGAGAAAACAAGCGGAAAAGGATATTCGATTGGAAATCCTTTGGATTTCAACGCAACCGTGACATGCCCTGGTAATATTCTCTCGGATATATCACGGTTCGAAGTACTTATCGGGGGAAAACGAGCCGGAAACAACTCCGTCGAGATAATTAATGAAGCAGCTGATATCTGTAGACGATTATTTGCCGGCGGTATCATGGGCATTGATGTATATCGAGAACTCATTGCTGAATTAGTTGAAAATCACAGAGACGCCCATGTTTATGATGAAAATCCTATGGATTTTAGCGATTGATCACTAATTGAAAAACTACTAGTTTTATAACAAGATGATCATACACTGCAACCATGATAAACCCGTAAGCGTCTACGTGGTGAACTCACAATTGCCTGTTTATAGAGCATATTACGGAGATGGTTTCGGCAATACCATTGCGGAGTTATTTACAAGAATGGCCCCAAAAGTGGCACCGTTAGCTAAACAATTATCAATGAAGGCCATTGATATTATTCGTGATAAGGGAATCAGCGCTGTTGGAAATCTTGCCGGAAGGGCATTTTCTGCCGCGAAAGATAAAATAGCATCATTGGTGCGAAAGAAACCGACGGTGCTGCCATCAACTACAGTGATGCCTGCAAAGATCAGCAAAGCAATAAATAGCGCAGTGGAAGAAAAACTAGCGTCGTTGGCTGCTTCGGTGACTCCGTCGCCATTGACGGCTTCACCGGTAACAGATAGCGCTATCATGAACGCGATAGCAGGAAGTGGTTTGAAACGAAAACAAAAACGACGATGATTACAAAGAGTTTCACAATTGAAAATACTAGTGTGAATAGTATAATGTTTAAACGACAAGCTGATCCGGCCTTCGATATAGAAGCCCCAGTACCCAAGGACGATTCAGTTCGGGATTATCAATACTATTTCTATCATGCAATACAACCCGACCTACGATCGTGAATTGAACTTCAAGTTCAAGATACCAGTAAATACTTTTTGCCATGTGAAGCATTTATTGAAATCGAGGGAAAACTCGTAACAAATGTTGCAGCTGATACCCCATATGCAGATAACGCAAATGTCCGAGTTGGTTTTGTTAATAATGGCATAATGGCGTTATTTGAAAGTGCAAGATATCTCATTGATGGAAAAGAAATTGAATCAATAGACCATGAAGTTGATGTTGCAACAACAATAATCGTACTAGCAAGATATTCTGATAATTATACAAGATTGGCTGGTCCATCTATGATGTTTGCAAAGAATACTACTGATAACGCTGACCATCTTCAATACATTAAAGTGTTAACAGCAAGAGATAATGCAGAAGCCGATCAACAAGAAGCAGCTAATCCAGAATGTCAAGCTAGACCCGGAGCTGCGTTTGATATTCTCGGAGGCGTTAATGGTAATTTCAATTTAGGATTTGCAACACGAAAAGGAGCATTGCAAGAACAGCAGCGATATTTTTCATGTGCGATTCCACTCCATCACATATTTGGATTCTGTAGAAATGTCAGAAAAGTCATCTATGGAGCCAAACACACAATCGCGTTAGTGCGAAAAGGCAATGACAATGATGCAATTTGGCGTACTGGTGCCGCTGATGGTAAAGTAGTTTTGAGTAAAATAGTATTGTGGATGCCAGTAATGTCCCCATCAATTACCACGGAAGAGCGGCTACTTTCATTTATGGACACAGGTGGCAAATCATTGATAAGTTGGCTAACAACAACAACTGATGCCAAAGAGGATAATGTTGCTGATACATTTACATGGCACCTGGCATCAAAACAAGGCGTTTCAGCTCCACGTCATATATTTATAGCGCTGCATAATCGGAATCGATTAGACTCCCAAGAACACAGCCATATGATATTTGATCGATTAGGAGTCAAGGAGGTTTCGCTGAGAATAAACGGACAACAAGAACCATCTGAGAATATACAGCTTGATTACGACACCAATCACATAGCACGTGTGTATTATCGGATGCTGTCACATATGGGTCGTAATCAAAATGTTGATACTGGTTTACAAATATCGCAACTTGATTTTAAAAACCTATATCCGATTTATTACTTTTCGCTGGAACATCTTGATTTAACAAGGCAATCCGTCGTTGACATACATTTTAGGGCTCGTATAGCTCCTGGTGGTGTTGATTATAGAGCGGTTGCTGTCATTCTTAGCGACAACTCAATGTTGTTAGAAGGCGCTGACTTATTGATGCACCAGTGGAAAATATGTAAACGATTCACAAATAGATCAATTGAAAGCATAAATAGTTTTACAATAAAATGACATATAGTGTTGTTAGTGTCAAGCTGACTGATGGTCAGGTCAAGAAATTGCGATCAAAATCCGCTAAAGAATGTGGAACAACAATAACGTTAAAACCAGCGCAGATGTCCGGCGGTACACATAAAATATCATTGACGGATCGTCAAGTAAAACATTTCAATGATGCGCTAAAGAAACGGAGAGGGGCTCAAATTGTATTTTCAAAGGCTGCAGTCGCCAACATGATAAAATCAGGTGGTATATTTCCATTGTTAGCCGCAATACCAGCATTGATTGCAGCGGCTGCCCCAGCGGTGGCGAAAGCGGCAGCGTTGGGAGCCGTTGGGACCGCGGCAGGGATGGCGTTGAAAAAGGCAACTGAGAAAGGATATAAAAAAGGAAAGGGGTTGTACCTACCAGGAGCCCCGTATTCATGGTACAGCGGAAAGGGTCTGAGAATACCAGGAACGGTTTTATTAGTTGAAAGCCCAATTCTCCCTATGTCCAATTTTGATTTAATTGATGCTGCTAAAAAACTAGCGGTAAAAAACTTCAGAGGGGTTTTAATGAGAGTTCAATTACCGAGAAAACCAAACAGCGTTGAAACCGGTATCATCAATCTTAATAACAGTAACGGATCGGGAACACATTGGGTTGCATACGCGATTGATCCACGTGGAATTGTTTATTTCGATTCATATGGGTTAGCTCCGCCAAAGAGTTTATGCAGTATATAAATTCTTCGATGAAACTAAAAGAGTTTCCAATTTTTTATTCCACGCTGCCAACACAACAATTTAATGATCCGCCGATATGCGGCCGTAAAGTATTAAATGTCCTCGCGGAGATTTCATCGTCACAGAAACCACCTCATCTGGTTGTAAATAAATACACGAGTGGGAAATTACAAGGTAATTTTAGAGAATCAATAAATTGAAAATACAAGTTGCGCTAACAATAATGATTGATATTTAGGGACGATCTCTGTCAATGTCGGAATCCACCGCGGAAATATCTGCGGGTTCTATCGAGGATGTAAAAAAAATAATTGAAGAGACGTTAAATTTGGCAAGTGTTGACCCGAACGAAATAGTTGTATTGAAAAGCAGTAATATATCCGCGGATGACATTTTGATAAGGCAGCGCGACGCCGCTGAAAACTCTTTTGCGCTGTATTCCAGCGACGGGCGACTTAAACCAGGCGCACTTGTGTCTACGATCACCGATGCGATTGCCACCCACGGCCGTGATCTGGAGGATTATATACGAGGTTATAGTACTTTTCGCAAAAATGTCGTACATAAATTCTTTGGAACCCCGTTTGTGGTTGGCATGACTCTCGCTGAAATTAAAAACTTTCTATCTTTATTCTTTTTTAACAAGGAGGCGGGGAGGATGATGAATGTAAATGAAATCAAGGCAAATTATCTCGATATTTACGCTGATATTTCTAAACTAATAGAAAATATTGAAAAGGTACAAAAACCCACGAACGACGTCGTTGTTAAGTTTTTTGGAACCCAGCTTGCGGCAGGCATGACTCTCGCTGAAATTAGCGAGTTTATTGGCAAGCATACTCACAATGCCTACGTCGCTAATAATTTCTTTGGTGTCCCGGCTACATCTACGATGACTCTCAAAGATAGTAATATGTTTATGGTGAGACAAACAACACTTAATACCATCGTGGATAAATTACTTGGGATAACACCTGTGTCTGGAACCACATCTCTGACAGGCCCAACCCTCGCTGGAGTTAAAAAAGCTATTGACGAACAAAAGCTCACCAGCGAAATTGTTAATAAGTTCTTTGGGGAGTATGGCCCCCAAGATATCACGACAAAATTTTTTCACATCGACCTGCATCTTAAAGACCAAGCACAGCTTAAAATCAGAGACCTTCTGATTTCATTCTTTTCTAACAGATCCTACCAGAATCACGGTAAATTATCTCGATATTTACGACGATATTCTTAAACTAAAAGAAAAATCTGAAAAGGTAAAGATTCCGCATTCAAACATAGGCGTTAAAAATATCGTATATACGGTTAATCATGGAACCATGGATTGGATAAGAGACGTTTATACTACATTGCCCATCGTTATCTGGGGTGTCAGCGGCAGGGCGGGCGATGACTACAGGCCAACATGGGTCGATGGTATCTACAGGCTAACGTGGATCTCTATCGATCAATTTAATATGATCGCGGACGGTAAAACCTACTCTGGTGGCACCGCGATGTTAATTCTCAAGGGTCGCGGACAAGACTTTAATGTCGTCGCGGTTGATAGCTCCACCATTAGATCAAGAATAACTTGGTGTTTAGAAATTTTAGATGATTTTTCCGGCTGAAGCTACTATACCTATAGGCCAGCAATTCCCCTTAACGATGGCGAATAATTGAAAACACTAGCGGGTTTAAAATAACAATGACATCGATGAAATCAATTGGACCGATAATAGTCCCAGAGGTATCACAATCGCATCGATATCGATATGATACCGTGAAAGAATTTTCCGCGAACTTGAAATCACTTTCTGAGCGCTATCGTGAAAAAAATGAAAAAATACCGACGCAGCGTAGCAATCATCGACATCACCGTGTACTCGGTGTCCGGTGTGATGGCCAGCGCCGTGGTTATTTTGTCGACGGTGACCATGATGGCTCCGAATGCAGTTCCAATCGCTATCTCCGCGAAAACAACAATTGCGGCAGTCGCCACCGCGATAACTAAAAAGTTATCATCGTGTTCTCAGAAAAAACTCAGCGATTATACGGCTCGGTACCGGGTGGTATTTGACGCGTACTCGAAATTATCCGAG
Source organism: Unio delphinus (assembly GCA_029339505.1). Lineage (NCBI taxonomy): Eukaryota > Metazoa > Mollusca > Bivalvia > Unionida > Unionidae > Unio > Unio delphinus. The sequence goes on along the minus strand of JAQISU010000044.1, from coordinate 4,328,672 downwards.
TTGATCTCGCTGTCGATAGATAATTCGTTCATATCCGATGTTGAATTTTCCACGATGACCCAGTTGTATAACTCCGCGATGTTGAAATTGGAAATTGAAGACAGCGTTAACAATAATGTCACTCGAACTGCTTCAACGAATCGCGGAGAATACCACTCCGATACGAACAAGCATGATATCAATAACATCAACAAACCTACAATTTAGTGTGAACTTCCCTTCTCCGATTCCAGTGCGCGAGATCGCGCTGGCAAAATTACGAGTATATCATAGCTGGCCTAATATCAGATTGGTTGCATTTGGCGGTCAGCAACCCAATAACGCACTGGTGTTCTCGTATAAGAATAAACCCGATGGTACTCCAGCGTGGGAAACTGTTTCGTTACCAACTGGGTCGTACCAAATTAAGCAAATCGATGCTGAAATTCAGCGTAGAATAAAATCAATCACTGGAAAAGAATCAAAAATAGCTATTAAAGTTCATGAACCGACGCTCTCGTCGTCGATCGAAATAAGCACAGAGGGATACATTGTAGATATCTATAACAGCTCATTAAGAACAGTGTTAGGATTGCCTGAAAAACCACCGGAAAAATCCGCCACCGACATAACCACAGACGTACAATCATATCATGAAATCAATCCCACATATCGAGATAATTTATCTGATATAAAAAAAGGAAAAATCACCGATAGATTTATATTTACCAACAAAAACACGTTGCAATGGGATTTTATCATTAAAAGAACAGCAGATCCGTCTGTTACTATTTCATTTACGCTAAATGACGTCACTGGTTATTTTAATGAAATTAATCAATTATATATAACACAACTAAAATCACTACAGCAAACAAAATCGCGAAAACACGTTGAAATATTAAATCAGCTTATATCTGACATATAATATATCAATGAACTAATTACTCAAACAATAACCAATGACAACAGCGACAACAAACAACGATTCCTAACCGATTACAATATCATAGAAGCCGATCTGCGTAATTTCAAGTTTTCCGGATACAGCGCGGAGGGACTAAAAAGAGCTGTTAGAAATGTTATCAAGGTATTTCAAGTACAAGATTCAACTGCCCTCCTCAAATATAATAATGACCCAGATGGCGGCGTTAGGCATATTGCCCCGCACAATGTGAATATTTCAACGGTGATTGCTCTCAATTTAACATGTGATGCAATTGAAGGAAGCTATCAAATAAATCTCGAACAATCAAATCAAGCTCAGTAAGGATATATTCTTTATTCGTTTGCACCAACAGCTCCTCCAGGATTCCTAATTATTGAAAACCCAATTAATCCTGTCTACATGCGATGCCATAATAATTCGCTAACGAGAATTAATTTCCGACTCACCGACCAGTCAAATAATTTGATTGATCTACAAGATGAGGTGTTAGCGATTAGTTTGTTTGTAAAGTCCTAACGACTTGATCAAATATTTGGTTGAAATCGTAAAAACCCATAGCAGCGGGGGGGGGGGGGAGGGGGGAGGCGATGACATCACGACGAGACCGTATTTTGACTAAACGATGAAAACAGTCTTGGAGTATGATTTGCGAAAAACTTATGTTTCGAGCAAGTAACCCTTCTTTTTTTTTGTTGAAAAAGAAGGATTCGAATTAATTCTCTCGAGATGTTTGTTAGATTTAGAGCAAATGATGTCTGGAGCAAATGTCCGATTCGCCCCCTACCCCCCCCCCCCCCCCCCCCCCCGCTGCTCACACAGAAGTATTCTAAACATGGACACATATCACACAGGAGTATTCTAAACATGGACACATCACACAGGAGTATTCTAAACATGGACACATATCACACAGGAGTATTCTAAACATGGACACATATCACACAGGAGTATTCTAAACATGGACACATATCACACAGGAGTATTCTAAACAAGGACACATATCACACAGGAGTATTCTAAACATGGACACATATTACACAGGAGTATTCTAAACATGGACACATATCACCAGTGAGTATTCTAAACATGTTCACATATCACACAGGAGTATTCTAAACATGGACACATATCACACAGGAGTATTCTAAACATGAACATATCACACAGGAGTATTTTAAACATGGACACATATCACACAGGAGTATTCTAAACATGGACACATATCACACAGGGTTATTCTAAACATAGATACATATCACTCAGGAGTATTCTAAACATGGACATATATCACCTAAGAGTCTTCCTTTCAAATCGATGAAGAACCTATCTTTTCTATTCTTTTGTTTCTTTATTTTTGTTGTTGTTATTGTCTGCTTTGCTTTCGTTTGGGGGCTTGTGGTGGTGGGCTGGGGGATAAATAATTGCATGTGCTTTCTAACATAGTATTAGGAAAGAAAATTGTATTTCTTTGTCATGCATTTTGTCTATGAACTTTTCTGATCCCTTGACTTAGGGAATAAAATGATATTGCTACTGATGTCAACCGTATACAGTTGACATTATCGCCCAGAAAATTGGAAGAAATCTGATACTTCGGTTAGTTATAATCTTAAGTTATTTACGTTTAAGGATAAAATAAAAACAAAAGCTGCATGCTCCGAGTGAAAAGTAATTACGTTTCATGCTTTGGTGTAAAAATCGAGCAACACAATGAAATACGTATGTATATATATATATATATATATATATATATATATATATATATATAATATTTTTATTGTAATGCGATACTGACTGCTACTTCAAAAAGAGTGTATGAAGCATTCGTGATTGAATTACTATGATACTTATATATATTTTGTTAGGTCTGTGAATGTTTAGAATCGTTAATAAAATCATAATACTCAACAAAAACAAAACCATTTGCTTCAAGCTTCAATTATCTTTAATTATGAACCGAACTGCATAATGATTAGCTGATGTCCGCACGAATAACTCACTTTATTAATGAAGCAAGCAAAACTAGTTCCTTTTATTAATAAATTAAATTTGTAGACGCATATGCATAAAAAAGAACATATTATTGGCAGTCATTGTTCAGCTGTCAAACTTTGCATTACGAAATATTTCAACAACTCAACGACAGCATGTTTCTCTTCGTGGCCAGGCAAAAAGCGGTGTATGAGGCTCTAGCTGGGTATGGGAATGAAAGCATTATTGGGATAGTTATTTACAACTGGATTGGAAACATCTTTTGTACATTGATAAGATAGACTTGTTGTGAAGATTGTTACTCAATTCCTTTTGCAGAGTACGTTAGGCAACTGTTCACCTAGCAGTCGTTATCAGGAAGCTTCTGACTTCATTTGAAAGGATCGTTTACCGACTTAGGAGTCACGATAAAATACTTCCTCTTTCTTGAATAAAAAAAATATAGCTAGGATTGTGATAATGTACCCTTAATTCATATACCTTAAAACAAACATTTCTTATAAGAAACTAATATAATCTTATACAGATTATCAAAATTTAAAATTTCTGTCTCAGTTCAGAGTTCAGTCATAAATTTAAAGAACGTATAAAGTATTATAAAGCAATTTCGAACAAAAAATAGTTATCATCCATCATGAAGCAAAGTAATAATAATAATAATAATAATAATAATAATAATAATGATAATAATAATACATTAATATGATACACGTTCGTGCAGTATACTAATTATATACTGGCTGTATATTTTGCCAGTAAATTTAAACAACTCAGGTGCATGACAGCTAATGAATTCAACAACAACACAAGTGTTGCTTCTCGCTGCGGTAGCCTAGTGGTTAGAGCATCCGCCTCGGAAGCGGAGGTCGTGGGTTCGATCCTCGGCAGAATCATACCAAAGACTTACACAAATGGTACTAACAGCCACCTCGCTCGACGCTCAGCATTAAGAGGTTCGTATTAGGACTGGTCGGCTTGGTGTCAGGATAATGTGACTGGGTGGGACAGCATGCTACATGTCTGCGGCATGATGCCCGAGTGCTAGGCAACACTATAAACTGCCTCACTGCAGACATCGTAGCGATATGACTGAACACATTTTAAAAGCTACAATAAAAATACTAATCAAACAAACAAACCTTCTCGCTGCCATTCTCGCAATAGTTTTGTGATTGAACAAATATAGCATGTGCTTGCAGCGGAAAAAGGGATCCGAGAATACATGAATAAACTTGTTATAAATTTACATAGAGATGTTTACTCAGGGAAAGTACCATAGTATAAATTTAAATAGATCAAGCTAATCATAGATCGTAGTATATGGAATGCCATTAGAATAATATACAGCTAACATCTTACATACAAAAACAGTCCTGCAGACATTAAAATTTAACACATTATACACAGATCTCATTATAAAAATATGTGAAAACAAACATTTAATCAGCAACGCAATCGATTCTTTACTGTAATGCATGATGCATTGCTACATCAACTCTCGTAATGTATTCAGTTTACTGCATCTGTGTGCAACTTGGTTGTTCGCTTGGTATATAGTATTTGTATAGATAGGTAGGTCGGTGGATAATTTATATCTTCACAGAAAGAAAGAAAAAAACTCCACAACACCAAAAAAAAAACGGATTTGTATAATCACGCTAGCAAAAGAAAATCAGTTTAGGTGTCTAGGTTATAACTTGGCTCTCAAGCTTTCAAACAAAGCGAAGTCAAGCGAACATATACATGAAGTATTTAAACGTTCCAACATATCGTCAGTTGTCTCTCCTATACTACAAAATACTACGTACAAAGTTACAAAAAGAAAATAAAAAGCATACCATTGAGGTTGATAATTATATATTACGTAAGTTTTTTTCTTGGCGTTTTTATAGACGTCTTTTTGTCTTTTTAATGTTTACCTTTAGGAAAGAGAGTTATGCTGCTACTGATATTTTTCGTGCGAATTTACACAACAAAACATAATATAAACAGTAAACAGCTGACATTATCACGACTGTAAAAAGTCTGCTGCTTCAATAACATACAAAGAAAATTTGCTTGTTCCAGATGACTAATGGATAAAAAGAATTTGTTTGTTCCGAATGAATTATGGATTAAAAAAATTTGTTTGTTCCGAATGAATGATGGTTGAAAAGAAATTGCTTGTTCCGAATGAATAATAGATAAAAAGAAAATGTGCTTGTTCCGAATGAATAATTGATGAAATTCTACTCGTGGGTGAACAACTTGACTATTTTCACTTGCGGTTTCTCCGCTTGTGATAATACAAAGTTTTTCACCCGCTTGAGTCAATATAACTTTTAATGGCTCTAAGCAAGAAAAAATCATCTATATATTTCACTAGATTGCCTTCATAAATAACACTTTAAAATGGCGCAATTCTGCCAAGACAGATTTCCTATGTTCGAAGTAGTGTCCATATTGTGACTAGACCGTAACAGAAAAGTAATGAAACGGTGTCTACGTGTGTTTGCACATGAAAAGGGCTTAACAGTTTGTACATGTATGTATGCATATACAGGGATTAACGGTTGTACTACATAGATGTGTGCATACACAGGGCTTAATGGTTTGTACGACATGTCTGCATACATATGGTTTTACAGTTTGTACTACATGTATGTGTGAATACACAGGGCTTATTGGTTTGTACGATATGTGCGTGTGTATAAACAAGGCTTAATGGTGTGTACGACATGTATATGTGCATACACAGGCCTTAATGAGTTATTCAAAATGTATGTGCAATCACAGGGCTTAACTATTTGTACGACATGTACGTGTGCATATACAGGAAGTAATTGTTTGCACGACATGTATGTGTGCATGCACAGGGCTTAACAGTTTGTACGACATGTACGTGTGCATTTACAGGGCTTAACGGTTTGTACAACATTTATGTCTGCATATAAATGGCTTAATAATTGTACGATATGTGTGTGGGCATACACAATGCACGTCTACACAATACTGGCTTTTTTTTAAATGGTGTGATTCCAAGAGAGTTAGTGATAATTAAAACACACAATTATGAAATCATATTTATGTATTACATAAAACATACAATTCTCAAAGAAGTTTACTTATCACTGCACTTTTTGGATTTGTGTGTATAGATCAATGCACGGGGACAGTGAAAAAGTGATAATGATGGAGATGAAAAGTTTCAATTGCAAATAAAAACATTATGCTCTGAGTCAAGTTCCTTTTAAACTAGCAATGGCAATCCTGCTTAGTTCCAAGAACAGACATGTACATCATTATATGTGGACATCAATAATATGACAGACTGCAATCCAGTTCAGTTCCAAGAATAGACATGTAAACGGTGAAACCAAATCGATAATGCAACTGAGCGTACTCTCTGGACATGTGCATAAGATGCTTCCGTAGGATATACTTTTAGAAACTATGCAATGGCTCACAAACTCTAAAATATGCTTATTTCAAATAAAGTGTCACTAAAGATAGACCGTGTAAAAACATTGTTACAGATATAAATGATGTAGTTTAACGACCATTTTATCAGTATTAAGCGTGATAAACGTGTAGCATTGTTTGACGTATGTTATAACCAATTATCGTCAACTTCTGATTTCCAAGCTATGCTAAAAGAGTTAATAGAAAAATCTAACAAAACGGTCTTCTAAAGCAGAGATTTGGAAGTACATAATTAAATTGGAACACGTAGTTCCTGCGTCACGTTTACTCGTGTAACAATCTTGTATGCATTTAGAGTCAGTAAAGAAACCAAGCCGTTTACATGTATAACATTCCAGCCCCTTATTTTGCAAATTACTGTCTAAGACCTAGTATCATTATTACATGACACCAATCATTGTCACGTGCCCTATACGGAATTATTACTTACCCTGGAGACCGACGGACAATTTAAAGATTAAATAGCTCTGATCCCCTAGTCACCAAAACCGACTGTCTAGGTGATAAAATACAAAATTAATAAGGCAAAAGGGATAATAATTAAATAAACTATATCACAGTATTCCACAATTACAGGACAATTTTTCAATTTAATTGATTAAATTCAATACACGACTTATCTAAATTGCCAATCGTTTCGCTCCGTGAAATGAAAAGTGAGATGGTTTCCTTCCCGTGTCCCTTCTATGTTACTCATCTGTAACTTCCGCCTTGATCTCCTTTCGGTACTTGCGGTACCCTTGCTTCGTTTTCAAGTTCTCCATGTTGGTACTTTCGTTTCCATCTCCGGCCAACCTTCCTCGCAATACGGCCTATATTTACATGCTCTTTACGTCTTCTACTTTGTAATTTTCAGCTGGCGTGCGATTCCTTCCAGAAAGCTTCCTCAGAAGCCCTTGTTCAAATCTCGTCCGAAGTTTCTAAAACTCAGTTTTAACGAGCGTAACTTCGGCATTCGATGCGCATTATGGTGCCTTTAACTTCCATATTACCTAATCTCGCCAATGTTCAGACGTTCACTGATCCATTCACAACTGATGTAATAGAATGATGTTATGCTGCGTGAGAAACCCGCCTAAAATTCGATCATCTTAGTTCTGATTGGATAATGTTGTTTTCTTTGAAAACGATCTGGGGTAGTATCACTGAGGTGTTAAAAATTATGTCGGATTTCAGGCTTTTAAGACTAAGCCGACCGGTGACATCACTGCTAATCGCAACAGGATTTCTCTCCCCGTTCTTCAAAGGACATAACCGCGAACTTGACCGTAACGCTATGGCTAATTCATGGACTGGTAGTTTCTTTGTTTCAAAATCGGTATAAAGTCGCAATATTATATCAAACGTTTTGACATTACCAAATGTACTTTGAATTACAGAATTCTATCAGAAGACATTTATAAACACGAGTAGGAACTGCTCACAAATGTTCTCACATAATATGACAATCATGTTAAACAGATACTATGATAAAGTAGACAGTGTCCTTCCTTTTTTCAGTTTCAATTATGTCGATATTTGGAGATGAGGGCTTCTATACCATACTTTCAACTAGGTGAAATGTTTATTCTCGTAACTACGCAACTGTTCTTATTGTGTCACGATAAAACCATTCTTGCAAGTTAACGACCTTTTATGTGAATAATGGTACCTTACAATTATGTAAGATTACGGGTAAATTGAAAACCTTTGTAAAACACTTCACAAATAACACGATCTGGGTCGGGGGGTTTAGTGTCCGATCATTTGTTAACAGGTCTTTAACAGCAGTAACTAGCATCACGGTACTTTTGTAAAATTTACGGCATTCTCTCCATGAACGTTATGGATAGGAGAAAAAATCAAAATGATGAACCATTCCTTTCTGATAAAGTTTCAGTGATTCCCTGCATAATCTTTCCAATTCATCTGCGATGTAATAAGAAAGAAAAGAGCTTGGTCATTTCATTGTGAGAATATGTGGTGGATAGCAAAGCGTAACGACGCGTTGAATTCGATAATAATTTTGTACCGTTTAATAGTTGGTTTGACAGGTCAAATCTATCCATTGGATCCAATTTCCCGAAAGTTGTTAGGTTTCCGGGGTTTAATGTGTTGTTGACACTGCAATCTGACATTTAACAGAAAAAAAATAAAAAATAAAAGCTATCCCCTCCAGGGTACAGTTTGAATTTTGCAATAATATCATATATTTTCGCAATGGTAATGTAAAATTGTTAGTATATATCGATCCAGAGAGAGAGAGAGAGAGAGAGAGAGAGAGAGAGAGAGAGAGAGAGAGAGAGAGAGAGAGAGAGTTTCATAAATCGCCATCCAGTGACTTTTTGGTATACAGTTAAGATATAAATATTAACTTACCAGTCTTTTCATGGAAGGCATGCTTGACAAATTATAATTATGATTTCAGGTTAATTCATTGTACAAATGAGAACTTGTACACCGAACCAGCGCAACCTCAAGCCCCGATTTAGCTAGCGTTCGTCTTTTTAGAGTCAATAGCTATTTTAAATGTTTTCATGTGAGAAGGCGGATCAAACAATACAAATGGGCCGCATATATGTTTAAAGTCACCGACATTATGACAAACTGGAATGCTTCCAATCAAATTTAACCATTCTGATTTTGAGATATTTAACGCTGCAGCAGACTTACATAAATACGGAAATCAAATGGTATGTTGATGTGCAACAAAGTTAAGCATATGAATGTGAATGTGTTAACACAAGGCCAGTGTTGTTTTAGTCTCGTGTCCTCTCCTCTACCTTAACAAATGTGAGACCGGAGTGTCAAGATACGACGAAAATTCTGTAAGACATCAGGCAACGATACCACATTATATAGATTGTGATTTTGCTAACGTTCTTAAAGCTTAGTACGTATACTGGTGCGTATTACCATTGGTAAATAACGATCTAGACTAAACTACAGCGATGATCTATCCGTCATACTTATAGTAAGTAGTAGTATTACTAAGGGATGGGTTGGTGGGAATGAAGGGGGACTTTCTTATGACTTTGTTCAGGAAAAGGTTTATTTTATCCTATGTAAGACAATGTATTTGTACTCATTCAGAGTTACATATTTTCTTTTCGGCGACACACGTCTTGACGGGGATGTTACAAATTTATTGTTACACTGGTACATGTTAAGAACTGTGACATAAAATGTTACATCCGTTTAATGAAAGGTCCGTTATCTTTGTGATAAATCAATAAGCTGAATACATTTCTGCCACTCCATCCAGGTAAGTCGCTGGGTCTTACAGTTCATATATTTAGTCAAATGAAGTAGAAGTAAATACCGTATTTAATAATTCCTCGTACAATATACATGAGGCTAAAAAAAGAAGACAGTTATTATGTCTTACAATTCACCCTTTATCATACTGGTATGTAGTGCCTGCGGTACATGTTTGGTACGGATCATTTGATTATCATGTTTTGTGACTGAACTGCTATAAATATTATATAAGGATCATTTAATCATTGTCATAGACTGGACTGACTTCGTGGAAACAAACAGTCTATTGGTTTTCAAAACGCCAATAAACTGTTTATTTCAATAATATGTAAATACAATGCATGCGCATGTTTACAAAATCAATACCCTGGAATTTTACATTCGTAGTGAACCTGCATATAATATTTCTAAAAGGTAAAATTGCCCCGAAGCTTTACCACTAAATTGTACAAATCGAATGCCGAAATGTGTTTCTTAAAAAAAATATATATATATTTCTTTATCAACACTTATCCCTCAAATGTTATCTCTTCAATTCGTAGTAAAGTGGCAAACTAAGTACTTGTCTCCAGAGCCCGCTATTTTTTTTTAAAAAAAAAAACATTATTATTTGCCAATGTAAATCTAATGCAATCTGATTCTTTTGGTTTCTTAGCTGGCATCCATTGAGAAAGTGGAACCGTAGATACCGTTTCGGCTATTTACACTTGCCAAGGATGGCCTACCCACTTCGTTTCATATTCAAAGGAAGATTATACAAGTGTGTGTGTGTGTGTGTGTGTGTGTGTGTGTGTGTGTTATGCTATCAATAGATTATGGATACTATTTGTTTTTTCTGTATGTGATTTTAGTTGAATCTTCGCTGAAGTGGACATTGTCTCAAATGTCATCTATTCACTTTACTATATATTTTTATTTTGTGTACAAATGGACATAAGTAAACTAAATTGAAAATATTACAGAGAAAACAAAAATCGCTGGCTAGGCAAAGGTGGAAAAATGTAATTAAAATAAGAGGGGGAAAAACAAGTTCATGCACTGAAATCAGTCTCAGACTAAATCCAAATTTAGTCTGAACTTTTGAACCCCAATGTTTATATTTGGACATTTATGTTTACGCCCAACATGAATGTTTTTACAAACACATCCTCCCCTTATATTATACACTCGCTGATGGAATTCCTCCATTATCGTCTCATGAGAGATTGAAATCCATTTATAAACTAGGGTAAAAGAACCAAACTGTGTATGATGACTTCTTATTCTTATTCTTAGTGCTCCTCAATTTGACATTAAGGTATATTGTGACACCTGCCGCGTGCTGCTTTACAATATTATCAGTATTATGCTTTATTTCTGCAATCAACGAATTCCTTGTTTTCTTCCAACGTATTAGTCAATGATCTGCACCTTCGGTACTAAAAGCATTAAAAAGAAAGACCGTAGAATATCAAAGCCCCCAGTTTTCTCCAGGTTCATGTTATCACCATGTTGACAGTGGCAACCCTTTGTGTGGAGTGTGATTCCACGGAACATATGTTCGATATTCCCCATTTTTTGGCATAACAATATGGAATCTTAATTTCAAACTTCTGGTTTCGCAATGATTTATACAAAATTGATTTGTGAAACAGTAGAAACTGAAGTTCTAAAGCGTTTTTGCGACATGTACTTTCGCGCATCTTTGTTAATTAATGTCAGCATACCCCACTTAGTATTAACCGCCAGACTAGGGTTAATAAACGTGGAGTCTTCTTTACTTATCAATCCAATTGTATCGTTGTTTGATTTAGATAGGTACTGACCTGTATTATTTATTATGTTCGTGTTTTACTTTCAGAAATAAAACATTTACAAATAAACTTCTAAAGTATCATTGCAATAGAAGACTTCCACGTCATTTAGACTTCTAAATGATACTTGAAACGGAAGTCTACAAACTGAATCCAAATGTGCAATCATAGGTAATCGAGTTATACAATTACAGATTCCATTTTCAAACTGGAAGTGTTTCCCACTGCAATTCACGTTTCATTAGAGGTTATTTAAATCAATCCTCTTCTTTTTTTGCGATATTTATTAACTTTTCGCGTTGACAACCGAACATGATTTAGTCCGAATGAATTCAAAAGCATGTAATAATCTCTCTCTCTCTCTCTCTCTCTCTCTCTCTCTCTCTCTCTCTCTCTCTCTCACACACACACACACACACACACACACACGAGCTATGCATTTCAGCTGCATTTATGCTGCTGAAAGGACAATGCTTCTTGGGTAATCATAAACTGTACAAGATGAAATGATAGTTATAATGAAATGATAGTTATAATGAAATGATAGTTATAATGAAATGATAATTATAATGAATGATTATCTTACCTGAACATAATTAGCAATTACATAGCTGATGCCGCCAGTTTGTATACCCTTGATGATTGCTGAAACAAATTTGACATACGCTTTAAAATACATTTTCACGCATTGAAATTAAATAACAGTTAACTTGCAACAGAAAATATCAAATTTTACAAACTGTGATTTATCATGTCAATAAAAATTACATTCGTAGCCGATTTATATCACATATGAATTGCCATTGCTCAGATAATGAAATCGATGATTATTTTTAAAATTTCAATTAGGCTTCAAAGATTAAGTACAAATAACTGCGGAAGTAAACCTCAAATATGCTCTTATAGGCGTAATATTGCATTATAGTAGATCAGTAGTACGCGGGCCAGACGGGTGGGTTCGAATCCTGCCACCACCAGGTCGCTTAGGACACCATGGCGCGTCTCTAAGAAACGCACAGTACTTCAACCGCTTCAGCGTGATATAGCATTTCACCAAACAAAATCAACATAATATTCCAGTATTATTCTCAAAACTCCATTCTTTTAAAAGCAAATTCGCTGTGAAATGGGACTACGGTCTTGGCAACCAAAGCTTAGTTAGCTTGCCTCGAACTCATGCTGTTGTTGAGGGGGGGGGGGGTATCGTCTTGTTCTTGTCTGTGCTGAGAACTGGATCAGTTGTATCCACATAAACGAGAAAATAATCGGCATTCAGTAATGGAACAAGTATAAGAATAAGACATAGAAGTGCCGCTTGATGTAGAGCAGTGGAACAGAAATAATTTATGCCCTCCACACCCACCCCATTCTAATACGGAAAACTGTTTATTGGACGTTTGAGCCCCACCCATCCTTTCCACACCTCGATTTGCTTTTACAATAGGTGCTTGAGTGTGCTACTACAGTAGAGAGGAACGTGATGCTGGTGAAGCTGAAACTGAAAAGAGAGCATACAAAATAACTCAACTTACAAATGGGATATCCGTAGGCAAACACTGTTCCGATAAAGCTGTTGACCAGATTATAGTATGGGTCGAATCCTTCAGTGTCGTATGTAAGGGAGCCAGCCTTGTAGGGTGTGCCTGTTGGCAGATCGGCCCAATGGATGGAGCTGTTGTTATAAGCAACATTACCGACAGAGTCATTTATTATCGGGGGAGAGTACACAGGATCAATGTACGCTAGAACTATGTGGACCAACAATGTGGACCCAAAAACCACAAGTATCCTCATTGTGGTTATAAAGTGTATGGGCAAGATGAAGTTCTCTTTTCGTTATAAATTTCTATAGTATATGCAAATCTACGTTGGTCTTGCAGGAATCTACAAATAAAAGAAATGACAAGTACATTAATCCCAAATTGCCATTAAAAGCCCGAAACTGGGAATATTATTTACCCGTTTCAGTATATAATTGTGTCCGTCAATTCGCAGAATGACAGTGACTAATTATCCTTAGGAACCTTGTCTCTTTGTGTGACTCTAAAGTAAAAACATATGTCAAATGACACAGGAATCAAACTGCAATTCTATTTGCAGTCTCAAATCTATTACATCAAGTAGTTTTGTTTATATTGATATAAGTTTTGTTACCTGTTTAGTTTTTGTTTTATCTATGTGTTTATTTCCTTATGCCTTTATTACTGTTGTTTGACCGAATCGTCTTCCTTCTGGTATAATGCATAATATAAAATTAACTTTATCACAATAATTAATTATACAATGGTATTATACGAGCAGGAATTTACACAGACAACAATAAATCATAGAATTTAAAAATAAATCATATAAAACTGACAGTTAATGAACAACAAATTACAAAATACAGACTATAGTAACACTAAAAACACGTTACCCCTACTATGTTCTCGTTATATATATATATATATATATATATATATATATATATATATATATATATATATATATATATATATATATATATATATATATATATATATATATATATATATATATATATATATATATAACGTGTGTTATGGTCACATTTCATTTCAGAAAGAGGAGTAAATTTACGAGCAATATCCTTCTCACATCTGTGTGTAATTATGTAAAGCGTGCACAATGCAATAGCTATCGGGTCTTCGATGTCGATGAGTTTACCAACGTTTGGACAGTGCACATAAAAATAACTTACAATTAATGACACACGAAAACCAGGCAGGTGTCAATCATATTTCAGAGATAAACTGATTTTTATAATTAACGTATACAATATATGAACGACATGTACTGTGAAACAACGATATCAACGATTCAAGTTATATTTATAGAAAACATGGACATCGTAGCAAGAAAAGTCTTTACCTGTAATACGTTCTGATAGATAAGAACAGAATTTTCCCACATCTTTTGCAAACAGGACATTAATGTTCAGTCTATAATTTCCTGATATTATTTTCATTCTCCGTAGTCAGTTTTTCTCATTATGTTGTATCTCATTGCTAATTTGTAGCCACACTTACCTGAAACATATGACGTTATTTGTTTCTGCAGCATCACTGGCTCAGGTAAAAATCAATAACAACCAGGTTTTATCAGGAAAGCAAGTAATCAAAGTTATTGATTTTATGTCCTGTGCAAGGCCATGATTTACTCTTGCACGCGAAGATTGGAAACGACCAATAAAATCTGCACATTAGATTCTTATATTATCTTATGCAATCTTCAAAATCGATATTTACAACGGTACAGTGGATAGAGTATATAGCGTCTGCGTTTAATTTATTGGGTTTTCCTTCCCCTTCTTTTGTATTTTAATTTTTCAGTGGGACACCTACGCACCGAAGAGAAACCCTGGCAGCAGTAATGTATCCTTACGTTGTTAATAGAACAAAATAATACGACCTGAAATCTGAAATTCCGTATGTGCAAAAACGAAATGTGCAAAAGTAAAAACCAACAACAACGTCCTCAAAGCCAAGACGTATATCCGCTTCTAACACACTCCGCAAAATGTTGTCAACCCCTCTTCCATCCAAAACTGTAATTTTAACTCGTTCTTATTCGGATTTCAGTGCATTCCAAAGAACTAATGTAATAAAGGTTTTAGTTTTCGGGTTCTATCACTCCATCGTGATATTGCTTTGGCTGGCACCGGCCTTGACTGGCAAGCTAATTAAATATGCCAGTAAACTTGTAATTTCTTTGCTCACCGCTAGGATGGTCAATGATGACATGGGCATAGCACAAAATCTTTCCCATAACGGCTTATTAGGTCATTGATTCGTAGCTTCACGGCTTACAAAATGGCTACAAAGTGAGCAATTTCATTATTTCTTCAAGGATTGTAGTTTATAGTCATATGAAATTCAACGAAAACTGAGGAGTGACGCCTTTATCAGAATGAACATCTCTGCAGAGGATTTTCAGTAGAAAAGACTTTAGGTGTTTGGGTCGTTCTAATAATACTCGTCTCACACTCGTCTCACACTCGTCTCAGTTCATACTCTTTAATAATATATTGTTGTCATAAGGTTGTTTGGACTCTTGGGTCATCTGACCCTTAGTTAACCGTCTCTGAAAACCATTACACAAACTCATTCACCTTAGTACACCGTCTCTACGCATTATTACACAAATTCATTAACCTTAGTACACCGTCTCCACGCATTAATACACAAGCTCATTAACTGAATCTCGCCTTGCATCTCGTTCACAGTTTGAAATCAGGTCATAAACATAGACAAAGAAGTAGACAATGACGGCCCCAATGTGCTACACTGTCCGCTTAATGCCCTCAGTGATATCACATTTCCCAAAATCTCGGACCACAGTTCCATAAAGTCATAATGAATAATATAACATCGGAAAGATGTAACTAAGCTATATTGGTAAAATCAGCATTCAAGCTTTCCTTAAAAAGGACACAAGTTTCATGCTTCCAGAACAAGAACAAATTTAACTCTCATTTGAAAGTTCTCTTTACTTGAAAACATTCAAACTATGAAAAAAAGAAAATCTCTCGCTAGTTGTATATGTGTATATGCGTGTGTGTGATTTAGAATTTTAACGTAGCTTTAACAATTTTTCAGTCATATCGCTACGATGTCTGCGGTGTGGCAGATTATAACGATGTCTATGCATTGGGTCATCATGCCACAGACATTTAGCATCCCCACCCAGTCACAATATACTAACATCAGATCGCCCAGTCCTAACACTATTCCATTGATGCTGAGCGTCAAGCAAGGCAGCTGCTACTACCATGTGTATGTCTTTTGTATAACAGGACCTCTCGCATCCGATGCAGACGCTCTAACCCATTATGCCACTGGAGTGGTAACTTACTATTAAACATCATGATTGCCAGTTAAACTAAGAACTTTCTTTCTTATAGACTTTTATAATACTAATACCTTTCTCTTTGTTAGAATTGTATCAAGTTTCCAAGTTTGATATTACAAACAAGTAACATTTCAAATAATTCCAGCTTTTGAGCGCTCACTTTTAACCGCGACCGTTGAACAATTTTACATATTTTATCCATCTTTCACCACGCCGAATATAAGATCACCTACCAATCACTACAGCTCAGAAAGAAAATCAAGAGCAATTTCTACCTAATCATCTAATGACCAAATATCATGAAACTCTAGTAATCATTTGACATTTGTATGATTCACGATTAAACCTTTTCAAGCTGAATATTAGTTCACGCCGTACATTTTACCAAACTAGTCATAGTATTGTGCCACCTTAATTATCACAGGCTAAATTGTGTTCCTGTTTGTATGCATCCACTACTATACGGTTAACGTTTAGATAGATATTACTTAAACAATAACGACGTTTTATACTGCCATGTCTCTTTAATTTGTAATTTTGTGTATTACTTGAAATATTTAGGAAAATATGTCACGAAGGTGTATGAACAAAGTATTTCGTTTTATTTATGACATGGATTAGAACCAGAATTTATTTCCTCTTCTTTTTTAAAGCATATTCAAGTATTTACACAAAGTTATAAAATGTAGTATTTAGTAAGCCTTCTTTACTGATACCTACGCATATATATATATATATATATATATATATATATATATATATATATATATATATATATATATATATATATATATATATATATATATATCCTTGTTGAATAAATCTTTACAGCGTCAACAAAGAAGACAAAGCATCTAATGAATAATTTGTAATACAAGAACAGATTGGCAAAACACTCTAGTCAAGGAGTTTGATACAGAATGTGCTTGCACAGGTACGAGTGCTTGTTAACAATGACAATATAGTAAGCAAGAATATCCTGTATAACAGTTCGTATGTCCTGATAACTAGCAAGCACCCGGCATGCGTTGCAATGCCACTGAAAGAAAGTGTTTGTGAAAGTGATCGTGCTTGAGCAGTGCGAACTCGAACGGTTTCCAATCTTGCTTCCCGTTGCTCGTCTGTTTCAACTATTACAAATTCACACCGCGATTGTTTGACGTAACCAAGGCGCGAACCAAACGTAACTAAGTAAACATGACGTATCTAAGGCGCCTACAGTTCACACCGAAGACACGCGAAATTAGGTATCGCTACAGACCGAGTTCGATCACGTAACGTATTTAAGGCGCCTACTGTTCGATCACGTGACGTATCTAAGGCGCCTACTGTTCGATCACGTGACGTATCTAAAGGTGCCTACTGTTCGATCACGTGACGTATCTAAAGGCGCCTACAGTTCACAGCAAACACACGGTAGATGTCGCAAAACTATATGAAATACACACGTTTGTTAATTGCACAATTTAAATGGTGGTACTAGTTCAGACGTAACCAAGGCGCGAACCAAACGTAACTAAGTAAACATGACATTTCTAAGGCGCCTACAGTTCACACCGAAGACACGCGAAATTAGGCATCGCTACAGACCGTGTTCGATCACGTGACGTATTTAATGCGCCTCCTGTTCGATCACGTGACGTATCTAAGGCGCCTACTGTTCGATCACGTGACGTATCTAAAGGTGCCTACTGTTCGATCACGTGACGTATCTAAAGGCGCCTACAGTTCACAGCAAACACACGGTAAATATCGCAAAAACACATTTGTTAATTGTTACAATTTTAATGGTTGTACTAATTCAGAAACCTTCGCGGGCGTGCGCAGAACAACTCACCAAAGTTTCATCGTAATCGGATGAACGGTATAGGAACGCATACGACACAAACAAACAAACAAACAAACAAACATTCATTTTTATATATATAGATTTAGGTTGAAATGTGATTAGTTGGATTCTATTGAAACGTAGCTTTCACAGTTTGAGTCTTTTTGCTACGATACTTGCAGTGATAATTCAGCCTTATCCTCCACGAAATCCTCAAGTTTAAGACCTATTGTTGAAGTACTGACCGCATCAAGTACGTCTTCTTGAATAGCATTACGAGTCTATTTCTTAACTAAGTACCAGATAAGGGCACAAACCAAAACGTTTCGTAAAATTCAACAAATAAGTTATTGAAATGTTTGACAAAATACCTTATAGTATTGCGACTTAATTCCCAAAATAATACTAGAATTTCCAACAAACGTCCTACTATTAATACTTCTGAATACATTCTGGACAAGGTCGAATCATAAATATGTTTATCCATAGAAAATAGTGACTCAAAACTAACAAACAATGCAGATTGAAATTACAAAAGACAATGGTTTCTATTTTAATGAACTGACACAGAAATGTACACTATTTAAGTTCCGTAACTCTAATTTAATTTGAGAATTGAGATGACCGCTTCGGTGGCCTAAGTGGTTCAAGCGGCCGTCTCAGATGCTGGAGAATTTATATTGTAAATCCGCCCGAGTATTACCAAACACTTTTAAAATTGGTGCTAGCAGCTATATGCCATATAATTTGGCGGCCCTTGAAAAGGAAACAAAACAAAACAATGATTACGACCGAAAATCCCTTCTATAGGAGATTATTCCATTGGCCTAAGTGGTTATAGCGTCCGCATCGGATGAAGTAGGTCAGGTGTTCGCACCATGCATGCTGCGGTATTACTGTTTTGCATGATGTTGATTTGTGTATTCTATTTTCATTGTTTGTCCATATGAGATGTGAATATCGGATGAATCATTGTTTGCTCCAATAATATGCGTAAGTGTAAGTTGATATCATTGCTTGTCCGTATATTATGTGTGAGTGTATTCTGTTATCATTGTTTGTCCGCATCATATGTGAGTGTAAGCCGTTATCATTGCATGCCTGTATTATTCGTGAGTGCAAGCCATTATCGATGCTTTGTTCGTATTATTCGTGAGTGTAAGTCGTTATTATTGTCCGTATTATAAGTGTGAGTGTAAGCAGTTATCATTGTTTAGTCCATAATATACGTTAGTGTAAGCTGTTTTCATTTTTTTAATGGTTATATATTAAATATGGATTTGGATATGTTACTCTAGACAGTACTCTCACATTAAGTAAGTACAAAAGCTAGGTGTTACTCTTGTCAGTACTCTCACATTAAGTAAGTACAAAACTTATGTGTTACTCTAGACAGTACTCTCACATTAAGTACAAAACCTAGGTGTTACTCTAGACAGTACTCTCACATTAAGTAAGTACAAAACTTATGTGTTACTCTAGACAGTACTCTCACATTAAGTAAGTACAAAACTTATATGTTACTCTAGACAGTACTCTCACATTAAGTAAGTACAAAACCTAGGTGTTACTTTAGACAGTACTCTCACATTAAGTACAAATCTTATGTGTTACTCTAGACAGTACTCTCACATTAAGTAAGTACAAAACTTATATGTTACTCTAGACATTACTCTCACATTAAGTAAGTACAAAACCTAGGTGTTACTCTAGACAGTACTCTCACATTAAGTACAAAACTTATGTGTTACTCTAGACAGTACTCTCACATTAAGCAAGTACAAAACTTATATGTTACTCTAGACAGTACTCTCACATTAAGTAAGTACAAAACCTAGGTGTTACTCTAGACAGTACTCTCACATTAAGTACAAATCTTATGTGTTACTCTAGACAGTACTCTCACATTAAGTACAAAACCAAGGTGTTACTCTAGACAGTACTCTCACATTAAGTAAGTACAAAACCTAGGTGTTACTCTAGATAGTACTCTCACATTGCACCAAAAAATGCCATGAACGTATAGGGGGTTTCACGGTTACTAGCTCACCAGAGGGCGTATCTGTGCAGCTCACTTCCGGATAGTTCAATAGTTAGAGATGGCAGACGTAGATCAAGAAAATTTGACAAACCGCTCGCATTTTGCAAACAAGATCGATATCTCACTATCTTAAAATGAAATTCTATCAATATTTGACAAATTGTTGTTACATCTTTAATTTTTTTCACTAACTTGCGCTGCAGCCAGCTTTTAAATAAATGTTTTCTGCCCGTTTCAGATCTTCATTATCTTTCCATTACTACATTATGTACTAGTTTGTGTTATTTGATTGTGCATAAGTGTATCGCTGCGTAAAATGTTCTTGCAATTTATCTCGCTTGAAGAATATTGAAAAGATGTTGTTTTTTTTTACAGTTTTAATCATAGCAGTAAATTTATGTAAAAATTTAATCTAAAATTTGTACAATTTTTACGCCCAAATATGAAACAATATTCCATCAGCATTAATTACACTCCTTTATCGATAGCTAATGTAATTATTGCTTTGTTAAATTCATCTGAATACATCAATATACTGTTCCATTTTTAAAATTTAAAAAAAAGACAACAACAACAGTTCTGAATTAAAATATTTAGCATTACATATCAGCTGCTGGATTGAATTCGTATTATAATTTTCTTATCGAACTTGTGTTTTAACTTTCTTAACTCGTGTTATAAACAAAATATTAGCCTTGCGAAAATAACTGAGAAAGAAGGATATATCAACATATCAAAAATGCAAATTGTTGAGATTATTTTTCTTTAAAGGTATGTAGCCAAAAAAGTGTAATAAATGTTTCAAATCGGAAAGCAAGGTGAAACGTTCCTACAAATCTGTCTGAAATTATTAATAGTGAATCTATATTATCATGTATAATATAAATATGGACAGTGTATTTAATTTAATTATTTGACATTCTTAAAGTATGGAAGGGAAATATTTAAATATCTGATATAATGTAAGTATGGACACCGAATCTAATTATCTGATTTATTGTCTATAATTATTCTCCTAGTATGAACAAAATAAGTCTGACATATATAATTGATTCATTGATTTTCCTTTGTTGACTTTATGTTTCGCTAATCAAGTGTCGAACAGTAAACTATCCGGAACTGGAGATTTTTAGTGGGCATGCGCATTGGAGCTAAGGGAGGTAATTTTAGGCGCTACGATCAGTAACTCCGTAGCAAACGTGAAACCCCCTATATCTTGGGCCGAGACGCATCAGCTGCATTCACACATATCTTTCAGTTCATACCACTAAAACACATGTGTGTTCATTCGTACTTTCAAGACTGGACTATTGTAACTCTGTTCTGTCTGGTTTGTTTCAATATCTTCTCCATAAACTTCAGAAAGTTCAAAACAGAGCAGCTCATATGGACGACGTTATTTTGCATGCCAGGGCCTTGCAACGTGGAACGAATTACCCAACTCGGACGCAAAGACACAGTGATCCCTTTCAAGAGTGCTAAAAAGCTACATGTTTCGACTGCGATAACAACCCTTAAGACCTAATAATGTTCCCAACTTTACATATTTTGAGCATGATTTTATGTTTTCTAATTTCATGGTGGGCTTTTTGTAGTCATATCTTTGTATATGTTGTAAAGTATTTAGAGCATCTAAAGATTAGGCGCTATACAAAGTCATCATTATTGTTATGATTATTAATATAAGATAGTGTATTGCGTTGACTTGCATTACTACATTGCATGAATTTAAAGCCCAATATGTATCCGGTCTTGCATGAAAATGTTTGTATTTCCCATCATTTCTCTGATAATATATAATGTAAAAATTATCTAGTGGGAGAGAGAATGAGTGAGATAGAAAATTAATAATAGCCAACACGTATGACGTGTTACAGAGTAACGGACGATTATTCATCAACAATACAATCTGAATATTTTGTTTGGCAGGAGTTGTCAAATGCAGATAAGCCTGTTGTGTTTTCTAAACACCTTAAATATACGTGTATTTGGTTACTTTACTCAGTTAAAAGAAAAGATGAAGCTCGGGTTCACAACATCCTTTATGCTACTTACCTCCAACAAAGTCCATCTTCTTATGCTACCCGTGTACGATTATTTCATTTCCCGTATCTGATATCCTTGAATGTATAATGCAGATCTCAATTTATTATGCTTCACGATCTGTTTTGCTGGCCTGAACAAGTTTATATTTACGATGCTCAATGGGTTCGACCTACTTGAAATGAACAAACAGACGTAATTAGTCCACCGTGCAAAGCATCTGGGTGTTTCATCTTTTCCTTACTTTATGGTAGATTGCGTGTATTGGGAGCTATACATACCTATTGACACGACATGTTTATCAATATCGAATTTGATACCTTGTCTCATAAAGGAGTCATACTTCTCCATTGTTTGTTCACAGCGGATGGAATTGTGTATCCCTGTGAGCCACACGTATACGGGAAGAGACGTGTACATCAATGTGACTAGTTCATTAAAGTTTAAAACCTAAATTGGCAAGGTTAACATCAAAATTATAGTCGTTATTTTCAGTGAAGCAAGCAAAGTAGCCCTTGGAATATTTATCTTTAAGTGTGTTAGATTGTGTTACGTCTATGTGGATGTATACAACATAAACGATTGAACTCTTAAACTGCCACAACAATATGCATTGCTCAGATTAGGGACATTATAAAACATCTGCCTAACGGTCCACAAACATTGGGAACATAATATATTTATGTGACTCAACACGCACGCAAAGTAACTGTTTTATTGCGACGTGGGGTACATTATCAATCCGATAAATGCAGTTTAAAACAATGGATTTGTACGCAATAAAATATACACATTGAACAAAGAATACCTTGTAAGAATAAAAACACAAATTTGTAGGACTATATTGCGCCCTCCTCTTCTCCGTTCGCAATACGTGTCCGTATGCACTAATTAAATATAATATTAATTAAATATAATATTCGAATTCAATACGTGAGAATATTAATGAGTTCACTACTTAAAATCATATATGTTACTGCTCTTTAATGGTAGTTACTCGTGAGTTAGAATCAGCTTGAAACATACTGTATACAACAATGATGATTCCCTTTTTGTACTACGCTAGTCCACGCATTTCTGTACACTTGTATGATAGAATATGTTAGACTAATCTCAGCATTATCATATATTGCGTGGGCTGATAATAAATAAAACCGAATGTGCTAGACTGATTCCAGCATTAAAGTATATTCTTGGTTGATCCTAGATAAAGTTGAATCTATGATAGGAGGAGGATCGTATCATCTATGGGCTTATCTCAGCTCTAGTGCTATATTTATCCCATCAACAGACTGTATTATGTGCTCATCCAATTTGGACTTGAATCTAGGATTATCCAAAATTAGGTAGAATATGTGCTAAGATGATCCCAGCATATTTAGACTGACTAGAGATTAAGTCGGATCTGAACTAAGTTGATCCCATCATCAGAGCGTATTCTGAATTGCTCACAGATAAAGTATAATATGTCCTCGGATGATCCTAACATATTAGTTGTATACATTTCTATCAATTTTGCATCCAAGAATGAGCCAAACTTTGATTGTCAAATCTTAAAGCTAGGAAGACATTACTGTCGTTTTTTCATCAAAAATTTCCATACCCTCAAACAAGACTGAAACTAGGTTTCCCTCGAGATTTCCGGGTACAACAGAACAAGTTTGAAAATGTATGCCGTAGCTTCGCATTACATACAAATGGAAATAAGCCGCAATCTCTTTAACAAATATGTATTGTCTAATTTGTCCAATCACACCGTAAATCTAAACAAAATGTCGTTTTTTTCTAATAGTATATCCCATCGGCGCCTCTCGTCGTGTTCAGTGGAAACTTAAAACTGCATCGCCGGGTCACGAATCGAAATTTACCTAGTTAATCAGATCCTGACATGTTTTTGTGTTGCATAAAAAAGGAAAAGTCCACAATATCGTTATATCACCTATATGGGTGTGCATCGATTAAGTTATTAGCTGTGATTGTAATGAACAAAGTGACTATTTAACGCTTCCATCATCTATAAAACAGATATTCATACGCATATCAACCTTTCAAAAAATTATGAAATTCGGTTTATGATTCAAGGTGAAGTTTTTAATCAGAATGGCTGCAATCTTAAGTAATTTCTTTTAGAGTTGTTTTTAGTTAAATTTAGGGACTTTATTAACTGATCTGAAAATGCATAGGTACACAACAAAAATTTCATTATTGTAGTGATTGGATCTCGTTTGCTAGTTCACGTCTTCTTCTCAGCGTTAAGAAAATCTGGACCATGAGTAGACTATTTGTGTCACGTAATAATCCGAATTTTCTGATGACGTCAGCTCGACGGGTCCATTTAGTCAAGACTGAATCAATAAGCCAATAATATTTAAACATGATTGGCTGGTCCAAGATTAAATATAATTGTGGTAAGCAAATCCCATAATGAAGAAAGAATTATAATATCCAGCTGCATGTATCTGAACCGAACTAGCTTAAATACCAAAAAATAATAGTATAATTCACACAGTGTGACCTGGGGTAATCCCAGTCGATATGACTTGTATAACTTGTATAGTCCGGGCTGGTTCCGAATTCGCAACATGTGTATGTGGGGGGCGGAGGGTATCGTAAACAATTTCTTTATTAACGGAAAGTATGGTTCTCTAAAAAAATACAACATAAAAATAGATAATAATTCATTGTACGTGTACTGCAGAAACACTTCAAGAACGCATCATCTTGGCAACTGAAGCATCCCACCTCCCCCACCCCAAACCCCAAGAAAACTTCACATAGTGCACAGAAACTTAGCTTGTGATAATATATATTATGATCAGTGTTACTGCTACTGCTTGATTTTAAAATGTATTGTTACCTACACCCATGGGGTCTACATAATATAGACAAGAATATACAGTCGCCGTCTTATTTTCCTTTTTTTACTATTCCATTCGTTCCTTGCATCACGCACTTCTTTGAAGTTTTATATAGCACGACACTGCAATCGTGGGAAAACATCCACTAACACAATATAACGTTTCCACTTCTTAATATGTACTCAAAACAACCCGCAAATATAACATATTTAATGGGTTTTTTTCAGAATCAGTGTCTTCTTTTAGAGGAATTTGCTATTTCTAAATTTAAAATAAAAACTTTGAGAGTTTTTCCAATTAAAATGTTTTTTCCTGACGATATATGCTTTATTATTTTTCTTCTTTTTGATAAGGCACGTATAGCTTTCTAGTGTCAATGATTGCAATATTTATTGGATAACCTCTAAATAAATTATTTCAAGGATGTTTCAATTTAAACAACGGATTTATTTGGTGCTTTACAGCACATCAACACGTGAAAGTTATATCCGATCCAAAATAATTCGATGTTGGTAATTGAACCCTCGCCTGTTTTAGGCACTGAGGGCCAACTCTTGTGGCATGTGAGGCACTGAAGTATGCATGCCATTCCCATGATTCCGTTGCCAATGTTGCGATAGGAAAAATTGCTTTGTTATGAAAATACATAGTAAAAGCCATGCCTGATAAAATGACTCACTTTAGTTGTCGATATTTGGGTTCTGTGATAAATAGGACCTTTTCCGATATATAGCTAACCAAAAGCGACCATGCGATCGATATATTGAATAGGTTCATATTCCGTTACAAATATAAAGAAAAAAAACATTGTAAAATCAAAATGATATCATCTATGTTCATCCTTTTTTGTATTCATGCTCGCTCGCATCAACGCTCTTCAGTTAGATACATTATACTTTAAAAATTAAAAAATGACGGAACGTATCATTTATCTATATATAAAAAAACTACTGATATAAATTTTAAAATAATTTTAGTTTTTAAAATTTAATCATAACATATTTCTAACCTAATTTTTTAAATCCTAAGTTTGAGTGATCTGCACAATAATTGTCAAAACAAAATTGCCAGACAAAAATTGTCGATTGCTATAAACTAAAAATGTCAGTTCGGCATTAAACTGGGTCATGAAAGTTGCTATTGGATGGAACTATTATTAGTGCAGGGAGAATCAAAATGTGCGGTCGCGTGGTTTGCTCGAACAAGAATTAGCGCGCATTTTCATTCATCTCCCGTATGGATATTCAGCTTTGAATGGGATAGAGGAGTAAAACATTTTTTGAATGTACGTTTGACTTTTATCTTCTACACATGACATTTCTTCAAATTTGAAGATCAGCATAATGTAACAAATTTCAATTCAAATAAAATAGATACCACCAGTAAATTTTTGTATAGTTACCTCCAATTTATTGGTCATATGGTCATATTTTGCTGGTGGTGTTTCCCCTAGCTTTGTTTATATACGACACTGTCGTGTCTCTGATTGTTGTACAACTTAACAGCCAACGCTTTCTCTTTTACATTATCTATCTATCTATTATCAACTTAGACGCAGCGGAGGTTAAGGCTACCGATCGAGATGACTGGAGGAAGCTTGTTGCCCTATGCGCCCCACTGCGCGGAAGGACATAAAGAAGAAGAAGAAGAAGAAGAAGATCTATCTATCCCTTAGTCTTGCCGACCGTTGGGGCACCACTGATGACCTGACAACCAGGTTCCTCCATTACAATCTGTTCTCTGATAATCTCACTGTATCACTCAACTTCAGTCCTATCCACTCTGAGATGTTATCCTCCCATCTTTTCCTCTGTCTTCCTCTCCTTCGCCTTCCCTGCACAGTACCTTGCATGATTGTCTTAGCAAGCCCTGTTGACCGTGTGACATGTCCAAACCATTTCATTTTGCATTTCTTCACAATGGTCAATAGCTCTTAATAGGGCCCAATGGCTTGCCTAATTCTCTTTCCCACTTCCTCATTCGTGGCATGATCTCTATATGAAATGCCAAGCAAACTTCAAGAGCATCTCATTTCAACAGCTTGTATCCTCCTTTCGAGATCCGCTGTCAGGGTCCATGACTCACAGGCATAT
Organism: Unio delphinus; assembly: GCA_029339505.1. NCBI lineage: Eukaryota > Metazoa > Mollusca > Bivalvia > Unionida > Unionidae > Unio > Unio delphinus. The sequence goes on along the minus strand of JAQISU010000044.1, from coordinate 4,301,525 downwards.
AGGAACACAGATGCAACCAAGTAGCGCATCAGTCTGATTTTTTAGTTGACTGAGGTGTTTCTGTCTTTCAAAACTGTCTTCAGCCTTGCCATTGCTGTTATTTTCAGCGCAATCCTGGACAATATTTCTGGTTTTGATCCCTCGTCTGCCACGATGGCTCCTAAGTACTTGAATTTATTAACTGTTTCCAGCTTTTGGCCACTAATCATGATGTCAGTGCTGATGCCACTGGTGTTGTTGGTCATCATTTTGGTCTTCTATGCACTGATTTCCATACCAAAAGCAGTAACTGTCCTGTCCAGTTTTTCCACCAGCTGAGCTAGCTCCTCATCATTTTCTGCAAGGCCATCGATGTCATCAGCAAAGCGCAGATTCGTTCTTATTCTGCCTCCAATACTTACAGTTCCTTCATGGTCTTCCAATGCATCTGTCATGATTCTTTCAAGGAAGATGTTGAAGAGATTACATTATTACATTATAGCGCGACAGAAACATGTTTATACGGGATCACCCCGGACATTTTATAAATAAAGTACGACAAAATCTCTGAAAACATGAAATCACCTTATCGGTCATATAAATAAATACTAACCGATAAGGTGATTTCATGGTTTCAGAGATTTTGCCGTACTTTATTGATAAAACTGTCAGACGCCTGTGCTCAGTCTAAACAGTTGGAATACATCATCACTACATTAAGCGTTTCTCGAGAAATTTATGCAATAATCATGCATGGAATTTTGATGGACAAGGAACGAAATAAGGCGAACAAATGTCATTTAAAGCGGTGTGTATTCAAATGTTCCAAAGTAACAGCTAAAGCTGAAGTTAGTAACTCCGAGCGCGTGCATGACACATTTGAATTGTACTAATACTACTATACAGTACATTATCTGACTAGTATCCATTATTATGACACGGAAGCGTTTAAAGGAATAAAAGATGAACATAACTAACATCCTGTTCAAATTTATTTATTTATTTATTTATTTATTTAGATACCGGTGACCGTGCATAAAACGACACTGTACGGTTTCCCAACGCTTAGGGATAAGACGGGCCCTCGTTAAGAGACAAGCAATAAAGGAACAAATACAAGTACAAAAGCGATACTTATCAAAAAATCAAAATACGATACAAACATATACATTATGCGATTCGCAAACAAACGATAATACAAATCTAATGCAGTATTATAAACAGAACATTTAAATTTATAAAGGGTGACGATACTCTTGAAAAATTGACAAAACATAATTGAAAGCTTGTTTTAAAACGGTGAAACTAGTCTTTTAACAAGTATTCTTGTCTTTACATCTTTAAGTTAGGGTATACAATTAACAACCACATTTTTCCTCTTTTTTTTCATGAATATCTAATATTAATAAAAACGACTTTGTGTAGCGCCTAATCAATAGAAGTTCTCAGAGCTTTACAACATCTATAATGATACGAAAAACACAACAAACAAAATACATGAAGTTTGGAAACCATAAAAATGCTAAAAATATTTAAGGTGCGAAACATTATTAGCTCTTTAAGTTTGTTCTTGCAGTCGAAAAAAAACGTGAATTTTAAGAGCACTCTTGAAAGGGATTATTGTGTCTTTGTGTCTAATTTCAATGTGTTATTCGTTCCACATTGATAGACCCTTGTATGCAAAAGAACGTTGTCCATATGAATTCGTTTTCATAGTGGGAACAATGAAAATACGCCTGTCAAAAGAGGAGAGTAAGTATCTTGCTGGTGTGTACACTTGGGTGAGGCTGGATAGTTATGTTGGACTGGAGTCCATCAGCGAAATGTAGCACAGAGAACAAATTTTGTGTTTGATTCTGTATCGAATGGATAGCCAGTGTTTTTCAACGCTTAAACTGAAACATTTACGTTCGACTTCCATACCAAATATTTTGTATTCAAAACCATTCTTAGAATAGATTGGATTGCCAATGGATCTTTCCCAAAACAATGGAATTGGGTGCAGCGCTTAAAAGAAAACGCTTACGTTCGACTTCCATACCAAATATTTTGCATTCAAAACCATTCTTAGAATATCTATAGTAATCAATAAACATAAACACTGCATAAATTATTAGGTTACTTACAATTTACCTGCCTGCAGACAGTGCACGTAATAATGACGGGTGAGACGCTGCAAATGTCTACGTTTGATGTGTATCTGGCAATAAAAAAGTCGTTATGAGAATGACGTCACTATTATGGAAATGACGTCACAGATTACCAGTCTTGCCAATGGATCTTTCGAAAAAAATAAAATGGAATTGGGTGCAACGCTTAAAAAGATACGTTTACTTCCACACCAAATATTTTGTATTCAAAACGATTCTTAGAATAGAGTTTCAGCGACACTTTTTCTATTTAAATTGACAAAAATGACGGATATAAATCTTAAATTACTGTAGGACTATTCATTGAAGAAAGAAATATGACTAAGCCAAATGACAGAGGAGGATATTCCCAGAGAGACATCGAATGAATGTGACCGTAAACCAATGAATTGTAATCAGCTGCGGTTTGGGTAGATAGGCAGAGATCTTAGTATCTGCTATTAAAACAAACAACGAGTTGCAACTATATATATATATATATATATATATATATATATATATATATATATATATATATATATATATATATATATATATATATATATATATAAATGAATGTTTGTTTGTTTGTGTCGTATGCGTTCCTATACCGTTCATCCGATTGCGATTAAACTTTGGTGAGTTGTTCTGCGCACGCCCGCGAAGGTTTCTGAATTAGTACAACCATTAAAATTGTAACACTTAACAAAATGTGTTTTTGCGACATTTACCGTGTGTTCGCTGTGAACTGTAGGCGCCTTTAGATACGTCACGTGATCGAACAGTAGGCGCCTTTAGATACGTCACGTGATCGAACAGTAGGCGCCTTAGATACGTCACGTGATCGAACAGTAGGCGCCTTAGATACGTCACGTGATCGAACACGGTCTGTAGTGATACCTAATTTCGCGTGTCTTCGGTGTGAACTGTAGGCGCCTTAGATACGTCATGTTTACGTAGTTACGTTTGGTTCGCGCCTTGGTTACGTCAAACAATCGTGGTGTGAATTTGTACGTCACGTGATCGAACAGTAGGCGCCTTAAATACGTCACGTGATCGAACACGGTCTGGATTGGCTGAAACTATGATGACGTAAATCAACAGCTGTATGAAATTCATAATCGGTGTACGTCATGTTTACTTAGTTACGTTTGGTTCGCGCCTTGGTTACGTCAAACAATCGCGGTGTGAATTTGTAATAGTCGTTACAAAGCATTACTTTCGCTGTCTAATCAATTATGCCACCTAAACGAAAAGCTATTGGTCGATCTACACCTCAAGCACGAAAGATAAAGGCATCACGAGCTTCAGAAACAGACGAGCAACGGAAAGCAAGATTGGAAACCGTTCGAGTTTGCACTGCTCAAGCCCGATCATCTGAAACAGACGAGCAACGGAAAGCAAGATTAGAAACCGTTCGAGTTCGCACTGCTCCAACCCGATCATCTGAAACAGACGAGCAACGGGAAGCAAGGTTGCAAACCGTTCGAGTTCGCACTGCTCAATCCAGACGAACAATGCACGCTGATTTAAATCTTAGTGCATTCCATTATAAAGCAAATTATGATTACAGTCTACATCCAAATGTGTTTATTGGAAAAATGGATAAATCATGCGTGTATTGCAATGCCCTCAAATTTAAGAATGAAACACCAGGAATGTGCTGCGTGGGTGGAAAAGTGAAATTGCCAGAATTACATTCACCACCCGAACCATTATCAACATTGGTATCAGGTGACACAAGCCAATCGAAACATTTCTTGGCAAACATACGGAAGTACAATTCATGTTTCCAAATGACATCGTTCGGTGCAACAAATATCGTGCGCGAGAATTACATGCCAACATTTAAAGTGCAAGGGCATATTTATCATCGTGCAGGATCACTACTACCACTACCGAACGCAGATCACAAATTTCTTCAAATTTATTTCATGGGAAACATTCATGAACAAATCGATCAACGTTGTCAATTCAATACTGGCACTAAACGAGAAATAGTCGCTGCATTACAAACTGTATTCGATCAACACAACGAATTAATTCGATTGTTCAGAACTGCCCTTGAACAAATGCCAACTGATGACTACAAAGTCAAAGTTAGAGCAGACAAAACACCTGTCGGCCAACACGAAAGACAGTACAATGCATCACCAATTGATGAAGTGGCGATCGTTATAGTTGACGAAGAATTTAACTCGCGTGATATAATTCTTCATCGCACAAATGGTGATGTTCAGCGAGTCTCAGAACCTCATCGCTCATACGACGGATTGCAATATCCGATTTTATTTTGGCAAGGAGAAGATGGATATCATTTCAACATCTTAATGAGAAATCCACAAACAAATGAGGAAACGAATAAGAAAGTCAGTACCATGAAATACTATTCATATCGATTGATGATTCGTGAAAACGCTGAAAATCATATCTTGAAATGTCGACAATTGTTCCATCAATACATTGTCGATATGTATGCGAAAATCGAAACCGAACGACTCCTCTACATTCGATTAAATCAAACCATGTTGCGTTCCGAAGAGTACATTCATTTACGTGATGCAGTTGTTAATGATGGCAATGTGAATCTCAATGAATTCGGGAAAATGGTCATACTACCGGCCACATTTACAGGGAGTCCACGTCACATGCATGAATACGCACAAGATGCAATGACATATGTTCGCGCATATGGCCGTCCAGATTTGTTTATTACCTTCACATGCAATCCGACGTGGGATGAAATACAAGAACTTTTGTTACCTGGAAATCATCATCGGATCGTCATGATATTTCCGCGCGTGTGTTCAAACAAAAATTGAAATCTTTACAAAATTTCATTGTCAAGCATCATGTTTTTGGACAGACACGCTTTTGGATGTATTCCATTTAATGGCAAAAAAGAGGTTTGCCACATGCACACATTTTGATATGGTTCATCCAAAAAGTCACACCAGATCAAATTGATCAAGTCATCTCAGCAGAAATACCAGATGTCGATATTGATAAAGACTTATTTGAAGTCGTCACCAAAAACATGATTCATGGTCCATGTGGCATACTCAACAACAATTCACCATGCATGTCTGATGGGAAATGTACAAAACGATACCCAAGACACGTACTTGCCGAGACTATCACTGGTAATGACGGATATCCACTCTATCGTCGGCGATCAACTGAAGATGGTGGCAAATCCATAACTTTAAAAGTACGAAACAATGATGTTGAAGTCGATAATCGTTCGGTTGTGCCGTATTCACCGTTACTTTCGAAAACGTACAAAGCACACACCAATGTCGAGTATTGCAATTCGGTGAAATCTATCAAGTACATTTGCAAATATGTTAACAAAGGAAGCGATATGGCAGTTTTTGGAGTGGGAAATGCAAATGCAACCATCGATGAAATCTACCAATATCAAATGGGACGCTACGTTAGTAGCAATGAAGCAGTATGGCGCATTTTCTCATTTCCAATCCATGAACGACATCCAACAGTTGTTCATTTGGCAGTGCACCTTGAAAATGGACAGCGCGTATACTTCACAGCAGAAAATGCACATGCAAGAGCATTGTCACCACCGCCAACAACGTTAACTGCATTTTTCTCATTGTGCGGGAATGATATGTTTGCAAAGACGCTACTTTACTCTGAAGTGCCAACATACTACACATGGAATGCATCAGTGAAAAAGTTTCAACGTCGCAAACAAGGTCACGCAATTGAAGTACATCCCAATTTATATTCGACCGACACATTAGGCCGTCTATACACTGTTCACCCAAACAATGCAGAATGCTTTTACTTGCGATTACTGTTAATTAACGTACGTGGACCGACATCCTTCCAAGAACTGAGAACAGTAAACGGTCAAGTATGTGCCACTTATCGTGAAGCTTGCCAAGAATTAAATCTTTTGGAAAACGATGCAAATTGGGACACTTCACTCGCTGATGCATCGAATACTGCTCAACCACAGCAAATACGCACGTGATTTGCAATCATATTGACAACGTGTTTTCCATCCAATCCAAAAGATCTTTGGGAAAAATACAAAGACTACATGAGTGAAGACATCTTACATCGTTTGCGTGCAACAAATCAAAATCCGGACTTTCAATTCACACCAAACGTGTATAATGAGGCATTGGTTTCGATTGAGGAGATATGTATTGCAATCGCTAACAAAGCATTGGTACAATTGGGAATGGCTGCTCCGCAACGATCTGCAAACGACCTTTTCGATCGTGATTTGCAACGAGAAACACACTTTGATGTCGACGAATTGGGTACATTTGTTCAAACAAATCTTCCGAAATTAGTTCCAGAACAACGCATAGCGTATGATAGAATTATGCATGCAATTACAAGCCAAAGCGGTGGATTGTATTTCCTAGATGCACCCGGAGGCACAGAAAAAACTTTTCTCATTTCACTTATTTTGGCAACTATACGATCACGACACAATATTGCACTGGCAATCGCATCATCTGGAATTGCAGCAACTCTTTTGGATGGTGGTCGAACAGCGCATTCAGCACTGAAATTGCCGTTGAATATGCAAATCACCGACACACCAACATGCAATATCAACAAAAATTCTGGAATGGGTAAAGTACTCCAATCATGTCAACTCATTATATGGGACGAATGTACTATGGCGCACAAAAAAGGCTTTGGAAGCGCTTCACTGTACACTAAAAGATTTGAGAGGAAATGAACAGCTTTTCGGTGGCACACTTATTTTATTGTCTGGTGATTTTCGACAAACTCTGCCAGTTATACCCCGTTCAACAGCTGCTGATGAATTAAATGCATGTCTCAAATCATCAGTTTTATGGCGACACGTGCAGAAATTGACTTTGAAGACCAATATGCGTGTAGATCTACAATACGATGCATCCGCTGAACATTTCGCAAAACAATTGTTGGATATTGGGAATGGGAAAATGGAAATCGATGAATCTACACAATGTATCACGTTACCAACAAGCTTCTGTAAAATTACAGGAACCACAGACGAATTGATTCACAAAGTTTTCCCAAATATCGCACAGAATTACAAAAATCATCAGTGGCTCAGTGAACGTGCTATATTAGCAGCCAAAAACAACGATGTTAATGCCATCAACTTCAGCATTCAAAAACAAATACCAGGCGAAGCGACAACGTATAAGTCCATAGATACTGTAATGAATCAAAACGAAGTTGTCAATTATCCAACTGAATTCTTAAATTCACTTGATTTGCCAGGCATGCCGCCGCACGTTTTAACATTGAAAATTGACGTACCTATCATTCTTCTCCGAAACATAAATCCACCACGACTTTGCAATGGTACCAGGCTTTCGGTGAAAAAGTTAATGAACAATATCATCGAAGCTATAATTTTAAATGGAAAATTTAAAGGAGAAGATGTACTCTTGCCACGCATCCCTATGATTCCGACAGATATGCCATTCGAATTCAAACGTTTGCAGTTTCCGGTGCGACTCGCATTTGCAATTACCATAAACAAAGCACAGCGACAATCGCTACAAGTGTGTGGACAATATTTGGAAAATCCATGCTTCTCACATGTACAGCTGTATGTGGCATGCTCACGCGTTGGAAAACCTTCTGATTTATTCATATACGCACCAGACAGAAAAACAAAAAATATTGTGTATCCAAAAGCACTTCAATAAACAGAATAGGCTATTTGACAGTATGAAAAAAATGTGTTTGTTTGTTTCTTCGTTTGTGTCGTATGCGTTCCTATACCGTTCATCCGACTGCTATAAAGCTTTGGTGAGTATCAACAGCTGTATGAAATTCATAATCGGTAGCGATACCTAAAATTGCGTGTGTTCGGTGTGAACTGTAGGCCTCATAGATACGTCACGTGATCGAACACGGTCTGGATTGGCTGAAATTATGATGACGTAAATCAACAGCTGTATGAAATTCATAATCGGTAGCGATACCTAAAACGACTTCGGTAAGGTAACCACTTATTGTGGGCTCGATAAATACCACTAAATAATCTGAGATGCATTCCAGAAACCAGTCAAATAGTCTATTAAAACACAAACACTTTCTTTCTTTCAGTGGCATTGCAACGCATGCCGGGTACTTGCTAGTATATGTATGTATATATATATATATATATAAACTCCCCATAGTGAACTATTTTGGTTAACCACAACATTTTGCTAATATCTGACAGTAGACCCAATTCACAATATGCGTATTCGAAGAGTTGCCGTCTTGTTATCTTAAAATTTAAAAAGGTGGCGACGACTGCAAGGTGTAAGTTGTTTACACTGACCTGGAAGTGAAGACCGGCATTGGAAATAGTTGCTAAAGTTTGAAGAAAAAAATATTCGTGCTCCCTATTAAGATGATTTCCTCCATCTTTAAGTTTAAGAAAAGAAATCTTTTGTTTGGCACATACTTCTTTAATTCGCCTTCTTGCTCTTAAAATTGCACACTTAACTTCTGAGCACCCGTAACTATTGTCATTATATAAAATACCGTTCCTTCTACACTTGCTCCAAAGACAGGCTTAACATGAAATAATTTGCCCATTCTCTCTGCCTCAGCTAGTATACTATTTTCTATTGGTTCCTTGTAAATGCGGCAAGTTTTAAATGCACCATGGAGTTCCTTTTTACCTTTATTTTACGAAATGTAATATGGGTGACCAAACTATGATCAGAAAACTATTTGTTTAATCACAAACCCCTTTGAAATTAACAAAACACATAAATATTGTGATCGATATAATTAATTTCTAGATATTGTATTAAAATACATGGGTTTTCATAAAATCATTTTGACTCAGATAAGAATAAAGAGTTAATTTTGGCGCATTTATTGTACACGATTCATTACGTAAATATAAATATGTATTGCAATGGAATCGTCGTAAACTATACCAATTTTTTTTTATTTTCTTACTATTTTTAATTATATTTTACTTCAAGCCATGCAGACATTAGTTTATTTGATTGTTAAAGGTAAGAAGTAGTCATCACGATTAATGCAGTTTATTGTGATGTCTAGCACTTGGGCATCACGCCGCAGAAATTTAGCATGATATCCCCACCCAGTTACATTATCCAAACACCCTGCCCACCAGTCCTAACACTAACCTCTTAATTCTGAGCGCCAAGCGAGGCAGCTGTTAGTACCATGTTTTAGTCTTCGGTATGACGCGAGTGGAGTTCGAGCCCGCAAAATTCCGCATTCAAGACAGACGTTCTAACCACTAGGCCACCTGAGCGGTCATTTATGTAAAAGTGACATCGGTTAGCGAAATGAAATCATGAAAAAAGTAATGTTTTTTCAATTATTATTTGGGCTTAGGTCAATTATGGTACAAAAGTATTTGTCTACTACAAACATAATAATAAAGCTAAAAACTGATATTACTCCGTCTGGCATCACGAAGGCTGGACTAATTTCGTTACCATAAATTAACTAACGGTTAACATTTTCGTTCATAATTGAAGTAAATAGCATGTTATTAATCAAGATATTCAGTAAAGGTTAAAAAAAACAACTTGAAACATAATTTACTTTGTTATTTATCATATATTCTTGATTCATATATGATTATTTGTCTGTTCTTGACGTTACTTGTCGCCACATAAAACTGTAATAGTGACTAATTTATTTCATCTTTATTCAACATTGTATCAAACTAAAATCACCGTGATATTAAACTTGTCAATAAATCGGACACCGTAGATGCTTTGGATATGCCATTAAACTTATTAAGAAATCAGACAAAATGAAAGCTTTTGATATGCAATGAAAATTTCAACAAAAAAATCGTTCACGGTAGACGTTTTTTTAAGGACGCAGTAGCAGTGAAAAACGTTAGCAATGACGTAAACTCAAAAAACTACATTTCATGAAATATATTGTCTGCACATAAATTATTGAGAAGCCCTCTAATAGTGTCCCCACATAAATTATTGAGAAGCACTCTAATAGTGTCCCCACATAAATTATTGAGAAGCACTCTAATAGTGTCCCCACATGAAGTATTGAGAAGCACTCTAAAAGTGTCCCCACATAAATTATTGAGAAGCACTCTAATAGTGTCCCCACAAGAAGACGTTGCGTATATAAACAAAGATAAGATCTTGTAAAACGGAAAGTTACTTATTCTTTTTATTTGACAAATGAATGCTTTGCTATCATAATTATATTAATATTTCCAGGGAACGTATGGACCAATTAAAACAACTGTACATTTCAAATATTTAAATGTGCTATATCTCTACGGAACATAAATATACAGGTAAGCTATAACAGTACATGGTTTCATACAAGCAGATATTCACTTTCAAAGACATTGTTCCATGTAAGATGCCGAAATTCTATTTCGCACATCAAATTTACATGTATAACGTAACGAAAATGGTTAAATTGTATGATTTTATTGACGCATCTCCATCACTCCGATTGTCAATGTTTCCCTACAACAGCAACCATGTTTTAAAAAAAAAGGTTAGTCAGTATAGGTTATTGACTGAGTATTGAAAAATATTAATCCCGGGGGCATGTGGTAAATGATGTTCAAGCTTACGAGGGCATCCTACATCACATAAACCAGGGGCCAATATTTTCAAAAGTCAATCAATACTTTTTCATTAAATAATTAAAACCAGTCATATGAGTCATTATGTTATATTAACGGAATAATACAATTAAAATAATAACATTTTTTGCTTTATTTCATTTTACACGTGTACTTCAATTAATGAATTAAAACTGAGCAGGGCGCATTAAAATAAAATATTTTATGAAAATGCGCGTCAGCAGTGGACAAACCTTAGCTTGTTATAGAGATTCGTGATTCCGCTCTCAAGTCCCGCGTTTTTCACCAGCAACCTTCGTCAACGTATCTAGGATTTTGTGTCTCATAGGTCTCTGCTAATACCTTAACCATAGGATCAATCGATAAGAAGTCGCTGTATTTCACAAAACAATGCTATTCAGACTGAATAAAAGCGCACCGTTTACGTGATACAGAACAGGTTCATACTAATCTCTCTCTCTCTCTCTCTCTCTCTCTCTCTCTCTCTCTCTCTCTCTCTCTCTCTCTCTCTCATTTGCATTTGTTCTTGCAATTTTAAGTCAATGGATGTAGACCGATTATTGTTTTCAATATTTAATTTAATTGTGACTACAATATTTTTTTATATATTCTTTTAAAATTAAACTTTTCTGGTACCTATATCAAGCTGTCGCATTTATGTATATAAACGAAATGTTCACTAAAACAGTCATTAAATAGATCTGGGGGAATGTTTTATATTGTAATTGGCTGTCTCTTCACATTGCATCACCATAGCTGAAGATATTTTACGTCTCGTTGTTGTGGCATCCGTTTCCTGGAACTGTGCTTTGTCTGATTTAATATGAAATTTTCCACGTCACCGGGATTTATTTGTAAATCTATTGTTTGCACCGTTTATCCTCCTCAACAGTCGAATGTATTCAAATGGGTAACAATTTAATATTAAATTAATGAAACGAGTTGTTCAATAATGTCCAGCGTTTGAGTCTTTGAAATTATTTTTATCACATCGATTGTATTTCAGTAGAAATTTTTTAGACAGAAAGAAGAATGAAAATTTGATTCATTCTGACAGAGGGTACCCCTTTCATTTGGTGCGCGTAGAAATAGTCCCAAACAAAGCTGAAATTGTACAGGTAAATTATACATTTTTTGCTAACTATATAAATAAAAAAGCGTCCATCCAAATAAACAACATTTTACAAAAGAAACTATTTGCCAACACAATATTTCCAATGCGTGTGATGTCACATTGATTGATACAGAGCACTGTACCTTTGAGTTGGCCTATATATTATATATAGTGCCAGTGTTTATTTTCAAATTAAACAAAACAACTAAACATTACATTTTTACGATAGTTTTGTGAAACGAAGATTGCTTGATGCAGAAATACACATATTTACTGTAATTTTGTGTGACCATATATTTGCAGTATTTGATCTGGAACATTAGAGTGTACAGAGTGCGTAAACAAATCTCGTTTTGAATCGGACTTGAGTCACATATTGATGTGGTTTGATAATCTTCTGTCAGTTGGGGATACTCGTTTATACCTACATTTTTCTGTGAACAAAGCTGACTTAACTTCAGTAAATTTACATTTAAACCAAGCTTGTTTATTTGGTGGATTACATGTTTCAGATATACCGCCCCTCCATCCCCACCCACACCCTCGCTATCAGCGGAACAATACCCATAGTTTTAATTGTTGTTATTGTTGTTGTCATGGGACTTTTGCCATTCTTCATGTTATGTTATGTTATGTTATGTTATGTTATGTTATGTTATGTTATGTTATGTTATGTTATGTTATATATGACATAACAATCCCCAGTGTGGGGTAAATTGGCAACACTGACATAGACGAGATCAATTTGTCACAATTCCCTTTCGCGAGTCGAATCAAACAATGGCGGCCAAGCATGTTTAATGAAAACCAAAAAAAAATTCCAGAAGGCGGGGTTATACAAGTTTTTCCCACGATTGCAGCCAATCAGTAAAGAGAATACTGAACAAAATTGTCATGGATTTATTTGGAACAATCAGAATCACACAAAGTAAGATGTGCACATTCTATATCAAACATACGAAGCTGCACACACTATATACAATATGTAGCGGCTATATGATTAATTATATCTCTTATATATATATTCATCTCGAGCTATCCGTTGAAGCGTTTGTTGGCACTTTTATTCCACGTAAATTGCTCTTGCAATTTGAGGAAGCCGTGACTACTTTTTCTTAACTCCGGTGAATACTTCAGAGTTCTGACCCGTAGCAACAGTTTTAACCCAATCGAAATATTTATGAAGTATACATGAAGTCAATATACAATTAATTTAATTTTGTTATTCGAACTGTATACACTGCTTGCGTATTATGTGTTAAACTGTTGTTAAATGCTGTGAACGTTTTACTATAATATGTGTACATCTTATCGTATGTTGTACATGTTTATTACACGCTGTGTATATTTAAATACATGCTAACATGTTTATTACACGATGTGTCTATTTAAATACATGATAACATGTTTATTACACGATGTGTATATTTAAATACATGATAACATGTTTATTACACGATGTGTATATTTAAATACATGATAACATGTGATGTCTTTTGTATTATATCAAGCTGATAATTAGTTTGCATTTGAAATCATACGCTGTGAATGTTTATACACTGCACATTCATTACTATTTGTTGTGCAAGTATTATTGTATGATGTGATTAAATAAAAGCTGTATAAACCGTACAAATTTCATTATGTGATGTAGATGTTTTATAATAGTACGAAGATCCAATTCTTCATAGTGACACTTTGTTGATGCGCTGCTTGCAAAGGAAACCTTTATTGCTTCATTCTTCATTGATATTATGTTTTTCTCTTAGCATGTTTCTTTGTTCCATTATCTGCATAAATTCATCGATGGTAACTTGTCCAAAGTTTAGGTTCCGGTAATAATACATTATCGACCTGTAAATTGTTTGCATACCTATCAGCATTCTTCCCTGCTAAATTATTTGTAAGCATAGCATATGTTCCAGCGTGTGACATGTAGCCGTGACCAGCCACTTGCAACTATTGTTCGCTTTCGATGCCAATCATCAATAATGATGACATACATACATACATACATACATACATACATACATACATACATACATACATACACGTACGTACGTACGTGCGTGCGTGCGTGCGTGTGTGTGTTTAGTCACAAACATAGTACAAGATACAAGATTGCGAGAATGAGCCAATTTTATGTATCACTCATATATAGCGAACAGTCGATTGACTATATAATTATAATTTAATAATTATATTGACTATATAATTATGCATGTATATTGATACACAATTTTATGACTCACCCTTATATAATTATGCATGTATATTGATACACAATTTTATGACTCACCCTTATATAGCCACAGATATATCGACTATGTAACTTTGTATCATAAGGATATATAGCTACCGACGTCACGCAGACATTGCCGGTTTGACTCAGAATTGTATGCGGTCAATTATAAATAAGGAAGCTTGTAGAACAACTCCAGGAGGTTCATGAAAATGTAATCAGAAGACCATCGCCGTTTCCATAATTGGGTCGGGTATTAGACGACCTTAAAAGGAACCTTCCCACGTTGATACAGCATAGGCACTGCCGAAAGATTTCGACTACTCAGCACGACTACGGCGATGACTTCGCAAAAACAGGCTTTGTTGGCAGCTCAACAAATTCAACTGCTTTGAAACTGTGCTCGTTAAAAAACGCTACTGACAACATTCAATTACGACATGAACAAACGAGCATCTAAGGACGTCAAAAAAATCGATGCACTTCCACGGATCAGCGTAGACGGAATTTAACTATAGCGGCGAAAATTCAGAGACAAAGCTGCTGCAAATCCCCACAAGTAAATCACTGCGATACAATCCGAATTGACGTTCGGCAACATCGATAAGACGTTCACGTTTAATAATCAGGACGTGTTATTCCACGGAGTCACCAAGACTACACATAATGTATTGCCGGTGATACAACGAGAAATACACACTTTCACGGGAATCAAACTCGAATTGTCCTTCAACGTTCATTTCGTGAGAATCACGAGAGAAGTACAATCGGTCGACGGCTGGCTCACAAATCAAGCAGTCATTGTTCTGCGCGGATCTGACGTTAATAGACCCATTGAACTGGCTTATCGGTTCAACCAGCGGCGCATCGTAGATTACCAAAAAACGGGGCCAGGCTTGGTTTCCTCCGGGATCAACAAAAGTAGCCTTCACAAGGCCAAATACACATGCAATATATGCGGATGACACATGGATCTTCCCAAGCATATCTCAGCGACAAAAGCGTCCATCTGTTTAAACGTACATCGTTGATTATGCATATATCTATAAAAAGATAGCATGGTGACATTTGCTAATGACAAACTCTTCGTGCATTTAGATTATCAATTAGTGCATGTAATCTAAATGCGCCATTTAAATGATTGATGCTGGATCATACTCCATTGCACAACACCCATTTTTCTAGCAACTATTGCCATCTGGTGTTATGACTTATTTGATACTCAAGAACATTTCAAACAAACTTTCGTTTCTATTTTATTTGCAAATAAATGGATCAGAATTTTGTTGTCTTCGTTGCATTCACCTGAAATATAAGAAGTTCGTCTAATTCACAAACTGGCGGCATATTATCTATGCACAGAAATTGCCAAATAACAAGAAACAAACTTCAACGACATAAGTAATTAGGTCTACATCATTGGCTTGTACTATACCCTGTCTTGAAAAGTTTGCAGAAAAGCTGTTATAGAAGAACATTCTGGTTTATCTGGCGCCGTATTATTAGCAATTTTAGAAAGGCCCTACTACTTTCCTTATATATGTAATACACTAGTGGACCTCTGTTTAAACTATGTTCCATCAAGCTTGATGTGGGCCATTTTTTGGGAGTTAGGGGGTGGAGTGGGGTGAATTGTAAACTGTTCGATAATCTTTGAGATATACCAAGTTAGTGAGAATGGCAGAATATAATTACAGAGTATAGCGTTGTCAAAGGGTTGATGTTCGTTTCGCTACTATAAAAAAAACAAATTCAATCAATTTTATGTGTAATAAATACGTAAATGACGCATGTATTTTGGCCTCCTAACATATGAGTGAACTCTTACAATCTCTCTGCATGTTGTAATCGTATTTAGACAAAAAAAAAATCCTCGTGTATTGTTGCAAAACTCTCGGTTGCAAGAAACACGGTTTGGACTAGACTTCATCTTTTATATTTGCGCTGTAGATTCTGTACGGAAGGTTGGTATTTTGGCTTCAAATACATGCAGAGAACTAGAAGAGTTGTGTTTAAATTTCTTCTGTGAACAGCAATCAGTGCCACTCCATATGTTGGCAAAACCGCCGACTTCAAAAAACGAAAGAACACGAACAAAATTCATAAAGTTTGTAACATCAACTACTACAACTCTACTGGACAACTCAATTCGGACATTCAATATAGACCAATAAAAAATCCAAACAATAAACTGGCTATCATCTGTGTATCTAGACTTTAAAATGGTCAGAAATTATGCACCTGCTAAGAATAACATTGTACACATGTTATTTTTGTACAACGCATATAACTTCAATGTACGCTCTTTTTTTCTTGCATGTCTATTTCTCCACCTCCCTCTCCAAGTGTTGATTTCCTTATTATTTGAGGGGAATGATTGCTAATGAATATAGTTATGCATTAACATGTCAACGGTAAAACCAGCGTTCAAACAGAATAACTCTTCTGAGATTTAATTTATATTGATCGAGTTATCTTTCTTTAAGGATGATTTGTGACCACATACACCCCCCCCCACACACACACACACACACTGTCTCTCTCTCTCTCTCTCTCTCTCTCTCTCTCTCTCTCTCTCTCTCTCTCTCTCTTTTAGTATGAAGAAGAAATATATTACATCTTGGTGTGAGCACACATTTATAATGAGGACAATGATAAAAACATATGAACAATTGTAGATGATCATGACTTGATAGACAGCAATTCAACACGTGTTCCATTGTTTTAGAAACCTTCTTTATAGTGAGAGAAAGGGTTGAATTTGGGCAAGGTGTACGGCGATGAACATATTCTAGACTTATATTAAAGATTGTGAAAGATTTCAATAATAGTCGAAGACAACCTACTAGCATGATATCAATCCTTTGTCTATCGCGAAACCCTTTACGAATTCTCCCCCACCTCTACCCCTTTCTCTTCTTTAAATTAGTTGTTGTACAATAATGTGTTCTTATCTTTCTTAAGTAGCGTGAGATGTTCGATATTCATTTGTATTAATGCACTGTATTTCTGATCCATACATATGTATAAGCACGGACTGTTATTCTTGGCCAATTTTCATGTTCCTGTTGTTGCATTTGGGGAGGGCTGTTGGTACATGACTATATCGAGATATGTATTATGTGTAACTTTTGTTTATTGTAGTGATGACAAAAGACCTCCCTGATCATGGAATGTACCCAATGCGAGACTTCACAAGCAGTTTTATCTGAAGCCTCCAGAAAACCTGATCATTGTAGATACGATGTGTACATATCTATATTGCACCCAATATATAGGACTTCCTGACCATACAAAGATACAAATGCGAGTTAGACACGTTAAAGTAAAAAAACAACACTGCCTCACACTGAGAAGAGCACAACCCAATTGCCAACTATACAACTAACTGATCGAGGAATGGAACAAATATGAAACTACAAATGTTACTCATTCCGCGTTATCTGATTACAATATTCCTCGCAGAGAAGATGTGCGCACACAACATATCTAACAAAACGCCTCCTTAACCACGAATTACGACGCTAAGGTCTCAAACTACGAAACAAAAGAAGCAAAATCAACCAGTTTTGTAAAATTCAACGAATACTTTATTTTCCTAGACTACAAAGTGTAAACATGAAAGGAACGTACAGTATTGTGAATTGAATCCAAAATAATTATAAATCACAAGACCAATCATTAAACTGTTCTGAATGAATTCTAGTACTGAATGTTCTGAAATAGCAATAGTTTTTGAATAGTTTGATGTACCAAAAGTCTTGATGTATCAACAGTCTTGACGTATCAACAGTCTTGCTATATCAACAATCTTGATGTATCAACAGTCTTGATGTATCAACGGTCTTGATGTATCAATGGTCTTGACGTATCAACGGTCTTGACGTATCAATGTTCTTGATATATCAACAGTTTTTGATGTAGCAACAGCCTTGATGTATCAACGTTCGTGATGTATCAACCGTATTGATGTATCAACGATCTTGATGTATCAACAGTCTTGATGTATTGACGGTCTTGTATCAACAGTCTTGATGTATCAACCGTCTTGATGTATCAACGGTCTTGATGTATCAACAGTCTTGATGTATCAAAATGATATAGTCAAAAATGCATTTGAATGTATTCACAATAGTCTCAAAAGAGTAGTTTAGTATCAATGTAAAATTTGTAATCCCAATGAATACTGTAAATAAATGATTCTTCTCGAATTATATATCTGAACAGAACTAAAAGCGATTCCACAGACTTTGATGTTAAAACAGAACTAAAGGCGATTCCACAGAAGTTGACGTTAAAACAAGACTTCATTATGTGTTTATCACAGTGTTTTCTAACACAAAAAAAATACTACACAATACGTTAAAGCAGCAGAAGGGGCGAATCGGACAACATTTTTAGACAAGTTTTCACTGAAATCACGCTTAAAAACAATGAAACCAATGACATCAGGTCCCAAATGTGTGTGTGAATCTGATATCGTTTCATGGATTAGGTCCAAAAAAAAATATGAAAAAATCAATGAAATTAATGAAATCCTCCATCGATTTTTTGGGAAAAAGGGACTACAACGTCGTTGTCACTCACCCCTTCTGCTGCTAAAACTTTCAGTTGGGGTTAACCGAATATTTGATCCAGTCCGATACGATATCGTGTTCGAGGGTCATGTAAATCACTACGACGAAAATCACTACGATTTCACAAACAGACTAATTTGTAAAACCTCCTCTTGTAAATCAATCAGATTATTAGACTGGTCAGTGAGTTTGAAATTAATTCTGGTTAATGAATTATTATGACATCGCATATAGACTGGATTCACCGGGGACTCAATTATTAAAAACCCTGGAGGAGCTATTGGTGCAAATGAATACAAAATATATCCTTGCTGAGCTTGATTTGATCGTTCTAAATTTATTTGATAGCTTCCTTCGATCACATCACATACTAAATTGAGCGCAATCACCGTTGAAATATTCACATTGAACGGAGCAATATGCCTGCCACCACCATCTGGGTCATTATTGTGTGTCAGGATAGTTGTTTGTGGTTGTGATGGTGTTTTTTTCCACGTATCATGGATTTTTTTGAAACCTTCATCGATGGCATCATCGAGAGATTTTTGTAGTTCTAAGAGATTATATCCTGGTAGTTTGAATGTTGGAATATCTCTTATGCGGATCTTATAGTCTACTGCAAATAAATCTCTTGTTTTAGGACTACTGTCACCTAATACCTCTTGAATAATTTGTGAATGAAATGTTTCCATGTCATTGATGATTTTGTTACATGTTTCTACGACACTGATAAATTCATCTCGGGTGAGAGTGCCAGATCTAAGGGATATAAACAACAACGAAATATCGTTATTGAAAGCTGTGAAATTTTCAGTGATTTTATCCCGGTTAGCAAGATGATGAATAAGTCTTATTTTTTCATCATATTCTACTCTAATGAAAAAATTTAACTTATCATAATATCTATAGCTTTTTATTGGATTATCAGATTTTATCCTGTCTGTGATATAATCGGTTTTTTTTGGTTCTGGTAAATCAACGGTTTTTCCCCCGGGTGGTAATTCAGGCCATCCTAGTACGGTTCTAATAGAACTCTGATAAATATCTACGACGTATCCTTCTGTGCTTATTTCAATGGCAGATGATAGTGTTGGCTCATGAACTGTTATAGCTATTTTTGATTCTGCTCCAGTAATCGATTTTATTCTACGCGCGAATTCATTATTGATTTGTTCGATTTGGTATGATCCGGTTGGTATGGAAACAACATTCCAGTCTGGGGTTCCGTCGGGTTTATTCTTATTTGCAAATACCAGTGAATTATTGGGTTGTTGACCACCAAATGATTTTGATCTGATATTAGGCCAACTGTGGTATACTCGTAATTTTGCTAGCGCTATCTCCTTCACTGGGACCGGAGAGGGGAAATTCACACTGAATTCTGGATTCGTTGAGGTTATTGAGATCATGCTTGTTTGTACTGGGTTTGTGTTCTCCACTATTTGTTGAAGTAATTCCATCTGTGTTGTCATTGTTATTATACTCATGTTTTTGTACTTCTAATTTTGACATCGCAGAATCATATATATCTACCATCGCTGAAAACTCACTCTCTGATATAATTGTATCATCGAGCGATGACGATACAATGAGGATAATTGCGAGTATGCAGTGGACACAACATGAAATTGAATTATGTAGTCTTGTAGTTTCCGTTGGCTGCATGAGGATATTTTTTTTGTGATTATTGAAATAATTCCAGCGATTGTTGTTGCCGCAGAAATGCAAATTGGAACAGCTATCGGAGCCATCATTGTCACTGAAGACAGTATAATACCGGCTCCGGTGATTACACCACTCACTGAATACACAGTAACATCAATTGCGGTAATTCTCCTGCGATATTTTTTAATTTTCATTGCATACTCCTCAGACAGGGTTTTGAGTCTAGTTTGATATTCTCTGACCTGATCATAGCGATATTGCGATGATGAAATCATTTTTTATTTTAACAACGCTAGCGTTTTCAATTGTGAAATCCTTTCAATTTATTTACTTAAATTCGCTACGAATTCAACATACCAGGTTACTGAAGCCTTAGTCAAACTTTTATCAGTAGCTGTTATAGTGAACTTTTCAATTGTACCCTTGTCGATGATCGTTGAAATCGTATTGTTGACCCCGGATGAACTCGACGATGATATATTAAATTGAGACAATGGTGTTACTAGTGTTAATCGATAAATACCCTTAACGGTTGCAGTGATATCTAATTTGTTGTTTGTAGGTGTCCACTCAAATGATCCGTGTTGGATCGTGTATACTACGTTGTTGGTTTTCTCATGAGGAATTTTTGTTTTTTCAATGGCTGTTATCATCCTCGAAAGATCACCTTTGATGTCTTCGATGGAAGTTTTCGTCTCATCGATGGATTTTTTAATATCAGGGAGTTTTAGTTCAATTTTATCGAATGTAGTTCCAATAAATTTATCAATGATATTTCTACGAAATGCGGTAAACTGTTTTATGTGTTCTTCGGTTTTAGATTGAAGTGTTGCTAGTTCTAACGCAGAATCGTTGAGAGTTTTAAATCGATCTGTAATCGTCGAAAAAAGTACACCCGGTTTGAGTTTACCCTGATCGGAAAATAACGCGATAGTATCCTCGATTGCGTTTTGTTGTTTAACTAAAATATCATCCAGAGAAATATTACTGGTTTTCAATTTACCCTGATCGGAAAATAACGCAACGGTGTTCTCGATTGCGTTTTGTTGTTTAACTAAAATATCATCCAGAGAAATATTACTGGTTTTCAATTTACCCTGATCGGAAAATAACGCGATAGTATCCTCGATTGCGTTTTGTTGTTTAACTAAAATATCATCCAGAGAGATATTACTAGATTTCAATTTACCCTGATCGGAAAATAACGCAACGGTGTTCTCGATTGCGTTTTGTTGTTTAACCAAAATATCATCCAGAGAAATATTACTAGATTTCAATTTACCCTGTTTGTCTTGAAATACAACTATTTCATTCGGGTCAACACTTGTTAAGTTCAACGTCTCAGCGATTTCATCTTTAATTTTTTTTGTTATATCCTTGATAGAATCAGGGGTTGCAGTGCCATCGGGTTTGGGTTTCAGAGGTCTTCCCCAAATATCAATCATGTTATTGTAAAACTCTTTCTCTCTCTAAAAAGCGATTACTAGTGTAGTCATTAACGACAATATGAGGTGGTTTTCCCCTTGGGTTACCCAAGGAGTTAGAAATAGCGTCAAGGACATTTAATACTTCACTGCCGCATATTGGTGGGTCATTGATTTGTTGTGTTGGTAGCGTAGAATACCAAGTCTTCATTGGAAGGGTTTTTATATACCGCATAAACTCTTTTGGTGGGGCTAATCCATATGAATCAAAATAGACAATCCCACGTGGATCAATAGCGTATGCAACCCAGTGAGTTCCAGGTCCGGTGCTGTTATCGAGATTAATAATACCTGTTTCAGTTTTGTTTGGTTGATGTGGTAATTGATCTTTCATAAAAACACCTCTGAAATTTTTAATCACTAGTTTTTTAGCAGCATCCATTAAATCAAAATTGGACATTGGAACCATAGGTTCGGAAATTGAAGATTTCTGAATTAATAAACCGTTCCTGGTAGTCTCAGGCCTGATCCGTGAACGGATCTCCCGCTGTACCATGAATACGGGGTCCCTGGTAGTCTTAGACCTTTTCCGCTGTACCACGAATACGGGGTTCCTGGTAGTCTTAGACCCAATCCTTGAATGGATCGTCTCTTTTTTTTTATATCCTTGTCCAGCTGCCTTCTTAAGTGCCATTCCTGCTGCAGTACCAACGGCTCCTAACGCTGCTGCTTTAGCCACCGCTGGGGCTGCTGCTGCAATCAATGCTGGTATTGCAGCTAACAATGGAAATATACCACCCGTTTTCATCATATTTTTAATAGCAGCCGCAGAGAGAGTAATCTGAACCCCTTTTTTATCCTTGAAAGCATCATTGAAATGTTTCACCTGACGAGTTGTCAGCGATAATTTATTTTCACCACCAGTCATTTGATTAGGTTTCAACGTGATTGTGGTTCCACATTTTTTAGCCGATTCTGATTGCAATTTTTTGATTTGACCAGGAGTTAACGTAACACTAATAACACTATATGACATTATATATAATTGATTGATTCTAATTCAATGAAAAATCGAGAAAAATCGTTCAAAGATTTTCTACTGGGGCATCTACCACTCTCATTCTTCCACCAACACCTTCGAGTAGCATTGATTTATCACTGAGAATGACAGCAACCGCTCTATAATCAGCAATAGCACCAACACCAACAGGACGAGTCACATTAGCTCTAAAGTGTATATCAACAACTGACTGTCTCATCAAATCGAGATGTTCCAGTGAGAAGTAATAGATCGGATACAGATTTTTAAAATCATATTGTGATATTTGCAAACCAGTATCGACATTTTGATCGCGTGCCATAAATGACAACAGACGATGATAAACTCGTGCAATATGATTTTCTGTGTAATTAAGTTGTATATCCTCGGATGGTTCCTGCTGGCCGTTTATTCTCAGTGAGACGTCTTTCACACCTAATTGATCAAATATCATATGGCTTCGTTCTTGATTGCCAACTCGTGTGTTATCCTGTAACGCAATAAATATATGACGTGGCGCAAAAACGCCTTGATTTGATGCTATGTTCCAAGTGAATAACCCGTTGATATTTGATTGTTTCACATCTGTACTCACGGTTAGCCAACTCAACAACGACTTTCCTCCTTGATCCATAAATGATAGTAATCGTCCTTCTGCGGTGATTGCTGGAGTCAACACTGGCATCCACAATGATATTTTTGTTAAATTGACTTTACCAGCATCAGCATTGGCGGCTGCAGCATTTGCTGGAATCCTCCAAATTGCATCATTATCATCACTTTTTCGTACAAGCGATACTGTATGCTTCGCCCCGTAGATAACTTTTCTGACGTTTCTACAGAATCCAAATATGTGATGCAGTGGAATCGCGCATGAAAATGATTTACGCTCTCCTTGCAACATTGCGTTTCGTGTTGCAGCTCCTAGATTGAAATCAGGATCGTTGTTTATAATCATATTCTCGATACCAGCAACATTAGCAGGGTTAGCAGCACGATCCCTTGGTTGTCTTATAATAAATGGATTTCCTCCAGCGGTATTCTTACCATCTTTTGCAAACATCATAGACGGACCAGCCGATCTTGTATAATCATCAGAATATCTCGCTAACCCTATGATTGTTGTAGCCACATCAACATCACGATCTATGGACTCAATTTCTTTTCCATCAATGAGATATCTAGCACTCTCAAATAACGCCATAATACCATTATTGACAAAACCGACTTGAGTACCAGCTGGATACGGTGCTGGTACAGCAGTAGTATCAGCAGCTGTTACAATTTCTCCTTCTACTTCAATAAATGCTTCACAGGGCAAAAAGTATTTACTGGTATCATGGACTTGAAGATCAATTCTTGCTCGACTATTTGAGTCTATGGCATGATAGGCGTAATATTGATAATCGCGTACAGAATCATTCTTGGGGACTGGGGCGTCTATATCAAATGCTGGATCAGATGATTTTTTGAACATTTTATTCTATTTATCAGAGTCTAAATCGTGAAATCGTAAACGATTTTTCCATTTTCATCGACGTAGTTTTTTAAGGCCACTTCCTGCTATCATGTTTGCAATATTGCTTTGGTCCCCTTGATTTACCATCGACGCTAGTTTTTCATCTACTGCGTTATTTATTATTTTACTAACACTTGCAGGCATTTCTTCTGTAGACGGTAACGGTTTCTTTTTTCGCCCCACTAATGATGTTATTTTATCCTTCGCAGTTGAAAACGCTTTCCCGGCAAGATCTCCAACAGTACTAATACCCTTATCACGAATAACATCAATGGCTTTCATTGATAACTGTTTAGCTAACGGCATCACTTTGGGGGCCATTCTTGAAAAGAATCCTAAAATGGTCTTGCCGAGGCCATCTCCGTAGTATGCTCTATAAACTGGAAACCGTGAATTAACTACATAGACGAGGGTTGGTTTATCATGATTGTAGTGTACGATCATTATTATAAAAACAATAGTGTTTTCAATTGTTATTTAATCGCTATGATACCCATTTGCTAACTCGTCAATGAAATCTCGATAGGTTTTGATATCCATGATACCGCCGGCAAATAACCGTCTACAGATATCAGCTGCTTCATTAATTATTTCTGGAGAGTTATTTCCAGCTCGGAACCCTCCTACAAGAACATCTAATCGTGATATATCATTGATAACACTATCAGGACATGAAACACTAGCGTTTTCACTGGAATCTTGCAATCCACTTCCGCTATAACCAGTTGCTTCATCCATTTTTTCTAAATCGGTTTCTTGTAAATAATCAGGATCATCATCATCAGGTGGTAGTTGTTTTTTTTTTTTGTCTTCTTGTTTGTCTACGTGTTGGTGTTTGACGTCGTTCTTCTATTTCTCGTTGTCGTTCTTCTATTTATTCTCTTTTATAATTACTAATTCCCCTTTGAAATTCCTTGTATCCTATCTCATCCTTATTCAAACGACCAATCCCTTTATTTAGTTTATACAAATTATCGAACCAATCATTACTTGATATTCTATCATTTTTATACTCGTCCTTTAAAAAATCTTTTTTTGAATTATAGCTTTGAGCAGCAAAATTACCAAAGGCTTGATAATCCTTTGATTTCAATAGACTAGGTTTTTTTATTAATATTTTAGCATGATCAGTAAATTTATTCAACAGAGAGACAGTCGTTTTTTTCGGATCAGTTTTTTCAGTTTGTTCAGTTTTCGCTGCTAGTTTTTCAAGTTCACCAATAACAGATTTTCCCGTCTCGGGAACATCTCCCAGTAAAGCACGCTCTACCCCTTTCGTTGCTGTGGTTACTGGTTTAAACAACTCTTCAGACCCCAGAGCAAAATCAGTTTGTAAACTCTGTCGTTGTTGCAGTTTATTTCTTACAGAGTCACGAATTGGTATAAATTTCTTAATTGCATCTAGTCGCTCACGAGCCAATCGGGTTGTTAATGCCTCATTGACCATTATTTGAAATCGCAAACTATTTTTCAATTGTAAAACACTTGACATGTCGGATGATTTTTAACACAGTCATGGAAGTGTTATTTCATCGTGAGACACCTTCTATCATTGATTGAGAAAGTATCAAAATTGTATATAAATAAAATAATACTGATAGTTTCTCCACTTTTTGGACATCAATGACATGTCGGATGATTTTTGATACGGTCATGGAAGTGTTATTTGATTGTTTTAACGGCTCTATCATTGATGGCGAAAGTCACATAATTGTATATAAAATAAATAATACTGTGACTTTCGCCACTTTGACATTCCCGTTGAGGGTCGGCTAAAAAAAATGAGAGTCGATAATGATAAATGGTCAATGATAAAATGGTCAGGCAATCAATGGTCGGGCAATCAAAATTGTTCATTTTCTTGAATTAATGCTCGTAGGTTTCTAATTTTAGAGTTGACTTCTTTTTTCAATTCGTATTCGTTACCTAATTCTTTTCGTATTCCTTCTACGATAGTATACAACGGGACGAACACACTGATGTCACTGGAAAATGAAAGAGAGTCTTTAATAGAATTCTGAATTTTTTTGATGAGTGCATACTTCTTGGGTAGCATATATTTGTTAGTGCTAACCCCGTATTCAATATCCTGAAAATCAGACACAATTTGATCAGGATTTAAACCATCTGATAGTTTGATATCCTGATTTTTCAATTTTGCTATTTCAACTATGATGCTATTCATGTTTTCAGAATTCATTATTCTATAAGAATGACATATCTCTAATTGGAAATTATGACGCATTAGACATAACTAAATTTAACTTTTTGTCCACTCTTTTTTGAAATAGCCGATCGATAAATCCTCCCTGCAACTTTTTGAACAGAAGTTGGACAAATATCGAAGTGCCTACCGGCTTCATTCATAGATGAAAATATTTTTTCTTCATTAGTTATTGTATTCAAAGATGTCACAGGTCTCTTCCAAACCGTTTTGCAAGTGCCAGCTCTTCCTCGTTTGGAATTCTCACTCAGTGTGATAGCCTGCAGATTTGATACAGAATTATTCTTTGGATTAGAATCCTTGTGATAAATAACAAAACCATCTTTGATCAATCCATTAAAACATTCATACACGAAACGATGATTGAGATAAGTTTTCTTTTCTTTTCCTCCGCCAACAGTAAACTTCAAATACCCTTGATTACTCACAAAACCAACTGATTTTTTCAGTCTACGGTTTCTGACAGTACCATCACTGGACGCTTCATATTTTGTAATCACTGGATGTGGTCTGAATTCTTGGTTCATATATACTATTCTATTGTTTGTCTAATTCAGTGTTTGGTTCAATAATTACATCACTGGAAAATCTTTCGATATAGTCTTGCGGAGTTCTTATGATTTTGTCAGTGACGTTATCAGGGTCAAAGACTTTTTCAGGGTCATAATTTCTGATGGATTGTCCATTTTTTATTCTTTTATTATAATAACGCTTCAATTCCCTATATCGCTTACCACCACAATCAATACACAATTGTGATCTTCCCTTGACCCCAACCCCACATCGAATACAGGGTAACGGACCAAGACTTCCACGTCGAAAACTTTGCATATGATACCTACAGTATTCATTTTTCTGCATGATTTGTTACACGGGGTTACATTTCCCATCATGAGCCATTTGCAGTGATTCATTATACATAAAACTTTTATTTAAATGTTTGTTTTTTATATAGCATGAAGGAGTTCAAGAGATTGACTTCGAAAAATGCTAAATTCAATGCTGATAGAGAGTTCAAGAGATTATTGAAAATCAATCCTAGATTTAATCTCGATAGACCAAAAAAACGTCAAAAACGTCCAAGAGACGGAAACATGAAAGAGTTTAAGAGATTATTAAAAATCAATCCTAGATTTAATATCGATAGACCCAAAAAACGTCCAATAGACGGAAACAAACGTAACAAACGTCCAAGAGATGGAAACATGAAAGAGTTTAAGAGATTATTGAAAATTAACCCTAAATTTAATATCGATAGACCCAAAAAACGTCCAAAACGCACAATAGACGGAAACATGAAAGAGTTTAAGAGATTATTGAAAATCAATCCTAGATTTAATCGCGATAGACCCAAAAAACGTAACAAACGTCCAAGAGACGGAAACATGAGATCATCATGGAAGGATGCTCAATTCAATCTTGATATAGTTTCTAATACACCCAAGAATAAAATTCTTGATAAACCCATCAGAGACTGTTTTAATGAATTCAAGCGTGATGGAGCATCTTATTGTTGGTCAACATTTCGAATTGATGGTGTTGTTGACGCTACCATGAATGATGAAAAGGCAGCAGTGATCATTTCACGTGTTGGGGAAAAAAGTCATTTTTTCCGAATCAAATTCATTATCCGTGAGAATGGCAAATGGATTATTAAGGATAAATTTGAACCCATTCTCAGGGGCAAAAAAACTGTCACCGTGAACCAGGATTCCAAACCGGGAATTTTGACTGGAATTGATAAACCCTACTACGAAAGATCTTATCCTGTCACAGCAGTTGTTTACGGGATCTATCCGCTCAATGAAAAACCTGATATTTCAAAACTAGCACCCATGAAATATTCGACAGGCCTCAATTGTGTAGCAGAACGAATAATAGAACACTTCACAAATGCGTCCCGGGGAAATAAACTAACTGATCTAAGACGAAAAAAAATAACCGAGTGGGAGTTCACGGTAAAAGAGCATGGAGCAACAATTCAGGATATAACTAAATTAGAAAAATCATTAAGATTTCCAATATCGGTAAGGACAATCGCCGGTGAAGTATTATACGAATCGAAATATAAATCAAAAGGAGCCCCCATTGAAATTATTGATCATAACGCGCACGCGTGGTCATCTGCAGTAACAATATTCCCACGGAAAAGAACCGTAAAATATCTATCCCAAACCGAAGAGTTTTTTTCAGAGCAGAAATTATTTGATGCTATTTACCATTTGAGTAAAAACGATCCTGTGTCAGTGTGGCTATTTCATAGTACTTCAGACGAAGAATGTAGATTTGATCAGTTTGTAAGGCCCAACGGAGAATTGTACCGTACTGAAGAGCTGCAGAATCAAATGAAACAACTAGCTAGTGAGTTTTCTGAGGACGGAGAAGACAACGATCAATTATTAGCAAACTGTTTCACAGTACCATCCATTGCAGCACATTTTGCTAGAAAGAAAAACGCGTGGAAACCAACACGAAGTGAGTTTTTATCAGATGTCAAATTGTCTTGTCTTGAATACAGCCACGGCGGATTATGGAACACAAAATACACCGCTGATACCGTTATTTCAGTTGATATGATTGCGTGTTATCCAGGAAGTTTTCTTGGGTATGGAGAATGCGAGAAATATTTCAAACGATTTGGACACCCTACACACGAAATGACCCGTGTTGCTATTAATGGACCACTTCCTGATTTTGATTTAACCGGATTCGCTTGTGTGGTATCATTTGAAATGGCTGAAGGACTTCATCCGTGTAGTTATCTTTGGATTGGTAAACACATGTCTGAAAAACACTGGATGCCAATAGTGTTATTACGGTATATGCTTGATTGTAAGATGTTAAAATCATTAATTGTCAGTGAAGCAATTATATCCTATCGGGCACAGAAATCAGTCTGGTTACCACAACCTGATCTAGAAAAAATAATTAGCGAAGAGCGAAAACTGTTTCCTGATTTTAATGAACAACAAATCATGGATTGGTCCAGACAGTTATTTGAAATCAGAAACAATGAAGCAAAAAATCTTGGACGAAGAATAATCGGTAAATTTACCCAAGGTGGCAAAGATGATAATACGAAATATTCTTCACGATTGATTATAGACAACGCTGAATACGATTTTGTAATGGCGGATTTAACGAATATATGTCAATCGTAAGGACGCATTTATGTCCGATGGAACCAAATTGGGTACAATTGTTACCTACAATGATGGATACCATCCGCAGTACACACATTTGAGAGCTTCTATGCTTGGTTATGCTTCTATCAATCTGTTTTCAATGATCAATAGATTTCCTACCACCGCAGTTAGAGTTGCTACTGACTCATTTTACATAAATAGCAAAATGGCTGATTTTAAGGCTACTGGCAACGAGAAATGGGGATCATGGAGAATTAAGAAAGAAATGATTCATGATTATATTCAATCAGCAGATGTTACCATTGAAAATAATTACTTAGAAAGCAATCAGTGTTCAGAATTTTCTAGTGCACCACCGATTTCTGATCCAATCTGTAGATATAAAACAGTTTATTTAAACGGTTGTGGCGGGTCAGGAAAAACAACCCGGGTAATTGAGTTATTTCGTGGGAAAAATCCTACGGATTTCACAAAAATGATTGTACTAACACCGACTCACAGACTTGCAAGAGAAATGATACAGAGAGGGGTAAATGCCTGCACTTATCACAGCTTTTTCCGATGGAAGGGAGATAAATGGACTCCTGAGCGCATGGGAGAGAAATTTATTCCTGAATTCATCATGTGGGATGAAATAGACACAGTGTCAGAAGATGTCTTAAAAATATTTCTTGAGTGGTTGTTATTGAAGAATACAAAAGTCGTCATGTGCGGTGATCACGGGCAACCACCACCATTTGTCGGTGCATCCCCCCATGAATGGCTAAAGGGTTTTGTAGACTATTATGAAGAAATTGATACCGATCATAGATCACTTGATAATGAATTAAAAGAATTGAAGAAACTAATTAGATTACAACCGGATAGAATCCAGTGTGAAATAACCCGTGAAATAATTTCGGAAACTCCCATGAATGAGTTTTGGGAAGCGTGGAGACCAAATGATTTAATCATTGCAAGTAGAAAAATAGTCAGGGACACACTTCAGATGAAGTTATTTGAATTGCATAAACAAAAATTTGCAACGCTTCCAGTGCCCCTCTGTTATAGGCCATCGGATACACGAAAACAGAACATCGAAGTTGATATTCCAGGACAGAGTGAAAAGCAGATTCTCGTATTAAATGATATTGTGCTGGTTGATATCAATGTCGTTGAAGATGCATTGCGTGCTAATAAATCCCCATGGACGCTAGGATACGCAGCGACGATACATTCTTCACAGGGATTGACTATATCGGATACAATTGTTTGGATGGTAGATAATCGCATAGAATGGTCAAATTTAGTCTATCTTTCAGTATCCAGAGTACGAAAAATAAATCAACTTCGAAGAATTGTCCTGACAGAGTCAGGCGATGATGAAATCATTGGCGATGATGAAATCATTGGTGACGATAATGATATTATTGATAAAAAACTCTCCGGTTACAAACAACAGGACAAAAAAAACAACGAGAATTTGATATTGATGCTGAATTAATAATCACTTTGAAGAAACAACAGAATAATCACTGCGCAAGTTGCAATTGTATAATGCGTTGGCAGTATTCGGATAAGGATCCTCGCCAATTCACCGTAGACAGAAAAAATAACAATCTCGGTCATGTCAGAAATAATGTGATGTTGACTTGTCTTGAGTGCAATAGACGCAAGGGTGCTAGTTAAGACCATGGGGTGGCAATTGAGTATCCTCGGGTATCACTTGTAATTGTTGTCTAGTAAAACCCCGTTGAGGGGCAGTTGAATCCAGTTTATAGATTGGAAGTCTACCCGTAGATCGTGTTATACTAGATATCTTATGCGTAGTGACGGTCCAAATAGGATCAGTAGCCCTTTTTCTACCCCCTTCAAGCTCTCTTGGTTCGTATAAGTACCTCACAATGACATTACTACCAAGAATTGGTTCTTTGAAATCTTTTTGTGGTTTTTCAGGTATCGACTTCTTTTTAATCGCGTTGATAGGTTTCATGTTGATGGTTCTAGTAATCTCGTTATTCAGTGCGGTAACTACACCTGGTAATCTCTTAACCCATTCACGGGATCTTTTTTCTTGGATGAATTCTTTTGCATATTGATATCCAAATAACCGCTCAGCAAGAATCCGATTAAATCGTTCTACAATAGCCTGATCACGATGCAGTGCAGTATGCCCTCGTCTGATAGCGACATTGTGATATTTCATTGTAGATAACACTACACCCTGAAATTCCTTGCCCGGGTCAACTTGTAACAGATTTGGCCAGTGCAGAGGACTCCTTCGATAAATCCTTTCAAATGCAGAAGCGACTTCAGTGGCCGATTTTGTTTTTAACGGTTCTGCTTCTTTGTATCGACTTGCAATATCAACTACAGTTAACGCATATTTGTAACCACGATCATGTGGCAGAAATAATAGATCAGCCTGATGAACTTCATTGGGTCCGGTTACATCAAAATGCGAGAATTGAATTTGTTTAGGCGGTGGTAGATAAATTTGCCATAGTGCCTGTTTGGATAACCAATGAGCCGCAGTGGTTTTTTTCACTTTTGCGGCGCTAGCGAGTTTACTGATTGCAGCGTTACCCTTCCAGTATCCTCTTGGGGAATAATAAATAGATTCCATGTTGTTATTAATTACCAGCACCTAACATCAATTTACTTTTCATAGCCGATTTTATCAAAAATGAAGCTAATTTTTCTTTGAAGGATTTATCAGTGATAGAATTCAACGCATGAATTAATTTCACATCTGCTAGATGCCTGTGTTGCAAATTGCTGCTTTTATAAGCAACATCATGAAGGTGACAGGCCTTATCAATAGCGTTTATTGGTTCCTCACCGGGTCGGGGCTGATTTTGATCATTGAGTCTGATATCAAGTCTTGTTCCCGGTCCACAATAACTATACCCTGGAAGGTGTTTTTCTCCGGGGTATTTTGCCCATGGGGTTCCAGGGAGTTTTGCTAATTTGGCAGCGATATCACCTCCTCGTTTTTTTTTAAAGGTTCCTTGGGTTCCTCGGGTTCCTTGGGTTTAGAAACAAATCTAAATTTCTTTGTACTACACTGTACGCATTTACCAGAAAGCGCTGATCGGTTATTTTTAGTTGTAATCGTCGTCAAGTCATCTGTGCCAGTACGCGCCTTACACTTCACGCAATATAGATCCATAATTTATGTATAGAGATATGAATATAATTGATTTTTCAGCGACTAAAACAAGAGAGCCAGTGAAGCATCATGCAGCGCTACCAAACTCTATCCGCGCAATTATAATCGGGCCATCTGGATCCGGTAAAACGCAATTGTTGCTCAATTTAATAATGAGATGGATGAAGTGGGATAAGTTGTATTTAATTGCCCCTAGCGTAGACGACCAACGATGCTATGAAGTGCTAAAAGATTTTAATGAAAACGCTTCAGAGATTGCTGGCGAGGATGTTATTGAATTTATAACCGATATTGACGAGGCGCCATCAGTAGAAGACCTCGATGGAAGTATCAACAATTTAGTTGTATACGACGATGTCATGTTAGATAAACAAAAAAATCCTGCTAGAATATTTTCCCGAGGCAGGCATAAAAACACGGATGTGATCTATGTCACTCAACGATACACACAAATACCAAAAGTGATTAGAGATAACTGTAATATGCTTGCTGTATTCAACGGCGTTGATACACATACGCTACGAAATATTTGGCAGACATGGTGTTCTGATATGGACTTCAATCAATTTAGAAATTTCTTTAGTCATGCTCAGTCTGCCCCACACGGATTTGTAACAATAAATTTACATGACCCTCGAACACGATATCGTATCGGACTGGATCAAATATTCGGTTAACCCCAACTGAAAGTTTTAGCAGCAGAAGGGGTGAGTGACAACGACGTTGTAGTCCCTTTTTCCCAAAAAATCGATGGAGGATTTCATTAATTTCATTGATTTTTTCATATTTTTTTTTGGACCTAATCCATGAAACGATATCAGATTTACACACACATTTGGGACCTGATGTCATTGGTTTCATTGTTTTTAAGCGTGATTTCAGTGAAAACTTGTCTAAAAATGTTGTCCGATTCGCCCCTTCTGCTGCTGTTAACGATGATGTGGGTAACACCTTTTCCGCTAGAACTTCTAAATTTTTTAATAAAGCTAGACCTTGAACGCAAATATCAATAACTATTTATTTACAACTTAACAAACAGGATAACCATCAAGTAGATAATAGAATTTATAATGTAAACCAACGAGTACACGAACTCAGATCCAAGTGAACGATTTTTAAAAAAATTCCTATCCTCAAAGACAAAAGTCGAGCACACAATACAAATTAAATATGCATAACACAAAGCAAAGCGAAAATACAAAATTATGCAATCGATTATGTAGCAATTTACAACATTGTTCCATTCACGGATGGTGGGCACACAGTCCAGAAATAACGATCACTAAACCAATCAATCTTACACATTCAACAACAACAGCCATTGCAGAGAAGTTTGCACTTTATCGCGGCACCAGAAAAGAGACAAGTATGAAATATCACAATCAATTAAATCTAAAGCAATCGACAAAGATCCTTCACAGAGAAGATGTCACTACCAATGGTAACCCATTTCTTGCAATAGACCACCACGACTGTGGAGGACCTGTTCGTGCTATCGATACAATACCAAAGTAAAAACAATAAAGCACCTGAAGTATTCTACAACATTGTCCCTGACAGAAAAGTTATTTGTACTACTATTACAAACTTACAACCAGCAATCCGGCTTACTGATGATGGTGTTATGTTATGTAAAAACAAACGTTGTTGATATTATTTCTTGCTGTGAGACGGTATTATGTGATTAGCTTTACATAACCTTCTTCTCATTTCTTGCTATGAGAAGGAATTAGTCGTAAGTTAAGGAACGTCAATATCCATGGAGAGAGAGAGAGAGAGAGAGAGAGAGAGAGAGAGAGAGAGAGAGAGAGAGAGAGAGAGAGAGAGAGAGAGAGAGAGAGAGAGAGAGAGAGAGAGAGAGAGAGAGAGAAGAAAGAGTTCAGGCTCTCTTAAAAGAGTGTCGCCACGATGATAAGACATCTACATCTGTAATAAGAAGACAGACATCTATTTTCTCATCGGTACGAAACTGACCTTATTTAATTAATCAACACACATATATTGACTACATTCTAGAAACACATCTAAAAACTTTATAATAAAAATTCATGAAATACATATTATATTTTCCTTTTAAAGCTTTCCAACTTCATTTATTCGTATAACTTCTTCATTTTAGAATATTATACAAATAGTTAATTCTCGATCAATTTCAAGATAGCCAAAAGTATAAAATGTAATAACTGTAATTAATGTAACAATTAATTTAAAGAAATGTATTTTATTTATTTTAAAATACAATATAGATTTAAAATATATTGCTAGATATTATTCTTTCTTACTTAAAGAATACTTTATTTCAATCATTAAATCAAAACATGAAGTTGGTAGCGAATTCAACCTTTACAATAAAAATTACATAAATATAATTAAATATGAATTCTTTAGAACATTTCAACATTCCGTTACAATATATTATAAATAAAGGTATTAAGTGAACAATGTTGCTAACATAACAATGTTAGTATTAAAATCTCAAACATTAAAAGTACTTATTCCTAAAGAAGTTACGACATAGCAATTTTTACCTGTAATGAGAAGACATACATCTATTTTCTCGTCGTTACGGAACTGACCTGAACCTTGATGCGTGGTCTATTTATATGCATCCTGTGTCAGGGTTAACGTACCGGTCAGAAAAGATGTCCATTCTCATCAGGTAGGGATCAGTTTCATCCAGTAGAAACCAGTTTGATTTACGTCATCTGACCTAAGGTAAAACTCAAACTTGTGGTTAATTTATATTTGTTTGGCAAAAGTCAGGACTAAATACGGTAATCCCTTAATATACTAAGCCAGCAACGATGTCTTAATATACTAAGCCAACAGCGATGTCTGTCCATCATTAGATAAGAACCATTTTGTAGCGACGTCTGTCCATCATTAGATAAGAACCATTCTGTTTTACCTCAGCAACAGAAGTTCTTTAAAGGTTTGTTCCACTTTTGTTAACCGATTTGGAAATTCGCCAATGCCTGGGTTACAGAATATATGTTTTACTGATAAGACTTAGGAGCTGACTCATAGATGGTCAGTAAGATGTTGATTTATAACCTAATTCCACACAAATTTACATTGGTAAGATTCGGTTATCTTAGTAGTTTTGGGCAATATACATTGCTTATTTTTCGCTTACACAGCAACTATCTTCGTTCCATATAATAAATAAAATTACTTCTTAATATATTTTAGAAACTTACTTTAATATAAATGAATAAACATTACTTTAATCCAATTTAAAGAAAATAGCAATCTTATTAATTTTACTAAAAAATCAATCCTAACAATGGTATATCCAACAATACGACCTACTGACAATAAACTGGAACCTATGTAACACAACACAGGCGATTAGCCCTGAAACATTTGATACCACTGCTAATAGAAAACCATGCCCACCAATACATCTTACTGACTGTGAAATGGAACGAATGCGACACTACATAAGAATGCCTTTTTGTCTTTTCATTAGGGCTGAATTCAAGACGTAGCGGAGTTTATTTCCCAATTTCTATGTTTTAATATTTAAAACATATTCACCAATCTTACAAAACACAAGCTATGACGAGATGTTATATCTCACCTGTGAAACAAATCATACAATACCATCCCAAAAGGTCACTTTAAAACATTTTGAATGCTCCACTTTGACCAAACATATATAAAACTGCCATTTTGCATTTCCAGGAGGACTGGAATCAAGGGTTAGCAGAGTTTGCT